>BSBM01000767.1:7847500-8447500 GCA_027924585.1 Larix kaempferi | reverse complement strand
AAGAAAAGTAGTATGTTTATTAAATAATATTTGTTTTATGTTTATATTAATTAGTTTAATATTTAGTTTTGTTTAACAATCAATCATTTCCACAAAACTAAGTTGTTAACTACACTTATCAGTGTTCATCCACCACTTTACTTGTAACCCTGTTAGTTTAAAACTATAGTTCTGCTAGCTTGAATTGTTTTTTTACTTTCAAAATAATATCGCATGTTGTGGATGCAGGCCTGCCCGTTGCCAGGAAACAATCGCTGCAACGTTTTATTCAAAAGCGAAAAGAGAGGTATTCTTGGTCGACCCTTTAATTGAACAATCAGATTCTTTGATTGATATTGATATATATTTGTAAAACTGATGGCTGCCATTGTGGATATTCCTGGCAACTGCAGAATGAATAACACGAAGCCTTACACAGACGAAGACATCGTAACAAATATATAGAACTTCAAGTGTAGCACTTCGTGAGAAGAAGGTCATAGCAATCGGCGAACGATTGTGCCATAAATTTATTCCAATTGGATAAGCAAATAATGAACACTTTCTTTCTATGTTTATAATATTTTATTTGTATTATTATTGTTATTTAGATTATGTTTAGAAGTGTTATCAATGAATCTGACTCAATGCTTGGTTAAGGAGTTTATTAAATTCCTTGTGCTTGTGGTAAATTCTATATAGGCCAGACTGGTTGATCTCTCAATAATTGTCTTAATGAGCATATAGAAGACACTTTACACAATCGTCTTACCAAATCAACTATCACTGAACACTAGTGTTCACAATTCTAAGCACCTTAACTATTGTGGGGTGAGTGCAAGTTAATGCTAGTCACTTTTGTTCCGTTAGATGCACAATAAAACTCCAAAAACATATATGCCTCATCTTTCAAGGCTATTTCGAGATACCTACACAATGAATCTTGGTTTATAATTTTTATTTATTGAAAATTCTCATAACTAGCGCATTTATGTTTTTTTTATAACATTGACATTTTATTTTTTTGGCAAATTATAAGTTATATGTCCTTGTTAGTGCAACCTTTGAGTTCCTAAATGATGGAATTAATATATGAAAACTTGTAAACATGTACAGATAAGTAGTACTAGTGCAATGTTATATTTCCAAAATAAATATAACATGTTTCAATTTTTTTCATAATGATCTATGTGAGGAGACCTTAAAATCTGTTCACCAAGTGTTAGTGCAACTTTTGAAGGTCTTTAATGTAATGATACATGATATTTTTAAATGTGGTTGATATTTGTTGATCAATGTAACCAACCATGATCACACATTTAAAAGGAATTGATATATCGATCAGCGAATATCAACCACATTTAAAAATGTGGTTGTTACTAGTTTACATCTTACTAGAGCACAGGTCTGTCCTGTGTTTTTTGCTTGATTCACGATCTCATGGTGAAAAATGGAGTAAGTTGCTCTGGCAATTACAAATCTGATAATAATTGAAAGTTGAAACAGTGATTTTAGAGATTTTGAATAGCGAATTTAAATCGTCAAAAACTCGTACAAAATTATATAACGCCCGTGCTAAATGCTGTAACTATGGACAATGACATTTAATGGATCAGTTGGAAATACTCTCTGGTGTCTCATGGTGAAAAATGGAGTAAGTTGCTCTGGCAATTACAAATCTGATAATAATTGAAAGTTGAAACAGTGATTTTAGAGATTTTGAATAGCGAATTTAAATCGTCAAAAACTCGTACAAAATTATATAACGCCCGTGCTAAATGCTGTAACTATGGACAATGACATTTAATGGATCAGTTGGAAATACTCTCTGGTGTGTGCAGCCTGCATGCATAGCCTGTCGCGGATAAAGCCCCAAATGAGGCGGCAATGGCTTTCGCTTAAAGGTACAGCAAGAGACGAGCCGTACATGCATGAAGAATCTCAGGTTCTCATGGATTCCTGCTCTCTAGGGTTAGTGACCGGATTGTTTCCTCAGCCAACGGGGTTTTCAGCTTCCATTTCTGCTGCTGCTGCAACGGCTTCCAAGAATACTCATCAAGGGGACCGCGGCCATTGCAGCTAGTCTACAGTCACAGCGATGTCCATTCCAGATTTCTTACTCTCCTGACCAAACAAATGCTACGATTTCCAGGTATATTTATCTCAAAGATCAGTTTTATTGTTTCTTAAGCTACTCATGGCAATTGCTGATTGTGTGTCTCCCTCGTGGAGTTTATTGAAGGCCGGTGTTTTCAAGGGCAGCGCCGGCATGCAAACCATCGAATTCTCCTTTGACGATCTTCTATAACGGCACGGTTACCGTTTATGATGTACCTGCGAACAAGGTACGAGGTTCGAGTCTAATAAGAACAAATTGGTTTCTTTGTTCGACGATAATTTCTTTGAACTATATTCTCATGGGTGATTGGGCAGGCTGAAGCGATCATGAGATTTGCGAGCATTGCGATATCTACTCGTAAGCCAAGTCTTTCTCCGAGCAGTACATTCATCTCCATGGAAATACCAACAAAACCATTCGCAGGTGCAACTGCGCAGCAACAACCCGCCTGCAAATTAACAAACGGTAAATGTCATGTTACACGAAATTTATTCTCTTTACATGTATATATGTTTAGATATTATTTGAGATTTTGGAATTCTTTGAGTGGATCAACAAGATTAACTTGAGTGTAACAAGTATAGTGAAGATTCATTTCATAATCGTCGTATCTTGTTATGCTCAAATGCATCTTGATTAAAATTTAAATAAACTTCAATTAAGCGGTGTTTAAGAAAAGTAGTATGTTTATTAAATAGTATTTGTTTTATGTTTATATTAATTAGTTTAATGTTTAGTCTTTGTTTAACAATCAGTTATTTCCACAAAAATTAAGTTGTTAACTATACCTATCAATATTCATCCACCACTTTACTTATAACCCTGCTAATTTAAAACTATATAGTTCTGCTCACTTGAATTGTTTTTTTACTTTCAAGATAGTATCGCATGTTGTGGATGCAGGCCTGCCCGTTGCCAGGAAAACAATCGCTGCAACGTTTTATTCAAAAGCGAAAAGAGAGGTATTCTTGGTCGACCCTTTAATTGAACAATCAGATTCTTTGATTGATATTGATATATATTTGTAAAACTGATGGCTGCCATTGTGGATATTCCTGGCAACTGCAGAATGAATAACACAAAGCCTTACACAGACGAAGACATCGTAACAAATATATAGAACTTCAAGTGTAGCACTTCGTGAGAAGGTCATAGCAATCGGCGAACGATTGTGCCATAAATTTATTCCAATTGGATAAGCAAATAATGAACACTTTCTTTCTATGTTTTTAATGTTTTATTTGTATTATTATTATTATTTTGATTATGTTTAGAAGTGTTATCAATGAATCTGACTCAATGCTTGGTTAAGGAGTTTATTAAATTTCCTGTGCTTGTGGTAAATCTTATATAGGTCAGACTGGTTGATCTCTCAATACTTGTCTTAATGAGTATATAGAAGACACTTTACACAATCGTCTTACCAAATCAACTATCATTGAATACTAGTGTTCACAATTCTAAGCACCTTAACTATTGTGGGGTGAGTGCAAGTTAATGATAGTCACTTTTGGCACGTTAGATGCACAATAAAACTCGAAAAACATATATGCCTCATCTTTCAAGGCTATTTCGAGACACCTGCACAATGAATCTTGGTTTATAATTTTTATTTATTGAAAATTCTCATACCTAGCCCATTTATGTTTTTTTATAACATTGACATTTTATTTTTTTGACAAATTATAAGTTATATGTCCTTGTTAGTGCAACCTTTGAGTTCCTAAATGATGGAATCAATATATGAAAACTTGTAAACATGTAGATAAGAAGTAGTACTAGTGCAATGTTATATTTCCAAAATAAATATAGCATGTTTCAATTTTTTTCATAATGATCTATGTGAGGAGGCCTCTATGTGAGGAGGCCTTAAAATCTGTTCACCAAGTGTTAGTGCAACTTTTGAAGGTCTTTAATGTAATGATAAATGATTTCATTTCTTATAGCATGTAGAGGTAGGTGTCTAGGAGTGCAACATATACTTTTTTTTAATGAAATGGTTGAGAAATGAAAAAATTATGGATGAGACACCAATGAGGTGTTTTTTCTGTTAATGAGTTACATCACAAGAAAATTATTAAAAAATATAAAAAATATTTTTTCTTAAAAATTATCTATTTGTAATCTGTAGAAAGGGTTCTGTCTATGTCTGCAATTTCATCGTCCATGATTGTGTCTAACATACTGTAGCGGGCCTTGAAAACGTAAACATATTCATAAAATAAGAAAAAAGTCACATTAGCCATGGTTGTACTAATTCCATAGGACAGACTTGTTTACGGGCTTGTGCAAGGTAATGATACCCATTATGATGCATTAGTTGCAATGGACTTCTGAAACAACAAAAATCTGATCATTAAAATGAATTATTAGAGGTACCTACATAGATTTTTAGAATATGGTGTAAAAAGATGAAACATAAACAATTGGATCACCTTCCAGAATATATAATTTTTTATTTCTGGAAATAGGTATAACTCCCCCCAAAATGACATTCTTCTAATATTGGTACATGTTATTTTTCTCTAAAACATAATGCATATGTTCATGTTATGCCCCAGGTTTGGTATGTAAATTGTCCAATTTTTTGAAAAAAAATTATGTAGAGTTGTAGATAATAGGCAGTTCTTGCAGTGAAGTGCTATTTTTTCCAAAGTTTTAAAAGTTAATTTTATATATTTTTTAAATTAACGATGTCAACAAAACCCTAAAATGACAAGGTCGAGCGTTATGCCCCACTATCATGTTCTTAACATAATCAATTGGCTTTTTTTTTAGTGCATATGTCTTCCAGTATACTTATGCAAGTTCTTTTTTGTTTTCGAAATAGATGAGACAGTCAAAAGTTATAGCTAAAATACATGACCTATGCTATATATAAATATGAAATGAGTGCAAATAAAAATGAATAAAAAATATAAAACACTAACAAATTTATTCAAAAAGTATATATTTGCAATCTGCAGACATATTTATATGAGTGTGTGCAGTATCATTAGCAGTGGACAAGTGGAGCATATATAGAATCAAGGTAAAAAATAATGAAGTTACAGAAAATAATGTTTTTTTTCTACAATGTAGTTTGAGCCATAAGGTTTGTCAATCCAAACCTATAACCAAACTTTCCAGCTCATTAAACACTGAAATGGAAAAAAGAAAGCGCACACGATTTTTTTTTAAATTTAGGAGCGCGTGCGTGTAACTAGCACGTGCATGTCATTAGCGTGTGTGTGTCAATAACATGTGCACACGAATAATGTGTGCACCTTAATAGGGTGTGCACATTAATCACATGCATATTCAATTGTGCACACAGGTTATTAACATGCACGTGCTATTATATAATATTTTTCATTGTTGTATTTCATTTCTTCCTCCCCCCCCTCTCACTATCTATCCCTTTCTCTATATAATCCCCACACCCCCCCCCCTCCTCTCTCTCTCCCTTTCTCTATATAATCCCCACCCCCCCTCTCTCTCTCTCTTTCTCTCAAACCTCCTATCTCTCTCCCTCTCTCCCTAACCCCCCTCTCACCCTAAACCCTAACCCCTCTCTCTTCCTCTCCAAAAAACCCCCCGATCTTTCTCTCTTCCCCTCCCTCTATAACCCCCCCCCCCTGCATCCCATATCTCTCTCTCTATGATCCCCCTCTCTCTTCCTCTCTTCCCAACGTCCCCCCCCTCTCCCTCTCTCACTAACCTCCCCCCCCCTCTCTCTCTAGCCCCACCTTCCCGTAGCCCCACTTCCTCTCTCTCCCTCCCTCTATCCTCTTCCCCTTCTCTCTCTCTCTCTCTCTCTCTCTCTCTCTTTCTCTCTCTCTCTCTCTATATATATAAACCCCTAACTTCCAATCTCCCTCTCTCTCTAAACCCCTAAACCATCGATATATTTGTCTCTCGCTCCCCCTACTCCCCCTACTGATATTCCACCATCGATAATCATAAAAAATCCCCCCCCTCTCTCTCTTTCTAAACCCCTAACCCCCACTCTTCACCCTCCTACCCTTACCCCACCAATCTCTCTCTCTCTCTCTCTATATATATATATATATATATGCTCTCTCTCTCTCTCTCTCTCTCTCTCTCTCCTCTCCTCGCTCTCTCTCTCTCTCTCTATATATATATATATATATATGCTCTCTCTCTCTCTCTCTCTCTCTATGTAAATCCCTAAACCCTCAATATATTTCTCTCTCTCTCTCTCTCCCCTACTCTTCTTATCCATAACCCCCCCCCACCACTAACCATCCAAACTCCCCTTGTGACCTCTCTCTCTCTCTCTCTAAACACCTAAACCCTCGATATATTTATCTCTCTCTCTCCCCTACTCCTCCTACCCATATCCCACCACAGATAACCATCAACACTCCTCTCTCTCTCTCTCTCTCTCTCATCTCTCTCTACTCTCTCTCTCTCTCTCTATATATATATATATATATATATATATATATATATATATACCTCTCCTCCCTACCCTTAACCACACCCCCTCACTCCCCTCTCTCCTAGTCTCTCACCTACCCTACCACTAAACACCACCACTATCCCCCCCCCACCCCCCCCCATTCTCTCTCTCTCTCTCTCTCTCTCTCTCTCTCTCTCTCTATATATATATATATATATATATATATATATATGGATGTTTAGAGCCTAATTTAGCTTCCTAATTATCGGTACATTTAGCACCAAGTTTTGCATCTACAATAATGTCTAATATAGCATCTAGTTTTGCTCCCAAAACACCACCATGTTTTTGTTCCCAGTATTGCACCTAAATTTTCTCCCAAAATAACACCTAGTTTTCCTCCTAGAATTGAGCCTAAATTTTCTCCCAAAATAACACCTAGTTTTTCCTCCTAGAATTGAGCCTAGTTCAATATATGAGTTAATTAATTGATGGGATAGAGGCTATTGGTTATTGTAGTTTAGGGTTAGATTTGGGAGGGTTGTGTTAGACATTGATATTGATTTCTATGATGATAATGATGACGATGGTGATGATGGTGATGTCGATGATAATGATGATGATGAGGATGATGCATGTTATTTCATTATTTGACCCTAAGTGACCCTAATGGAACCTAAGTGGCCCTTTTGGAAACTAAAAGACCATAATTAATCCTAAATGACCTTGATGGCATCTGAGTGTCCTATGACATTTGAGTGACTCTAATGGCATGTTGATGATGATGTTGTTGCATCCTAAAAATGATAAATATTAGCATTAATGATATGTATTATGTTGACCAGGATGTTGATGATGACGATGATGTCAATGCCAATAACGATGCTGTAGGAAATTATAGCACTATTTGATCTTGACTAATCCTATTGGAACCTAAATGACCCTAATTGCATCTAAGTGACCTTAATAGCACCTAAATGACCCTAATGGCATCTGATTGTCCCTAATAACATTTGAGTGACCCTAATGGAGCTTGAGTCACCCTAACAACATAAGGATGATGTTGATGATGCATGATGACAATGATGATGGCATTGATGATGATTTGATTACAAGATGATAACAATGAAAATTATTATCACTACATTGATAATGACAATGATGATGACTATGGTGATAATGTTGATATCTATGATGATGGAAATTATGATAACAACAATGATAATGATGACAATGAGGATTATGATGATGTCAATGTCAATGATGATGATGCATGTGATAGCACTATTGTATCCTGATTGATCTTAATGGAACCTAAACGACTCTAATGGCTATGGAGGTGGCCCTAATGTCACTCTAAATGACCCTGAAGGCATATAAGTGTCCCTAAAAACAATTGAGCGATCTTAATGCCATTTGAGTGACCCTAACATCATGACGAAGATGACGATGATGATGCATGATGAAAAAGATGATGGTGTTTATGATGGTTTGATTATAATATGATAACAATGAAAATTGATGCCTACACTCCCAATCAGAGGAAAAATCTCTTCTATGAAACTCATTTGATTAATAGGTGGTTAGATGCCTTTTTCATCATCACAATGATCATGACATTGACTATGATAATATATGATGATGACATTGGTTATGAATATGGTGATAATTTTGATGTCTAGGAAAATGGAAATGATGATAATGACTGTGATGACGATGATAGTGAGGATCATGACAATTACTAATTATTAAGACCCATCGACTAGTTAGGCGAGGGAAAATGTCCTTTATGAAATTCTTGAAAGGTGCTAAGATGTCTTGTTCATCATCACAATGTGGTTGACATGAATGACTATGATCACAATGATATATGACCACGGGGGGTCAGTTGGTAGGAAATATCCTATCACATCCTTTCATATTGGGGAATAAATTATGATACATAAATGAGAAAATATATTTCCCCGTATTAAGGGGCCAAGGGGGATTAATTATATTATATGGAAATAAAAAATATTTAGGGTATATTTTATTACATTTCATGTAGAAGAAATGGAGGAGGGGGTAGAGAGAAAATCAGGGGACAAGGGAGTGAGGTATTGAGTTTGATGGACAAGGGATACTCAATCGCGATGTAGGATGGTTGATGCTAGTGCTCTATTAAAGGGTTTTCATGTTTCTCATGTTCTTAGTTGGTTGATGGATCTTCAAATTGTTAACGGAATTGAGGTAATGATGAAATAGGATTTCTATCTTTTATGTGATTGCTATCAATTGGAAATGTAGTTTAGGTGCATATTTCGTGTCTAGAAATCATATGTTTTTTAATGCCTTTCAATGTAGCTTTCCTCCTTGAGTCTATTTGAATTTTTTTTCTCTAGAAATTTCCTTTTCTGTGATCTCTAAAATTAGCCCATCCACTAGAGAGAAACCTAGTTTTGTGCATTGTGACCTTGGCCCTTTTTAATCTTCCTAAAGAAATCCTCATGAAATCCTTGGTTGACCCCATTTGCCCATTGTATAAAACAATAGTCTCCAATTCCTTCATGACTCTTATATTTTACAAAAGCCAAAACACTTTTCTTTTCTAAAGTTACTCTTCATTTTCACCTTGTACTCCATTGTTAAACTCTAGTAATCCTATCCCGGGGGACTCCACCTTTGAGCTAGAGAAGAGATAGCCTAAAGAGACAAAAAAAAGTTAGGTGTGGTGACATTGCCCTCCCTCTTAGTTGTCCATAAGCTTCATTGATTTTAGGAATTCAATCTTAAGATGCTAGTTTGTGTGCTAACATGGAAGAACAAGCATCTCTAAGATGACATATATATTCTTAGTGGTAGAAATATTGGTGGAGGAGGTTGAAAGATACAACTATTGGGTAGGAAATAATGGTTTATATGACCATATACTTATTATTATACAACTAGACGGGTCTTTAATGAACGTTTCCAAATCCACTTATCATGACACCTAGAAAAATATCGTCGACATAAGTAGCTTTATCAATGGTCATCCCCAACCTCTAAACATCCTCTTGAACCACCTACTCCACCTTCTCTTATTCTTGACACCATAAGTAATATTCCACATTCCATGCCCAAGTTTTTCTACAAACCTCCTCTCATTTTTCACACCTGCTTTGTCACCCAACCACATCCACAAGTATGGAAATCATCAATACTTGCTTGGGGACCTTATGAGTGTTATACACTAAGCCAAAAAGGATGTCCCATTATACTCAAATATTTTTGTGAATGCCACGAACACACATGTCTGCAATGTCGATTGGGTGGAACCAATTTCTATATTGAATGGAATAGATCATACCACATATGCTCCACTTATATCATGTATGTGGTTTACCTCATCAATATGTGTGGGCACAACTCTAACTATAAATGGGTGTTTTCTTGGAAAATAAGTGAAACCCTATTGTTTCTTGGACGCCACTTTTATATCGATCGACTCCCTCAATTTCTTTTGGAAGTATGATTTCCCACTTTGGTTAGCTTATCCATAGTTTCTGAATTATTACATAATATAATTCTAATGGATGCAACCAACATTGCTCTAATATTCGATTAGGGAATTATTACAATATATGTGGTTGGAGGCACTCAAATTTATTCCATGTGTTGAAATAAAATATGCACTTGATTAACCCTTAGTGAGTTTGGGATTGGAAATAATGACTATCTCATCACTTTGTGTAACATGTCCAATCCATTGCTCATGTATGTTGTACACTAGGACACATGCACACAATCAATAAGGGACCCTAGTAATCAAATCATCAAGCTTATGTTTGGAATATCTAAAATTCTAGATGAATGTTCTATTCCAACCTATTTTGTCTTCAACATAGCGAGAATGCACATGCTCCCATTGGTCAACATCAATATGCTTGATAGCCCATGTTTTGCACTATTGGTTTTTGGCATGCATTCCTTCATTCCAATTTAAACAGCTTCACCTACCGTAATTTTTGTTGATATTTCTTCTATGATATTAAACCTAAAGTCAAATTCAAAGATATGATGCCTCTCTTCAATTGAGAGGTTTGTTTCCTGGTCAACATTGCTAGTATTATCTTTTGTAGACTTGAAGGAAACCAAATATGTTTTTCACTTAAATAGGGAGAAACAATAAGAGTAGAAAATATGGGTTACTGGAAAATGTATAAGTTACATGGCATTTAATGACAAGCATAGAAATGATGAGTTAGTGGAGCATCTATTATTTTCACAACATTTATTAAATTAATCATATTAAACATGTGGACACAATCCACTTTGAATCATATTTATTATATTTGACATTGCCAATATTAATTTATTTTTTAATCTCTATTTTTATGTTAATAAAATGCATGAACAATGTAACACCCTACAATGAAAAAGGTTTTTGAAATCTTATGCAATTTAGTAGAAAAGTGGAAATGAGATGAAGGCAACTAAGAGGCAACATTGATTTTTATAATGAGAAGAGGTTTCTAAAGTTTGGCTATTGTAGAGTATTTTCTTGGTTTGTTTTCCTACTATGAAGTTTTTCAATGTTAACCAATCACAATTCCTTTAGTGAATTTATAGGCACATATCACATGTGTTAGTTGTGAAAGTATATCGCATGTATGTATTATTTCAATAACTTGGAAGAGGCTACTTGTACAACATAGTTTTTATTTAAAAAAGAGAGGAACTTAAATGCTATGCTAAGAATTTTTTTGTCAAACTGTTGCAAGTTGTTTGTAAGAGATATATGTCAATAATTCTTTGATCTTTGATTTTTGTTTATTTTTATATAATGTTTATTTAACAAATATATTTTCATTATGTCTAGGTTTCAAGATGTTTTTTTGTTTGTTGGAAAAGTGGTGGAACCTCCTTGACTAGCAAGTTTGCCTTTGGTTAAGTTACCACGAACCAGGGGGCATCTAAGCCGTCAAAATCACCCAGGGATCGCACCCGGCCTGGACCTCACCAACCCTTAACATGGTTGGATTTTTTGGTATCTGCGGGATTAGAACCGACGACCTTTCCGCTTAGGGGGCGTCTTAATCATACCCTGCCACCAACTGTTCTACATCTCTCGGATCATCTAGGTTTCAAGATGTTGTCCACAGTGAAAAACGTCTTTATTTAGTTTTCAAGTATTTGGACCCGAACCTCAAGAAACATATGGATTCTTGTCCTGAGCTAGCAAAGGATCCTCGTCGAATCAAAGTAGGTGAAACCTTTCCTCCTATTTCTTTGACTTAGTATGACTCCCTATAAATATCCATTGATAAATGGAGGTTAACAATTAAATATGATTAAAGAGTTTTATACATTTTCTTACCTTAACCATTCCAAAAATGTATGAAAAATATTACATTTATTTGATAACTAAAAAAACATTATATTATGAATGCTTTGAGCCAAAATTTTTTTATAACGTTTTAGCATGTTATCGGTTAATACATATATCCTTGTTTCCTGCCTACTTTATTATTGTGATTTGCTATTTTTCAAGTCCCATTGTATTTTCCACTTTACTTCAAATGGGGGTTTGTATACTTTTACAAATCCCCTCCCTTTCTCTCAAAATTATGAATAATTTGAATTACAGATTTTAGATGCCCACCATAATTTGAAATTTACACCAAACTAAATCATTTTTGGGGTAAAGAATAGAAGTCTCTCATTCCAACCATCCTTCATTTTGGGCTTAGAGTTAGCAAGGTCAACTCATTCTCTGATTTGGTCATTCCAATAGTTTCACCAGATCTGTATACCCCGAAAACCACAATTCATGTGCAACCATAGGTACGTTTATGGCACCTGATCAAGATTGATAAGTGAGGTTGAGGATTTTATTCACTCTGATCCCGCTAGAGCTTGACTCGACAGATATTAAGAGATAATGGACTTGTATGCGGGGGAATAAAGATTGGTAGGAATGAAATTGGGTTGAGTAGGCACCACTGAACTCTGAATGCAGTCTCATGGAATACGATAATTTCTTCTTGCACAAAAAATGGAGAATTTGATGGGGTCTTAAAACCATTTCAGAAAATGGTAATGTCAAGGGAGAATCCAGATTCAATAACAGGGGAAGCAGGTTTATGAGGAGGTAATCAGGACTAGACTACAATGTAATGTAGTTGTTGGGAGTACCCTTGCAGACATGTATGCTGGGAGAATACACAATGCACACAATGTGTTTGACAAAATACCCCAACAAGATTTAGTTTTGGGGAATACAATGATTGTTTCCCTACTCCGGGGATGGGTTCTATGATGAGGCATTGGGGTTCTGTCCAAGCGATAACCTTACTAATTGAAGCGCATGGTACGGGGTTGATGGGTCTGCACGCCTCTGTTATCTGCAGTCCATACAACAGATTTTCTACAGTAGATACGCACCTCTTCCATATTTTGAGGTTGAGAAACCATATCACCATCATTTGGATCCATAACATCACTATAGTGACCATCATCCCACTCACCTACGCACCCATCTTGACAATATTCATCCCACGTGGATGATGCCTCCTAATTGTTGTCCCTTTCAATAGAAAGGTGTTTTCTTCCATTCTTCCAGATACACATCATTGAAGGTAGTACAAACAACCTCACAAGCTCCTCTGGTTGATATTGGCAGTATTCTGGAAGAATGGTTGTGTTTAGTGAATTATTCCAGGGAAATAAAAAGTATTGTTCATTTTTAAGCAGAGTAAAAGCAGCGCTATCAATTTCCGGTGAGTTTGAAAAATCAACTTTAAATGGATTTTCTTTTTCTTTTTCGATCTTCTTTTCTATTGAGAACATATCACTGGAAGCATTTGAACTTTGTTGGACATCATTAGGTCTATGAAATTTGTAGTCCTCTGGACCAGCCCAAGCATTTTCCTTGGATGGAAAACCCAACCCAAATACTAAATAGTCTACAGTCTTCTCACTTGACATATCATCATTGACTACATCATCTGTTGCAACCACAGAGGATTTCCTCATGGTAACGCATCTCTAGAGCAATGAAACCCCAATAATATGAAATCAGGGTAAGCACCATCCTGGTCATCATTGAATATTTCATGAGTGACATCATCCCAAAAACACTCTGGGACTACATCATCACCATTTTCTTGATTATCAACATAGGAATCGAATTCCATGTCATCATTTTTCTTGGAAGAATCATCTTCAGCAGCAACACGACAGGGATAATCCAATAACATAAGGATAACCTTAAATGTTGGTGAAATTTTTGTTGCAGCTTGCATTCCAGTCATCATGTGTTTGATAGAATCTTTTACAAAATTAATATCAATTATGGATAAGTCTATGTTTTGTGCTGATGTTGATTTCATACTCTTTCCCATCAGCACAAACCAAAGAAAGTACATTTTTAATAATTGAAAGTGGTGCCATGAATATTTGATGTTGAGTATAAAGATTATCTTGAGGATAAAAATAAACTCTATTTCTTAATATAATAGTCAACGCTGAGATTGCCAAAAACAAGGTATGAGATAGTATTTTGGTTTTGTGTAGGTGGGTTTGTTGGCATGGATCTATGTGTCTTTTGCAGTCTGAAAATATTCGAAGGTTGTAATGCTTGAACTAGAGGGCAGGACATTTTGTTATCTTGAAAAGGTTTTATGGAAAACCATTGGATTTCCATGCTTAATAGCAAACCCTAAGTTAGTTAGTTGAAGACATTAATTTCGAGGAAAATACTCAAGTATCTAATTATTTGGCCTAATATTACACTTTTTGATAAGCAAATTAGGAATGTATTCTTTCTAAATAGTAAAACCATGTCTTTCGTTCAAGGATAATTTTAGGGGCGAAATTTAGCCCATGAGCTATTTTTTCATGTTTTTTTTCCAAAAAAAGATTCACCAATTTGCATTTTTTGAAGCTTCATTTCGCCCAATTTTTATGGGGTAAAATTTTTTCACTCTAAAAAATCGCCAAATTATTATATAAACTGTATAAAATCCTTAGAAATTGAAATAATTTTAGAAAAATATGACCAAATATTTTATAGTTGACACTTTAAGAATTGGTAAGATTCGCCAAGGTTTATACATTTTTAAATAAGTATGGGTCTTTAAAATTATCCCTGTTTTCGTTGCTGAACATTGCTCCAACTGCTTTAGCAAAAATTTCCAGACAATGCATTTTCCCTTAAATAAAGGTCTGGGTGTGTTCTACGTAAGAGATGAATCCTCAACCGATGAACATATACGAATTTATCACCATGAAGAAGAATAATTTGTCAAATCTTCCCTTGCACCCTTGATCTCATATATTTTGATATCCGTGAGGTGATATGTGATTGAGTCATATTCTGCTATCCTTAAAACTATCCAACGGGACCTTTATCATATCCCAAGATTCTTGATAAGTATTTACATATTTCATTATGCACATATAGAATGATTTCATCTATATCTGACATAGTGATGATTGCAAGAGTTGCTTTATTTGTGTCATCAAATGTTTTGTCTGTGTCACCTTTTGGACTCTATCTTTGTTCAACAATAATCCATATTTTGATAAGCACTAGAATATTTTTTACTTTTAAATTTCTAATATGGCATAGTTATTACTATCAAGCTTGTGCTTGTTTGGTGGTACAAAATTCCCTTGAGCACCTCCATAATAAATATTTCTCCTTTACACAATATAACGCTAGGAATACAATTCACTTACAAAAGTTCTCTAAGAACTTTAGGAGGTGCTTCGTAAAGAAATAATAACTCACCTTCACTTGAAAAAAAGGTCATAGGAAACCATCATTTTATGAAAACAAATCATTCAATAACTACACCATTCAACATTAGAAAAGAGAACAAATTAAAGTTTGAACATTTCCATTATATCTTTGTCTTATAAATTAACTAATACTTCAGAAAATAAATTCCTCTCACTAGGCAGTGAGGAGCAACATTAATGACCTTCATGGCTTGACTCGTTTGCAGCAAACTGACATCAATATTTTAAGAAATATGGCCTATCTTTATCTAAACTCATTTTTCTTTTTATCCTTGGACTCCAACAGAGATGTCTCTTCCCCTTCCCATCGATCTTAGATATTCCTTATTGTAGAAAGCGAGCTGAGAGGATGGTGTCTTTGTGATGGCATGGAGTTTGGATAGGGCTGAAATTGTGTTTTCTCGAGAAGCAATTGTCTCCTATGTTCTTCAACTGGAATGATGTTGATTCATCTTCCATGTGCAAGGCACATCATCTATTATTACTCTGATGTTTTCATTTTCCATATCATTGCGTCTACAAATTGTGCAGTATAGTCACTACAAACAGATACGAACTAGAGAAATCAATCCTAAAATAATTTTCCCTATTTTAAAATATTGTTTGAAGCTTCTGCTTTACTCACATTCTTCAAAACTAAAATATGTTGTACCTATTTTTGTCAAAACAGGGTGTCTATATGAAATGGGCATTACTTATTCTAATGCTCCCATTTTTAATCCATCTTATAAATTTCCTTAGTTTAATCTTATGAAATTATTTACAAAAACACATCATAAATTTCTGTATCTAGATTATAAATAGACATAATGCATATTCTTCTAAAAGTAATAAGTTTTATTGTAATATTATCGCTAGAACATCACATGCCAATGTAGTATTATTGATGGAACATTTATTCTTGAATAGTAGGTAATCATGATGACAATGTCTACCACGAATTATAGTTCTAGGGCATTCTATTTTAGGATCTCAACTGTTACCAGAAATATACATGGACTTTGACTTGTATAGTGAGTTTTTGTTAGTGACTTGAATTAGTTTATTCCTTGTCCCGTAACTTTGTAATTCCATTTATATTCTTAT
Organism: Larix kaempferi; assembly: GCA_027924585.1. Classification (NCBI taxonomy): domain Eukaryota; kingdom Viridiplantae; phylum Streptophyta; class Pinopsida; order Pinales; family Pinaceae; genus Larix; species Larix kaempferi. The sequence goes on along the minus strand of BSBM01000767.1, from coordinate 8,431,145 downwards.
TTTATTGATTATTGTTGATATCCCAAAGCAAGATTTCATTACGTACACCATCTAAAGTAGTAGTTAAGATGCATGATTGATTTTAATATTTTGTCATTTCCTTGATTAAAATTGTCTCTTATAAATCCTAGTGCTTCTATAGTTTGAAATTGCCATTTCTTATGTCATATTTCATAATTATTGTTTTTTGCAAGCTAAAGAAACAAGTATCTCCTTCCATAGTTGTGACGAAGTTATCTTTCCAAAAATATGAAGTAGCTTATTATTGCAATTCCCAATAACTCATTGGTTTGTTGTTGTTTTGATATACAGGGTTGGTTTCCTTGGATGCATAAGAGATTACTCTCTCATTTTCCGAGATTACATGCCATGGGTATGCAACTTTATCTCTTCGCTTCCTATTGAATCATAATGCATTTCTGGTCTAACGCTCACCAACATCGAACCAAAACATGAAAATATAGATTTAATTATTGGATTAATGATGACAATTAATGCATCAACCATTTAGTACACATATAATATCAATCATCTAGCTATAACTTATAACATTGTCATCAAATGATCTATCACCAACCATAACCTCAACCTTCTGTCAAGTTTCAAAATAAAACATTTGTCATCAACAAAAAATAACAGATAACGTCAACCATGAAATGAAATAGAGAATCATATTTATTACCAAAGGGTTGTATGATTTAGTCAACAGTTCAAAGGTGGGTTCAATATTCAATGCCAATACTTAAACTGTCATATGATGTTTACACAATAGACCATGATAAATACAAACTACCGAGTTCTAGAAACAAAATTTTAAACAAGAAAAAGGTAAATAAATATAGTACCTACTAAGATTTTCTCTTGCCACGAGAAACTTCTAGTTTCTTTTCCCGTGATCTATGAACAAAAGGAGAAGGTGGCGAAACTCCCCCATAGATTATCTCAAAGGGGACAAAGATTCCAATACTTGTATACCTCATATCATAACAACATAAATAATATATTTCCTGATCAGTACTTTCATGATATAACGGACAATTCAATATGTATGCATGATCAATCAATATTTGAGATCAACATGGTTTCTAGAGCATGCATGCAATGCCTTCAATATGCATGGTGCTAAGTGCTTTCCCAAGAATATGTGGTTGTTTTTGGTGTATTTCTATGTTTAGACACTTATATTTTTAGAAAGTAAAACTTTGTTTGCATGTGGATATCGTGGAGAGCACATTGCCATTTTTAGATGTGCCATATTTAGACTATGTTATTTGTGGACATAGCTATTTTTTAGAAAGGACCATGCTATTTTTAGAAAATGAGCACTTCTATTTTAGAAGTATATAGTTTCGGATGAGGCCATTGTCATTTTTGGAAGCATGAGCTATTTATGGATGTTGTTATATTAGAAATAGGAAATCCATGCATGTAGGTTATTAATTTTTTATAGCATGAAAGCATTTCCCTATTATTGTAAAGTGCATGAAAGGTATCCTCATATGGATTAAGTCTAGTTTTCTTGGATAACAAGCAACTACATGTATAGCATATTTAGTACTTCATTTAAAAGCAAATCAAGCCAGCAAAAGAAGGACTCCACATGAACTCATTTCAGCTTCTAATCCAACACCCTATATGGGGATAGCTCCAGAATTGCATATAATGATAGAAACATTGCTTCACAAAGCCATAAATCTAGTGTTTTTCAACTATGGATAAGGCTGAGTTATGCTTTAGACGTGTTGTTTAATTAGACTTGTACATATCTTCTCATTCTTTGTTTTAGAGAGATAAAATACTTTCAAGTTCCATCAAAGTTCAACTTCAGAAAATACTCAGATGGGGGGAATCCATTTTATCTTATCATCCTTGGTTTTTTCTTACAGTTGCACCTTTATCAGGGTTGGAGAGGTTAAGGCCAGTCATAGAGGTTCTTCCTTAGTTCTAGGGGCATTAAGGACAGACCTGAAGACATATCTCTATTTTAGTTGGACACATACTCATGGGATACTCTTATGTGGATGGGTTTATAGATCATGAGGGTAGATTGTTGATGTGGCTTCAAGATCGGTGGTTGAAAGTTGAAACCCTTACTTTAAATTCCAGTAGCCTTGAAATTTTTTTCTGTGATCTTTGATTATAGGATATTGGATTCCTCACCATAACTTATAGCTGGATGCTAGTGCACTATTTATGAGAGCCATTGGGGAAAACAACTTAGTCGTGTAAAAAGGAAGCCCTTGAAACAATCAAATATACCAAATTATGCTGGACTAAGAAAGATAAGCATATACCCTACAAAATTTTCCCCGCTTCATATTTAGAAATATGTTCGAGGCAATGTTGATATTCAGCAGGGGCTTGATTCCTCACTGCTTCAAATCTCTCAAAAGATGTTGTAAGCATCTGTAAAAGAGGAAGTACCATAAGAATGGATTTATTAGGATCCAGAGTTCAAAATAGGCCGTCAACAATTGAAATTCAAGTAGAATTTGTTGGTCATGGTGGAAAATAATAAGATTTGGATAACCTTACCACAACTCTAACTCGTTTCCTGCAAAGGTAAAGAGGAATAGCCTTGCCAATTTTTGATGTTGAACCAATGAGGAATAAGATCTACATTGTGTGGTAGTTCATGTAAAAGCACAATTGTCGTTAAAGTATTGACATGGGCCACTCGAACGTGAATATTTAGATGCTTGCTCATAAATAGTTTCCCCCCTCCATTCAAGGCGTCATTGTGACCAAAACTTGATGATATAAAGAAAGATTAAATAAAAGTTGAAAACATTTTAAAGAAATGAGTTTGAACCCAATGAAAGACAAATAATAAGAAAATGCTTTATGTGCTAGTGTATAAGACACTACTTTGATTTTCCTGAGTTCATTGCCGAACATATTGAAGACATCGCACCTTATTTAGACCTTCGAGAGAAATTACTTTCATTCCTATTCTATTTGCTTCAAGAATTTCCTTCCTCTAAATTTTTGTTGATTTTATCATGTCCAAATGGTAGGAAAAAATGCAATACAAACATGTGAATACTGTCAGCTTGAGCAGTCCCCTGAGTTCATTAGATGTCCAACTTCTCTATATTGTATTCCATACCCCAACCTTGACATTAAAAGGTGCAATGAGTGTGAGTAAATGTAGAATGACCATGAAGGCTAACACTGAAAAATAATTAGCAGTTTCCATTCACTTTAACTATAGCAAATATATATTAATCATATATTTACTATTAAGAGTACCAACCAAACCCTTGGTATCTTTATGAAAAATACCATATAAAGAAGAGTATAATAGCCACTATAAAGAGAATATGAAAATCAAGTTGTGGTATAGCCCATGTTTCCTGATTAAGTTCTCCAATAGTGTACTTTGAAATTATAAGTGTGCTTGACCACTGCCATCCAAGGAAACCAAGCCAGATGAGTGGCATGATGAACCACACATACCATTGAGAAGAACATGGCCATGTGGAAAAAATTTTGCCCACAATATATAACATGAAAAAGGCCTGTTAAGTCTACACCATGACACAAGAACACAAGATCTAGAGCTTTCTTCTTCTGGCCTGTACACATTTCTTGATAAGTAGTTTTCAATAAGAATCCCAAAATATCATTTCCATTATATGATAAGACCCATGATTTATTCAATACACTGTGAAACTGGAACAACATTTAGGGTGATGAAACATACCTTGGAAACACATGTTAAAATGGAGAGTAAAGGCCTCTCAGTTCAATGTCCCTCCCAAATAGTCGTATAGGGGCATAAAGAGGCAATAGTTTGAATCCATTTTGGTGTGATGCACATGATGATACCTGAGTTCATAAATGTTTTTAACTTGTCCTTCTATATAAAGGATCAAAATGTGAGAGCAAAAAGATTTCTTGTTGATTTCTAATTAGTTGCATCTGATTCTATGAAGTAGACTAACTGCTTGAACTATTTGAATGAAACCATACACAATCTATTTTCTTATGAGGGCGTGACTAGAAGATACTTAAGCAATGGAAACATATGAAAAAACCACATGGGAACCACCTCAACATTTGAGTGAGTCTTAAAATTCATGAAATCAAACCCTAAGAAGTATACAAAGAACATGACAATAGATCCCTTGCCCAGCAAAAGCACCCTAGTTATGGGAATTGCCATCAACGAGACCATCACCAATTGTTCCAAGAAAGAGGTTGTACCAGCTAATCATAAGACAAAACTATAGTCATATTCATAACTCTTTCGAACTATAGGGTATGAAATAATAAGAACCAAACTTAAGCTCAGGTTAAGCTTTACCTATTGAAGGTTTAGGCCTAGTGGATGCATGGTGAAGAGAGTGGTAATTTTCAAACAAGGAGCCTCTGTGGAAAGATCTATGAATGCAGTATTAAAATAGCTAATTTGGTCCCATGTGCAACAACAAGGCAACGATTATTCCCCTGTAATTACAGATTGGAAGGTTTCTTAACCCAAGGAAAAAAACATGGCCTAAAGATGCCATCCATGCTTGAAATATTATATAATTATCCCTGCACGCCCCCAAATTTTATGTATCATTATTCCCCTGATTGGAATTTCAATTTAACTCCATAAAAACCAAGCAAACATATTATAGTTTCCAACCTAGAATAGTTACATTAAACTAATTTCATATGGAGCCGATCCTCACCAGTGGAACTCTTTGTCAATGTGATCGAAATCGGTTGGGAAATGATGAATTTGTTGTCTTTGTGAAAGAAAATTAGCTCGAGAATAAAAATGCCAAGATTGATATATCACACACCTTAAGAAGGATACTACCAGAACATACACCAACCAATAATCACTATGTTCTCCTTCAAACCATATTTCTTGAGCTGACATTAGTACTAAAGGAACATATACATAATACTGCAAACCAAACCATGAAAAAAAAACAATCAAGGAACGCTATGTTCATCGTATATTTCATATGAAATTAATCATTAAAGTGAAGAATTGCAGATGCCATGGATGCTTGAATGGTATATATTCATTTCCTTGTGTTTACCAATATATGTTTCATACTGCCCTGGGCATATAATTTTCACCCCAACATTTTTTGTCTCCTAGAAAAGTTAGGCCTTCCATTCCATGTTCCTTTTTCCATTCCCTGTGCTTGTTTTCACTGCAAGTAAATGATGCACATTTATCTTGAAAAAATGGGTTAGTACCTACCAAAGGGAACACATAGCAAGATGTAGATGTATGTTCCTTTGAATTGCAATTGTTCTAGAAATGAGACAATAAATCCACTAATTTGCATCCAAGCGCAACAATAGAAAAATCTTGAAAAGATCATACTTGTCATCCTTCGTTATAGAATTTGTAATTTTCTGATGCCCTACTGACTATGCTTTGATATTTAATAAATACCATTATATCACCCACATCGGAAGCTCTCAATAATTAGCATACATTGTAAGATTTCAAAATGATAAGTTGTAGTAAACCTTACAAAAAGTTATGTCTTTTCCACAGACACTGTATCTGCATGAACATTCGCTGGAAACATGTCATAAATGCATGGTTTCAAGAATTCACAATTGTTCTATTGTTTATAGGTATAACCCGGAAGAAAACTACAAATATAACTTGACAAATCCTGATCAATTTCTGCATTTCACACATGAAGACCTGAGCGCTTTATCTAACTAGTTTTTGAATGAAATTGTATCATATATTAAATGAAAAATCAAGTTGCATGTACATCAAAATTTACATATTCAGGTACCTTGGCATCATTTGGAAGAATGATGGAGGGTCAAATCTGATCTGAATTTAACTTACCTACATTAACTTGTTTTTTTGAATGCAATTCAATATATTTCATAATATTTTGAAAACTTAATTGGTATTTTTTAGTATATTTTGAATTTAACGAGTGCTAAGTCCAAACTTGTGCCATCCCTATATAACCCATTTTGACTCCTTAAATTGCCTCCTTTTCCATCTTAATTAATTATTTGGAAGCCTCCATAAAAGTATTAAGGTCGAAGAATATTATCTAGGCATAACAAACTCTAGGATGTTGTTTAACCTCTTTAGCATACCAAATGGATATCGGGTGTAGTTCAATAAGGTTTGGCTCTGATATATAATGTTGTCATGCATTTGATGCTATACACAGTAATTGTGTACAATAATTCTTATGAGACTCTTTGATTGAATACTACTTAGTATGCTTATACACACATCACAAAATTAGAATGCTCTGGTACCACTAAACATTCTCATTATTGTAGTTCTGGGAGTTAAATAAAAAACTTGGCTCTGATACAACTTAGGGAAATCACTAGAGAGTAAATTATACTTAAGATAGAAACCAATCACAATTCTTCATAATCTTCTTTCCTCTTAATGTGGCTTGTTCTCAAGTGCCATGCTAATAAATCTATTCCCTAAGAACCCAATAAAAAGCATATAAGGAAAGCATTGGTATCAATAGTTCTGTTGGGAGGGTGAAATGCATTGAGGATCAGATGTTCAAAGCAATCTGTCAATTCCATATATACACAATGACATTCCATTCTTTGCAAGGGCTCATACTATGTCATATCGGATGTTAATGTAGGAGCCAACTTCTGATGGCTAAACAGAGGATGAAAACTCCTGATAACACTAGCTAGCCAATTAGTTGTAAACCATATGCCTCTGCTCAATCTTGTGTTTTCACCACTATCTTGGTAGTTCACATTCAATGTGCCTTCAATGGGTAAACCTTGGTGGAGAAATCCCCATAACACTAGTTTTTGATAAAATTGTATGCTTGAGTTGTTCTTCACTCTTGTCTGCTCGGTGAACATCCTATGCTAAGAGCCTAATTTCTGACAAGACCATCCAACCTGAGATTGAACCCAACACAAAAGAACACATTATTGCATGAAAATGGTCAATGGCATCCTACCCTTATTTATACACTCATTAGATACATTAATCAGGAAATATTCATCTTATGTAGACATGCATCCGGATATTTTGGAACATTTACACATATTCCTGGTTGTCTCAAGTTTAGTTTTAGGAATTTGGTATATCAAATAGGACAATTTCCACCTTCCTTTCAGTTTTGAACTGCTTATACAAATTTTCAAAGTGTTTCATTCATTTACCTTAGATGCCAAGGACTCTAAATTTCTAATGTATTTTGGTCAACCATATAGTCATCCTTTTCAAAAGCATTAAATTGATTTTATGAATATCTAGTGTGCTTAAATTCAAATTTTAAGTTGAGATGCGCACATTAGATTGAACTGTAGGTGTAACTTTCACCATATTTTGTATTTCATGTCTTTTATTTAATGAAAGAATGTATGGAATTGATTATTACATCTCTATTGATATCCACTTCGTAAGAATCCCTATCCTCTACCATCCCATGTCTGTTTTCTTAGTCTAATAAATCTTTAATGGCTGGCCAACCTCTAGAGTCCGAATCACTCAATCCAATTTTCTTAGCCGCGTGAGTTCCAGTAAATATCTATAGCTACACCAAATCTCCGAGCTCAGAAAAAGAATGATCAAAGATTATTTTCTTGACAAATAATAAATAATAATTGAATCTTCTTTGTGTTTTTGTTTTTATAAAAAACAGAAAATAGTGGTGCATTTGGACATTCTTAGTATTTCTAATATCTACATGTTATGAGTTAGCTTGGATGCTCTAACTTCCTAGTATATTTTTCTGTTGCAAACTTTTTGGACTCGGTTTTTACCATTTTCTTGATAAGTTATCAAGCTATTTGACTTTGGCGTGCAAGGAGCTGATGTGAAGGGCATCTTTTATCTGAGAGAGATTGCTGAAGCTGATGCCTTGGTATAAAAAATATAGTCAAGACCAGAAGGCACAGCTGTGATTTTTGGTGGAGGATATATTGACCTTCAAATGGTTGCATCCTTAAAAATCAACAAATATAAAGTTAAAATGGTGTACCCTGAACCATGGTGCAATATTTTTTTGAACAATATATAATCATTGGATTCTCAATTATGTTTTCAGTTCAACCTATCAATATCGTCATTTCCCATAGTTATACCTTTAAGTTTCCAATGACCATACTTTGGTATCTTCTTTTGCAGTGCTGCATCTTTTCACTGCAGATATAGATTCTTTGTATGAGGGCTACTATAAAGGAAAGAATGGAAATTATTAAGGGAAAAATGGCAACATGACCTGGAACAGATGAGCATGGAAATGTAAGTGGTTCCTGTTATTTATTAACTTTTTCTGATTTATTTATAGCTCCTGTTTTTGTCTGTTATACTTGTATAATCAATTATATCAAAGTGTTAATGCCCTAGATTTAAAGGACTAGTCAGTAGCCAGTAATGGAAATTGTAATTAATCTTTCCGTATATTTTGTAAGTATTGGCAGCAATGTATTGGAGTTTATTGACCATTAATTTTCATTGGCAATATAGCTTGTCATTTAGATTCCTCTTATAGACAAAGTAGTTATAATATTAGTTTCTTGTAGGACTAAAAATGATTCTTTCTACATGTTAAGATAGTAAAGTTGAAGGATGTCATGGAACTAGAGACAAACATTGTTGTTGTAGTTGTTGTTGGAGAAAGACCATTAACAGGCCTTTTCAAAGGACAGCTTGAGGAGGAAAAGGGTGGCATTAAGATTTTAACTTTTACCTGGTTTCCATTGATTTTTTTGCCTCAAAAACATTAAGCTGATTATTTAGTGTCATAGGTTAATACTTTTAATTTTATTACTGTTTTTTAAATATATTTTTTACTGTATAGAGAGATTTACATTCATATCAAAACAGATTATCCCTGGAGCCTCTCACATTGTTTGGGGTCCATTAGTCCATCGCAAAATGAATGTTACATTTTCTGCCATGCCATTTGAAACAAGAATTAACATAAAAGTTTAGATCTGATACTAATAGTTTCCTATGGATAGGTTTAACTATTATTACCTACTTTTCCCTGTCCTCTGCATGAACTTGTTAGATCTTCCTTGGTCCATTGTTCCATAGATGGTTCTTGAGATATTGGTTCTAATCTGATCCAAAGATTTGTTGTTATCATGGAATATTTGAACATTATGCTTTATCGATATTTTCTATATAAAAAACTTAGGAATGATCTCCCATAATATTTTGAGGATCTCAGATCCAAAGTCACCTTTGTGCCACTCCCTTGAATGAATCTTCATATTGGCCCTTAGTTTTCCATGTGTTATGTTCTGGAAAATGATTTCTCCACAAGTATTGGCTCATCTACATTGCATGAAGGTGTCTATGATACTTCCTCTGCTTCCTCTTACAACACACTTTTTATGGTCCTTATATCTTCTTTTGCAGAGAATCGAATATTTCCCCATATTAGAATGTTGTTGCATGCCACCAGCCAAAAAGACAACTGATATTTTGGGCAATAGGTTTTAGTCCCATATTCTTTCCTATACTATGTCCTTTTCTCTGTTGCCACCTTGGGATATTATTCTTAACTAGGCTATTTTGATTGGATACTTACCTTTGGCCATTGCTCCACAAATCTCAATTTTCTTTCTCCCTTCTGTAGAGCAACACTATTTTCTGAAGTTCTTACCATTGGTCATTTGAAACTTCCATAGGGATCTGAGTGGGTCATAGGTTAGGGGTTTCCACCTTTTAATTTTGTTGTTGTTTTCTTTGAGTAGTTTCAATGAAAATTCTTTCATAATTTCATTAATAGAAATAGTAAATGCGAGTAGCACATAAGTCTCAATATAAAACAATATGGGATCTCTAATAAAAAATGGTATGTTAGGTGAATTGTTTAAATAGAGAAAAAATAGAAACAACACAAAGAAAAACCCAACATATGTACCTGAATTGAGTAGATCAACAATCGTACTTTATCTTCATTATTGGAAACATGTATTCAATCATATCTAGGTATGTTGGGTTGAAGGTCCAGTGTGCTCTCATGGCAAGGCTAGTTTCCTCACATTTGGAATCTTTATAATGTTCAACAAATGAAGACAATGGTTTTTAGCACTGTGAATTTGTCTATAAATTTTAACCAATTCACCTCTTTCCCTTCTAAATTTCATGCCATCACTTTGATTTGGCCTTCGTCATCCATTTCTAATATCATCCATCGTCCAGAGTGCTCAACCATTCACAATTCCACAAGAAAAAGATGTAAAGTAGTCAGCCATATTGATTCTAATGAGGATAACACTACAATTAGTGAAGAACTTGGTTTCCAATATTGCTAGCAAAATTTGAAGTTGCAAGAAATTTCTGCTTCTTTAGCAGGCCGCATATTTCATTGGTGATTTGGAACATCGCCTCTATTTGTAGCAAGTACACAAATCTAAAATTAGCTTTAGGATATGAATATTCACAAATAAATACTCTTGTAAGGTAAAGAATTGCTTACCAATTCATGTTCACACTTAATTAATGTATCTAACTAAAAATAAACTTTGGCATGCTTGAAAGATAAGATGCCATTTCTATGCCAGTGTGGCAAGATATAATGTCCTAGATCATAATAGATTCAAAGATACATTGTGACAATCTTGCCTCTTATTTGTTTGAATTATCATTAAGACGAGAAAATTTATGTGCTTAATTAATGGCTTATTTCATACCCAGATGATGACTAGTAACATACTAGTGATGTTTGAATCAATCCTTCCCAAAACATTACATGTGGCCTGGTGGTAGTATTCCAAGATGTGGGGTTACTCAGTTACTGTGATTAAAGGTCCTAGGTTCTTGTTCCATTCAGTAGATTCTCAAGATATAAAGTTGGTAGGATTGGCATAGAATTCCTTGAAAAGTTAGGCCCTATGCCATTTTCAAATTTCTCTTCACTTGTCTTGTGCAGCACAAAGTGCCAATTCACAATACATGCATTTGCCTACAAGTATGCTGAAATTTTGAGTCTTTGACTATCTATATGATATACAACAAAGCCTTCATTGTTAATAGAATTAAATGGATAACCTACATTATGGATATGGAATTTTGAGTTCTTCCATATTTGGTTGCATAGGAAATCCACTAAGCATTGTCTCCATTCCTTCATGCTGCCAACTAGGCTGTCGAGATCAAAGCAATCAAGTAATAACACCAAATTTTCTTGGCCCAATCATAGCTCTAAAAAATATGATCAATCATCAAACCCATCATTAGCCACAATACAGTTTGGATAGTGGATCAAATAGCGCAGTTTCATTTGTGAATGCTTTACTGTATAACTAAGTCTTTGTGATTTATTTTCCACATCAAACATCTTCTTCAATAGATTATATGATCACAAATCCATTTCACCCAAAAATGAACATTGGTTATTTGAGTTGAAATTTGAATCAATTCATATATATCCAATTAAAGGTCATTGGTACAGAGCATGGTTTTCCTGTCTTTTCATCTTAGTTCCTTCCTTTTATAGAAATCAGTTCCTACGTTTGGATAAGGTGAATTTCATAGTTGTTGTTCAAGAACACTTGCTACTTGGTGAAACAGGTTATGATGGAAATATTCTTCCATCAATTCATAGAAGGTTGTTGTGACATCAGTTATAGAAATATTTTTTCAACTTCTAGGCCATGATCTCTTGGGTTCTGTTGAAATTATCTCAACCAATTAATCTCTCCAAGAAAGAAGTATTAGGACATTTCTAATTGATTGACCATACACTGATCCCTCCATTCTTTTTGGATTTCTTAAAAAGTTGGCATTGAAAATATATGAGATTTGTACATTACCTTCCATATTCTTGAACTTTCTATCATTGGGTAAGGATTTGAGAGAGCTTGTTGAATGTTTCTTCCCCCATAGAAAAATTCCCATGATTACTTCCTTGCACAGTTGGTTTGGGGGAGTGAAGAAGTCCCCAAATCCTTTTAGGCCCCTTTATCAGTAGTAGCCACATCGAGTCGTTAACCTCCAAACCCTCTTTCACCTTCGTGGCATAATTGGTTGTCCATTCTATAGGATTAAAACATTTTTTCCAGTCTAGTTTGAGGACCAAAGGAAAACGTCACATTTCTTTTAAGGATTGTTTTGAGGCATGAATTTTCGAGCACATACAAGTGGAGAGGTTTGACAGGGTGGGATTAAGCATTGTTGGCCTTCCTTATAGGATCAACAATCTAGAGGGCCAAGCTCCTGGTTTCATTTGAATTTTCTGCAAAAATGGATGCCAAATACTCACCCTAATGGATTTTGTAGTTCAGGAAATTTCCATATTCTTAGAAGTTTCTTCTCATTTATTTAAAATTTGGAGCACCTTTACAATTTCCTACCCTTCTTCAATCTGGTCATGGAGAAATCAAATATTTGATTTGTTAATACTGACCTTGGACCAGTTGTGTAGCAGTATATCCTAAGGGCTTACTTCCATATTTGATTTCCTACTCCATCCTACAATTTTTCTCTAATACACGAATTCAATTTGGATTTAAAATTTTATAATATAAAACTTAAGTTCAATACTATTTAAGTGTAGCTTAGTGGTAACATGATCCAAATCTAGATGTTGACGAACATGTTTCCCACTAAGAAAACATCAAAGGTACTCACAAGGAATATTTTATTTCAAAAGGGGTTGCCCCAAATTATAGTTGCATGGTATATGCATTGATGCTAAGAAACCTTTTTGGGGTAACTGATTATTAGTGATGCTTTTGCATGAATCTTGGATTGGTGTTATTTTGTTCATGTTTTACACATCATGTTTTATTTCTTTATGGAGGGATTATCCATATTATGTTTAACAGTGAATTTTGATATAATGATAAATTGTGTGACCCCTATAATTTCTCCCATGAGCTATAAATTGCCCCTAAAATTATCCATCTTGTCCCTAGAGGTGTTCGGATGTCAAGAGTCCATCGAAACTGATGATTTGACCAACTAAGCCTCATTTTTCAATTTATTGCAAATTTCAACTCTCTTCTCAATGCCATTCAGGGATACCAGGAGAAAATTCAACCAGGGGCATAAAATCCAATCCATGTAACAAAATTGAGTTTCGTTGTCTCATGCAGGTACTTGGATAACATGAATCCAACGAAGCTTTGTAAGCTTTGCGATTGCTATACCAATGATATGATTAGTATGTTAAAAACTATATTTATGATAATATTCTTTTAGACATGTTTATGAGGGGATATTATCAAGCATGTTATATTAAATTTACTTTTACTAAGATTAAAAATGTAAACAATTCATGAACTTGATTGAGAGATGAAAACCATGGTTAATATGCTCTTAAATATATAGATTGATAACATGTTATATATAGAGATTTAATGGTTCGAAGCAAATAGTATATGTGATATCATATTTTTCTTCACTTTATATATAATCACCGAGATGTCTATTTTTCCTTGCCTCTATGTCTTGTTCTGTTGTGATATGAAAATTTATGGTGTACATGTGTGTGTATGTGTGAGTGTGTGCATGGTTGTGGATACATTTAATATGTGTGGTTACTATCTGTTGATGAGATTATGTTTATAGTCATGGTTGGAAAAATCATGACAATGCATAAATTATCACACTAATATTTGCAATATAACACAAAATATGCATTATGTAATGAAATTAATACTAATGTTTTAAATTGATTATTTCTTGTTGTTTGCAGAAAAATGGTGAAGATGACTCCTTAGATGATCTAGATTATGTTGTCACCAATGTACCAGGGAAATATATTGCTGATAATGATGCAAAAGGATTAGATGAAAATGATGATGAATATGATGTTGGGATAGATGAGGATGAGGATGATGATGATGATGATATTGATGATGATGATATTGATGGTAGCCATTGATGCTACTATTGAGATTGTGGATATTTATTGCTTTCTCGATGCTACTAGACACGTATCGGTTATTTTGTGATGATCCAAGTTCATATTAAATTATGGGTCATTTTGATTTGTATGGTGGATTTATGATGACATATAAACTTTGATTACCCTTGATCATTTTGACATTTCTATATATGGATATTAAAAAAGATGTTTTTTGTGATATTGGTATTTTCACTATATATATCGTTCACTTGTTCTTTTAACCTTAATATGATGATCTGCATGATAGGTTATTGATGTGATGATGTTTTATAATTTCATTTCTTTTGATGAAAGATAATGGTGATGTTATCATTATTATATTGTAAATTTATATATATTGGAAGTTGTCGATGATATTTTCATGGAAAATTAATATATTTGATGATGCTACTACTTTGGATAAATGTTGTCTGTTTGTGTTAAATTTCTTCATAAATGCTATGCAATTAATTTCAATAATGGTATCTACAATTAATTTGAATGTTTCATTATGTTATTTAAGAACTATGAAGTAAATGATATATGAGAACTATTGAAATTAATGAAATAATTATAATAAATTGATATAATAAATATATTAGCACACAATTGGATATAGTTGTAGGTATTAAATAGCAAGCCTAATGTGGTGTTAATAAGGAAGCAAAATAGGTAGCAAAACTAGGAGCTAGAATGGAATCCCACTATGTCATAGATCTAGAAGCAACATTGGATGCAATACCTAGAGCTAAGTTGGAAGTCAATTCTGATGCTATTTTGGACGTCAAAGTAGAATCCAAACCAAAAGCTAAACTAGTGGCCAACAAAGAAGAAAAATTAGATGCTTAATGGGAAGCTAAATGTTGCGTTCATGAGGAAGCAAAACAAGAAGAAATTTAGGGACCTAAACGGGAAGCAAAATGTGGCGATAGTGTGGGAGTAAAAATGGATGCCAAATTGGGCGCTAAAGTGGTAGAAAAACATGGTGCTATGTTGACATCAATAGAGATGCAAAACTAGGCGTTAAAAAGGATGCAACACTTGATGCTAATGAGGAAGCTAAAAATGGCGTTGATATGGTAGCAAAATAAGATGTTACTTTGGATGCAAAACATGGTGCTACATAGGAAGAAAAATATGGTGCAACAATAGAAGAAAAATTTGGCGCCATTTTGGTAGAAAAACACGATGCAAAAAAGGAAGCGAAAATTGGTGCTTATTGGAAGTAAAACATGGTGCAAAATGGGATGCTAAAGTGGTAGCACATATCGATGCAATATTGGATGCTAATTTGGATGCAAATATGGCGTGAATGTAGATGCAAAAATAAATGCTAACATGGTGATTTTAAGGATGCAAATAGTGCGCTAATGGGGACGTCATTTAGGAAGCAAAAGATGACGATCTCTAGGAAGAAAAATAGGATGTTATTTAGGAAGCAAAACTTGACGTCGTTTAGGAAGGACGCTATTCTGGAAGCAAAAAAATGGGCACTATTTTAGACATAATAAAGGATGCTATCTAGGAAGCAAAAAAGGACACTATTTTAGACTCTTTCCGTTTTGTACACGATGCACCCCATTTAGCGTCTACTTCGACCACTCAATGAAAAAAAAATTATACTAAAAAGGGATGCTAATTCCAGGATTTGTTGTAGTGAATGCTCAAAATGATGGATCCAGCTCCCAATATCAGTCAAGGAGTGAAGTAGTTTCAAAATATGCAGAGAAAGAAAATAAGTCCTTTGAAGAAACTCAGGAGTTAGTTCCTCGGGTGCAGCAATTACTGAAACAAAGGGTAATTCATCACAGCTATAGATATAAAGAGAAACACTCTGAAAATTGTAGTGGTCATTGCTGGGGATTTTTCAGAAATGGAAGTTGGTTTGGATCATATAAATATCCCTGACATAATTCAGTTTCACAGACATACAGGTGAGATCCTATACTCCAATCTTTTGCAGTCTACTTTAAAGATTTCTAAGTTACAATAAATAATAGAGAAGTTGGATAGGCCAATTGAGGTAGGAAAAATCTGAGAACAAGGCACATCAAATGCATATTAAAAAGTTGCAGACATATATTGTGACCCTAGGGGCAGGACTAGAGGATGTAAAAATTACTAAGAAATTGTTAGATGAAAAAGAAAATACCATTCATATGTTGAAGAACAAAATTAAATTACCAAATACTCAGCACGTTGAAAGCTCAGATTTGACATCCCTACAAAAACAAAAGGATTCAACTCACCAGGAAATGATGGATTATAAGTCCAGAGTTCTGAAGCTACTGGATGAAAAAGAGAGATCATAAATACTGGTTCAAGTATCGGATGTAAGTTAACAGTTAGTCATTGTGAAGAAAAGGATTGATGATACTCTTAGAGATCCTGCTTCGTTAAATGAAAATCAAGTGGATGATCCCAACATTGAAGAACCTTTTGCAATGAACATAGAGAAAGTGAATGAACTGCCTACAGCAAATGAGGAAACAACAAGTGGTCCTCCCACACAAAAATCACTCAAGCCATGTCAATGCTGACCTTGAAATACGAATAAATTAAGGTACTAATAGAAGAGAATAAAAAATTGAAGGAGGAAATGGCTTAGGAATTGCAGGAATAAAACAAAGTCAGGAGTGAAAAGAAGCATCTACAGAAGAAGATAAGTGAGCTCAAAACAAAATTAATAGGTAAAATACCTTTACAAGGATCCAAGCATCCAATATGGGATTCATTGTCAATTGAAATCACTAACTGGATCATTTCGAAGATAAAAGTACCATAGCAAACTCAACCCTTGAAAGGTGCAAAGTCATCAATGAAAATTTGAGCAAAAGGCCACTAGAAACAACCCAAAATGCAACCAATTTTCTTAATTCATTATCTAAAGCGCAACTTCAATCACTTGTAATTAATGACAGAATTGCTATCATAATAATATGGGAAAGAAAGATTATGGGAAAGCATCATCATATGAAAAATATTCATACTAAAGTAGAGCAAATGTTGCAGTAGGTTCAAAATTTTAAAAATATTTCCAGTAAATTGATTGAGAAAGGTCTCTTTTTTTTTGGGATGAAAATGGAAAGTTAATCCCCCAACAACAGTATCATACTTTAATAGTCAAATATCATATGGATCACTCTAAATTTGAAGAGATAACCAAGGGATTAGCTGGAAAAACCATTGTTGAAACATTGACAGAGGATTTTGAGGAATTTTCTCATTTTCAATTGATTAAAGCAGATATGCCTCCTGTATGTGTTTCAACCTGTGTGGAATTATAAATATTAATCAAAGAGATGGCTGCGTATGAAATTCCCAACATGGAGCAGTGGAAAATCGTTGAAATATTTGGTAAAATGATGTATACTCTTCATCCAATAATTCGTTAATCCTGCTAGTATGACGATTAAGGTTATTTAAGGAAATTCACCTAAGAACTACTTGGTGAGATGCATTCAATTTGCATTATGTGTTTGTATGTGTATATTTTCAAGTGATGTCTCTCATGTTACACAAAAACCACCAGCAAGGAGAACAACGTTGACATTTGCCCCTGAATTGGATTGACAAAATCAAGGTGCACTAGTAGAAATGAAAATACTATTAGACAATAATTTTGTAGCATGGACACTCTACAATTTTTGGTAAATTTTTTACTGTTGTAAATTTATTGCAAAGTATGTCATTTTTTGTTGCAAGATTTGTCACTATATAATGTATACTTTAATTAAATCAATATTATTTGATGGAAGGTGTAGTATTTCCTATATTAGCAGTCCTTTTGGAAAGCAATCAGATGGAAACTTTTATGTAGCCCAACTGTTTTGAAATTCAACTTTTTGCATTACATTTCCTGGTATTTATGTATCTATGCAATTGTTATATAAAGTGGTTGCATGCAATTTCTTCTTTGAAAGAAAAATGCAATGACAATGATTTCAGAAACAAGCAATCCCTATTTTTTTCAAGGTGATTTTTGTCCAAAAAAATATAGCTCAGATAGGAACTACTACACAAATTCAGTGCAAACCTGCTGGAAGTGGTTCAGAAAGTAATTCTTTTTTGTAATATTTTGTAATTCAGTCTGATAGTTAGTTGTTGAAATTTATATAGGATTCTCGCACATGTTAAGTACCTATTGAAAATATGTTATGATTGAGAGAATCCAATTTTATTCTCTTAGACTTTCACTCCCTTTTAGGCTTGTATGTTGAGTTCCAATGAAGAGTGAGTTGGGATTGTTAAGGGCTAAGAATAATGTGAATTTGAGAGGTCTAATGTTTTAATGGATTACATAGAGTTGATGATGATTTTGTAATGATTTATTTTTTTCAAAGGGCATTATCCAATACTTAACTGTAGATGGCAGGGCATTATTCCATAAATTAGAACGAGTTTTTATAAAAATACATGAAATGTAAATGTAATTATGTAGGTTGGGAGATTTTATAACTTGTGTGTCAAATGAAATTTATGGAATAGTTCTTGACTAAGAATACAAGAAGTGTAGCATGGGTGTTCTTACTATTTACTTATAGATGCATTGGTGTGTACAATACCATTGTACTGGGGATGCCATTTTAAAAAGAATAATGTAGATTTTGTCGGCTCTTTTAAAGACAATAATTCAATATGTTGGCATATTCAACCTTCTAATGAGTTTAGCTTGGCTGTTATTTATATAAATATCTTCTATGGTATTCTATTATTAGATTTTATATGCTTATTAACCTTACTTTATAAAGGTTTAGTAATATTTTTCCAAGATATGTGAACTGATACATTCCGACAACGACATTTAAGGAAGTTGTGTAAGGAGGCATTGTTGGAATGTCACATCATGATATTTCAAGTCCCAATGCCCGATTGAATAATAATGTGGCTGAATGATGGTTCAAAACAAGGCATTTCTTCATCATTAATGTTTAAGACTTCTTACCGTTCACTAAAATCATAGTTCAAGCTATATTCAATGTGATTGATGTACCTACAGGTCATCATTTAACTACACTTGCAATATTTGATTATTTTTTATATTAGTTCATGACATCTGGGTTTAACGCATTGCTAAGCTTATTTCAAAGGATATTCTTTTAGAAGGTGTCCACCCCACTCGTTAGCTGTTAAGATGAAGAAAACCAATGACAAGTTGTGCAGGTTTGAACCTGTCAACATGTAGTGGGATAAACGGTTCCCCCGATGCGCTAAGTTGTTGATAGAAGTCGAATGGTATCCCTTCTTTGAGAGAATATGAGTCTACAATGTGGAGGTTACTCAGTATTTTTCTCGCAACTACACAGGTTCGACCATTGCTTTTAATACTTTTAGCTTTGAAGTGTCGGAGGGTTTGATTGCAAAAGAAATAAGGCTACTTGTTGAAGGAGATAGGTGTTTTAAGAAACAACCTTTCAAAGTTGATCTAGACTAGTACCTCTTTCCTGGACATGAAACTCTTGATTGGAACAAAGGGATACACCTAGACAATATCAAGGAACAGTGGATGGATGTGCTAAGTATTATCCAACACTATGTTACCCGTGAGGGAATATTTTCTATTGTCTACAAATATCATCTCAGGTTCCTTCTCCACGCAACAGGGTAATCTAAACTAAACCTCCCTTATTATCTGTTCAAGAGTCTTTCAAAGATGGCAACTAGGGTTAGAAATCATCCTGAACACATCAGTCACTCCATCTTCCACCATGGGTTAGTGAAATTCTTAGTATTGATTGAACTAAGGAAACAAGGTCACTCTTTGAAACACTTTCTATTCTGGGAAGGATTTGGATTAGAGAAATCATAGGCACCAAGAAATATATAAGTCGAGGCCAATAAAGAAGAGACAAAATTCTCAGTTAAAAGAGCAGTGCTTCTCGTTCTAAATGCATAGATCAAGAGGGACAGGGAACTTCCAAGCCATGTAGAAGTTACAAAAGGAAGGTGGAGAAGAATTTTGAACAAATAATGGAAGAATCCATCCCTAAAGGAGAGCCTATTACAAAACCAATTGAAGAAAATTTCCAGTATGAAGAAGCTCCTACACCTGAAAACAAGATTGTGTATGTCCCTAAGACACCTAAAGTTACAAAAGAGTAGGAAGGATCTAAAGTAGAACAAGGTTTTCCTGAGAATCTATCTTCCCATCCAGAAGTTCTAGCCACTTCTTCCTCTCTAAAATTTGAAGGAACTAGATGGAGACCTAAGACTAGGCCTACTAACAAATTGTGAATGAACATGAAGGATATCCTAAAACCTAGTTTCAAGAAAAACAAAGTGATCAACATCGAAGATTCCTCAAGTGAGGAAGATCCCAGAATTAAGGAAATGGAATAAACATTAGCCCAAACCCTAATCAATATTGAAAAGAGTCTCAAGAATTATCCATAGCTACCAAAGAGAATTCACAAGGGAAAGGAAAAGTATAGAATTCAGAATTTTGAATTTGGAATGAGCTCAAAGGCTGCAAACATGGAAATTCAAACAGAGAATGTTAATACAAAAAATATGGAAAAATCCCCTAAGATCCATGAAGCCCAGGATGTTGAAAATTCAGTTGAAATCACTACAAAATTTGTGTATGAAAAACCCTGTAGCTCAATCACAAGTTGAAACAGAGTCAGAAATAGAATTTTGTCTCAAAAAAACACTTCAATATTACAAATTACGGAATGAGCATCTAAATGCCTCTAATGATCAAATAATTGAGGCTAATCGAATATTAAGGGAGGATTTAGTGGAAATCAATGCCAGTTATGAAGACTTAGTGGTGATTGAAAAATAAGTTGTGGAGAGGAGGAGGTTAGCGTAGTAGATGAATGAAGAGTTGACCAAGTAGAATTGAGATCTTCTAGAAAGAGTTCAAGCAATAGGAACAAAGAACGATCGGTTACAAAGGATATCTCAAGAAATAGATGGATTGACTATGCTGGTTGATGCAGCTCGACATATCTGACAAGTCACCCTACAACAACCTCTATTTAAAGTGCTCTATGTATCATAATGGTCAACAAAAGAATGGAATCGAAGACTCAAGACAACTCATCACTTTTTTGTATCTATCAAATAAGTAGGTGGCATATAGATGTAACTAGCATATTTTTGCATATGTTAATTTAGATAAACATAGCATGTAGTTATCAAATGTAATATTCATTTTACTATTTTGAGTGTATTCAATCCTCAAAGTTTGGATCTTAAAAACTGTTTTAGTTCTCTACTGGGTTATAAATGAATAGAATAGAATAGAAAAATGGGTTGGTTTTTTGAAAGATCAAGCGACATGATGTTGAATCTAAAACAAGAAAACTTTGATATTCAGTAAGCATGGTTTGGAGATATTTTTGAAGATGATTTGTAATACATAATATGAGTTGGCTTAATCATTAATGATTGTAAATGCATGTGTGATCAATCTGATTCCTGTCTACTTATGAATTCATTCTTGATAAAGTGTTTATCATTGGTGCTCATAAATAATTTTTCCTTCACTGTTATTTCTTGTCAGAAAGTATTTGTCTTAAAATACTACATCTTGGTATATGATTACAATATGTGCTCTATGTATCTAAGTCTTAATCTGGTATATTTTATGCTTCTAGTTCATATTTACATGCTCTCTGAAACTGTTTTCTTTTTATATCAATACTCATTGCAGAATACTTGTTATGATACTTTATTCCTTGATCCTTATTATTTCCCACACTTTATACAAAATGCAACCACTTTTGAAATCTAAATCCTTCCAACTAAGAGGTATTAGCTTTGTACCCTTGTAGTCTAGTACAAACTCCAGTGCAAACACATTTTATCATTCAATTTCATTAATGTGGCATCTAACTAACACGCCACAGATCGAGTTGATATAAGTTTCATATATGGAAAGATAAGCATAGGTCAAGGCAACAGAGGAATAGGGTGCAGATCCTAATTCATTTAAATATATTGTTGAGGGATATAGAGTCTATTATGTTCCTATTTCTTGAGAAAATCCATAGCTAAGAAGGCCTATCCGAAATATCAATTATCCGAAATTCATTCAAATATGCATTCCCATTCAAGATTGATGATGCAGATTTAATGAGCCCCAGATCAACGGGTAGTATGCATTTTAGAGCTGAGTAGTGCACAGAGGTTAAATTCAAAAAGTGGAGTGAATTTTCAAACCATGGTTTTGTTGATGCAAAGTGGAAATCCG
The DNA here is from genome assembly GCA_027924585.1 of Larix kaempferi. Lineage (NCBI taxonomy): Eukaryota > Viridiplantae > Streptophyta > Pinopsida > Pinales > Pinaceae > Larix > Larix kaempferi. The sequence continues at coordinate 8,409,113 of BSBM01000767.1, read as the reverse complement.
TTGATCATTTCGCTGGGAAAGGGTGTCGAGAACAAAACCACCTTTTTGAGTTGTGAAAACCCTTTTCCGTTTGTTTATCAACTCGGGATAGTAGGATTCAAAAGGGAACAATTTTCAAGTGGCATATGCATATTTAGCAATGTTGAATATTAAGGACGCTTTCTAGAGCCAATGTGTTGTCAAAGTGTATAAAGGGCACTCATAAAATCAACAAGCAAAGATCGACGATGCGGATTTAATGAGCCCCAGATCAATGGGTAATATGCATTTTGGAGCTGATAAGTGCACATAGTTTAAAGCCAAAAAGTGGTGCAACTTTCCAACCACAGTTTCATTGATGCAACGTGGAAATGCCTTGTTCATTTGGCCGGGAATCGGATTCGGGAACAAAACCACTTTTTTTAGCGGTGAAAATTGTTTCCCATTCGTTTATAAGTAGGGATAGTAGGGTTGAAAATATAAAATGAATATTTTATTCTCCTCACAAGGGACAGCTAATACGATGACAACAGTTCACTAGACCTGCTCCCGCTGAGGAAAATTCAAAGCTATATCCAACCTTCATCTATCTCATGTATTTAAAAAATTGTTCTTATCTAAATTTTTGTCACCATGGAGTCCATTTCTGTTGTGTTTTGCAAAACCTTAGATGTGAAAGAGAAATTGATAGTCGACAAGGAGAGATAAATTTTCGATCCCATTTTATTTGTTAGCATTGTTTCTTAAACCAAACAGAATCTAGATACCTGCAGGTCTCAAGGAGGGGATGTTTTAAATGCTTATGAGTCTTTTTTGTATCATTTTTGTCTAGAGCAAACCCCACATTTTCCTGAGTTTGTGGGTTGGTGTGCAGCCAAATTTTCCCAGTCTGAAAGATTCATTATTAGTGCATACAGATCTAAAATCCTGTGTCGAGTCAATTCTTAGACTATTAGAGAGTCTTTAGGTATACTTGACTCATTTCCTAGTAACCTTGAGCCTTTTAAAGAAGGGGAATTGATCAAATTGTATAGAGAGTTGGTTGTGGAAAAGAAGGAAAGGTTTTTGTCTAGAATCTTAAAAACTGGCCAGTGGATTGAGATTTTATCTTTCCCTTTCAAAGTCAGTATTTTCCAGGAAAACGCATCGTTAGTATTTTACCACCTGAGTCAAGTTTTAGGTCATGATAGTGATCAATTGGTTGATGAAGTCATGTTGAGTATTGTCTCAAAAATAAATTAGCCAGAGTTAGGCCAGGTTTCTTGTCTTAATTTTGATGAATTTCTAGCTGAGGTAATTCATGCCCAACTAGTGAATTTCCAAACCTTGAAGCATTTCAAATATCAGTCTTACTTGTTGAGCATATTTATTCTCTCAAATGAATCAGAGTTAAGATCCTTGGACTTGATTTCCACTCCATATCCTCCCAAGAGAATCAATATGTTTACCTTCTTGAACATCATTATGTCAGAGGTCTATAAGATCATTTTCACTACATAGTCCCCCAGTGTAATAGACGATATGAAAAATATCCTATAATTGGCTCCTAAGAGTAGAAGTGGGGATTGGGTTTTGTATAAATATCACACTGCTGTAAGGGTTTATGGTTTCACAGGGACACCATATATTTTTCCATCATTCTTAACTCCAAGGGTGTTTTCCCTCGAATTTTCCAGGGAGAGAATACATTCGGAAGAGGAACTTTTTACCAGTCAAAAGAAGTTGTCTAATCTTAAATTTCCCTTCAAGGTTGGGCCTTTTTATCAAGAATAAATCAGCCTTACCTATAGTTGAAAAGGTGTTAGAAAGCATGGATTTCCATACTGCTAAAAGCATAAACTATGACCCCCATCAAATCATTTCACAGAGGAGACAACATAATGGAAACACAGCTCTTGAACATCAAGTAATAGAGGGATTGGACAAAGAGGCAAATGTTTTAAGATTTGGTCAAAGTCAACAACATGTCAAATATATTATTACTGAGCAAGGCCAACAAATGACAGTACAAACTGATGTGGGACAATCCACTTCTCTTTCCCTATAAAATTAAACTCCAACTAAAGCAGAGTTTCTTCATAAAAGGACTCCATCAGATGTGAGTGACATGGATATTGATGAAGAGGTCTTAAGTAAAAGAGTCAAGTTAGATAAAAAACCAAAATAAAAAGACTTGATTATGTTAGAAGGACAAAGTTTCACTACTTCATAAGGAAATACTGTATCTAAACAACCAACAGTTCAATTACAATAATACTCATTCATAAATGCTCAAACTGATGGATCCAACTCCCAATATCAGTCAAGGAGTGAAGTAGTTTCAAAATATGCATTGAAATAAAATAATTCCTTTAAAGAAACTTAGGAGTTAGTTCCTCGGGTGCAACAGTTACTAAAACAAAAGGTATCATTTGTCACAGCTAGAGATATAAAGAGAAACACTTTGAAAATTGCAATGGTCATTGATGGGTATTTTTCAGAAATGGAGGTTGGTTTGGATCAGATAAATATCCCTGACATAATTCAATTTCACAGACATATAGGTGAGATCCTGTATTCCAATATTTTTTAATATACTTTAAATATTTCTAAGTTATAATCAATAATAGAGAAGTTGGAAGGCCAATTGAGGCAAGAAAAATCAGAGAACAAGGCACATCAAATGCATATTAAAAAGTTGCAGACAGATATTGTAACCCTAGGGGAAGGATGAGAGGATGTGAAGATTATTAAGAAATTGTTAGATGAAAAAGAAAATAACATTTAGATGTTGAAGAAAAAAATTAAAGTACTAAATACTTAGCACGTTGAAAGCTCAGAGTTGAAATCCCTACAAAAAGAAAAGGATTCAACTTCACCAGGAAATGATGGATTATAAGGCCAGAGTTTTGAAGCTACTAGATGAAAAAAAATGTGAGAAAAAGAGAGATCAGAAATACTGGCACAAGTATCCGCTGTAATTTAACAATTAGCCATTGAGATGCAAAGGATTGGTGATCCTCTTAGAGATCCTTCTTTGTTAAATGAAAAGCAAGTGGATGAGCCCAGCATTGAAGAACCTGCTGCAACGAACATAGAGCAACTGAATGAATTGCCTACAACAAATGAGGAAACAACAAGTGATCCTCTCACAAAAAAAATAACTCAAGCCATGTCAATGATCACCTTGAAAGATGAAGAAATCAAGGTACTAATAGAAGAGAATAAAAAATTGAAGGAGGAAATGGCTCAGGAATTGCAGGAAGGAAATAAAGTCAGAAGTGAAAAGAAGCAACTGCAGAAGAAGATAAGTGATCTCAAAACTAAAGTAATAGGTAAAACATATTTACAAGGATCCAAGCACCCAATATGGGATTCATTGTCAGTTGAAATCACCAAGTTGAGGCCATATTTGGATCATTTCGAAGATAAAAGTACCATAGAAAATTCAACCCTTGAAATGTGCGAAGTCATTAATGAAAATTCAAGCAAAAAGCCACTAGAAACAACCCAAAATGCAACCAGTTTTCTTAATTCATTATCTAAAGCGAAACTGCAATCACTTGTAATTAGTGACATAATTGCTATCATCATATGGGAAATAAAGATTATGGGAAAGCATCATCATATGAAAAATGTTCAGACTAAAGTAGAGCAAATGTTGTAGCAGGTTTAGAATTTTAAAAATATTTTCAGTAAATTGATTGAGAAAGGGATTCCTTTTGTTTGGGATGAAAATTGAAAGTTAATCCTCTAGCAACAGTATCATAATTTAACAGTCAAAGCTCATATGGATCACTCTAAATTTGAAGATCTAACCAAGGGATTAGATGGAAGAACCATTGTTGAAACATTGACAGATGATTTTGAGGCATTTTCTCATTTTCAATTGATTAAAGCAGATTTGGCTCATGTATATGTTTCAACCTGTGTGGAATTAAAGTATTAATCAAAGAGATGGCTGAGTATGAAATTCCCAACATGGAGTAGTGGAAAACTGTTGAAATATTTGGTAAAATGAAGTATACTCTTCATCCAGGAAGTCGTTAATCCAACTAGTATGAATATTAAGGTTCTTTCAGGCAATTCACCTAAGCACTACTTGGTGAGCTGCATTCAATTTGCATTCAACTGAGCAGTACGTGAAGAATACCGTTGGTGGCAGAGAGAATATCGATCCTTTTTTTCAGGAGTTTGTTTATCAGGAACAAGAGTTGTTGATGTTGAAAGATATTTTTAGAATATGTTGTTAAGATTCGCTTTGAAATATATTAGTATATGTAAGGAATTTTGCGATGTATTAAGGGTTGGAATTTTGAGAGAAACACTGTTGTGTAATGTAATTTTCCTTTGATATTAATGAAAACTACCGAGAGCAGAAGTACTTATTTTCTTTGATCTCCGAACTTGGTTACTCAATGGATCTTCAAGCTAGGTTAAAACACTCTTTTTTATTTTAACAAATCCAAATTCGTCAACTATTTAACTAAAGATACAACATATGTTCTCTGGCGTTTGTTCACTATGTATTTTGTGGAACTAAATGGAGATGACATGAATATTTTAGCATTGTATGCACACGTCAGGAAGTGTCTACTATATTTATTATTACAAGTTCAAGTGCTTTGAACCAAATTTAGCCTTATCACTTCCTAATAGATCTAAAGATCTTATACTTCTATTTCACTGAAGAATGGGTTTGATAAACATCGATATATCAGTTTGTTGCTTGAACTATGGATTTATATATTATTTTATACCTTTTAATGTTTTAACATGTTATAAACAAGCCTATTTTTCTTGGAGAGATCTGCTTAGGCATCTCTTATATCTAAAATTTATGTTGCAAACATATTGATTGTACTTATTTAAGAGGGATATACCCACACTTGGGATTTTCCTACCCACCCTTTAATGATGGGAATTTTTACCATTTTGATATCAAGGTGTGAATTGGCACCTCCGACATCTGAGTAGGTTGATGTCAAATGGTGTAGTAACACATAGGAATATTTTGCAGTGATGTTTTCGAGGATTATTTCAAATTTTGTTGATGGTTCATTGTCTTATGCTAAATAAAAGTGTGTTCTAGGTATGGTGACCTCAAGGTTGAGTTGATTTTCTTATTGTAATAACTTTTCTTTTTTTAGACAAGACTAGAGTTTTGTTGAAATGCAGCAGTAGCATTTGTTGTTATGAAAATGGTAAATATCAAGGTTTGTGTTTTGGCAAGATTTCTTTGAATATTTAGTATCATGTATGTGCCTCTCATTAGATTTTCTTCTTGATTATTGATTTCAGTGGGTGGATATATTCTGGCGGAGATAAGAGTTTATAACACTTTGTGGCTTACTTCAAAATTTATTTCCTATTTCCATACAACATTGCCTACAATTCCATAGTGGAAGATGCATAGACTCTAGACTATTCATTGTTCAATTATATAAGGACATTTCCTAATATAATGCTCTATACCATGTCCCAAATTTCACTTTTATTATGTTGGAATTCAACTCAAGAATATGTGGCAATATGGTCATATGTTTACTATCTATTTTAATTTTCAGTTTTGGTCTTCCAATTAACCAATCATGTACCAGTTATTTTTGAGATACTTTTTTTAAACAAAATAAGATGATGCATGCAATCTATGTTATGTATTTAACACTTGCAATGATGATATTTCATAGGGCATGAAGTCAATTTCAATTTTATTTTGATAAATTAAAAAGATCCATACCCTATGTACTAGCACAAATAAGTTTCTCCTAGGATTTCATGTAGAGTTTCATCAATAGTGTGACTGATAAACAATGGAGATCCTCTTGCAAGATTTAATTTCATTGAGAAATCCATGTGTGGGGAAATACACGAACAACCAATATTAGATTGAGGAATATTAATCAATGACCCAAGTCACATTGCAAGGAAATAAGGTTTTTCCAAAAGCAAAAAAAGGAAAAGCCACAAAGAACTCAGATCAACCCCACCCACCAGATCTGTGATGGAGATTTGAACTATAGGATGCCTTTTAACTAGTGATAAAAATTGCAACATTGCCTCTATGAATATCCCCTACAAAGAATCACCAAGGGCCATGTCAACATGGAAAGCATAGATAGAAGAGGATAGTATTTTTCCCCAAAATTTCTATGTCTAGAGATAGTGCAAAAGGACAAAGGTGCCAATTCCAAAATTATGTAGAAATTGATTGGAGCATTGGATCGCTGATCTAAATGATTTTGAGTACTCACGAATATAAGTGTTATTAAAAACCGATTAAAAAGTTATAAGGATTCGGTTCTCATTGGATCTTCTTCTACAACTTGATGAAGTAGGTCTCCGAGTTTGATTGCACTAGGGAGAAAAGTGCAGAAAGTGCGCAATAATGGTAATTTCAGGGTTGTAACTTCTAGCTTGGAACTCAAAATTAAGCACAAGTACAATCCTTGTAAAGGTAATATTGAGGAGAATATAAAAAAAGTTTTTATTTTTAAAAATATGTTTATGATTGTTTTAGAAGGGGAGCAAAACAAAGTATCAAGGCTTGATTAGACAAGGTAGCTACCCATATGGATGACCTTCAAAGTTTCAAGCTTCTTTAAGTGGACTCACACCTTCTCTATGCCTGTTAGAACATAGTCCTTATTTCCATGCACCATATATAACTAACTAGAAATAACTGATATCCCTGCCACTCTCAGGAACTTGAATTTGGATTTTTTGCTTTCCTATTCTCCAACCCATTAATTTGGACTGAATTTGAGAAATGTCAACCACACAACTTCTTGTCGATCGAGTGTTTTGATTTTTAGTTTAGATTCACATCAAATTAATGATATAAATGCCTTCTTCTGCCATGGAATCATAATAGTCTTATGATAAAACATAAATCCATCATACTGGAGTTGTGGATCTCTTATTTGAAATGAAGGGAAAATGGCATGCCATATCCAAGTCACGGATATTTTACAATTCATAAGTTAGATTGTCTTATAAACTGAGAAAATTGGAAGCTAGAATTAGTATTTGAACTATGGTCATCCTTTGTTTAAACCAGATTTCAGATATCTTTGGATGACTAACACTCTATAAATTAGTAAGAAAAAAAACCTATTTTTAGCAATATTTCCCATAACTATTTCCGTATAATATTTGATACCTGCATCTTATTTAAACAATGGAAATACAAGATTGAAATCACTTCAATAACAGCTAAAGAACATACAATAATGCATTTAAAAATGCTCTTTTTCATAAAAATGCGGAATCCGTCACTTTGATTCGTGCATTATATTTCATGCAGCTAGTCTTCCACAAAGACATATCAATATTACTTAGGATTATATAAATAACATTATACATACCGCCTTATGTAATATCCCATTTCCTTGGATTAGATAAATAAAAATAAAACAAAATATACAGACTCAGGACTGAGATTCATCAGAACATGTATTTATCATTAAATTTTCCAATCAAAGGAGCGAACTCCATAATAAAAAAATTAATATTTTGTACAATACAATGTCATTACATGGTGGAAAAGATGAATTACACTATTAGCTTCTTCCTTATTGAAATAGACACACCATGGAAGACACCAACAAAATTATACCAAATGAACATATCCATATTGGAGAGGTATGACAGTGTTCATCAGTAAAATTTGATGGAATAGATGTTGACACCAATTCATTTTTCACACCCTCCCCTATAGTAGACATCGCCCCTGATAGCATATCACTGGACATCCTCTGAATGTTTGAGTGGTCGTTTATCATGAATGAATCAAGTTGAACAACAATAGTTCTTGCTTCTTTATGGAGCAATTTTAAATGGTCTTTTCTAACTTGATACACCCCTTTCATCTGTTTACACAGAAGTTCAGATTTGGCGAAGAAAAAAATGTCATTTGCACCATACTTTTTCTCTTCCGTCATCCCTTTAATAATGGCAATGTAACACGACTTGTTGTTCATTGTTGTCCCACATATACCCATCTTTCTTTGGAAAATAGAATGCAAAGCAACATTGTATAAAACATAATCAATGAGTGCTTTCCCTGGGTTTAGATAACAGGACACCTCAATGCATAAAATCCATTTATGCACCATCATGCATGTTTTTAATGACCTAAAAAAATAATAACAGAAACATTTTTTTATGAGATGCCAATGGAACAATAAAATCACATGATTACAACAGTGATAACAAAGAAAGAAATGTTGAGGCTAAGAGACACAAATGAAATAGAAGCAAAGATGGAAATATTGCTAATGGAACCTATAGGATTAAATGATTTAATTACTGACCATTGTCTAATGATTTAATTAGTGATCTCCCATAGCTGTGAATCATTCAAAATTCTTGAATGCAATACAAGTATTGACACACTGTAAAGATGAAAAAGGAAAAAAAGGAATTTGAAAATGAATAGGGACCTAATGGGGTGACTGCTACCTTCTCTATCCCCTTTATTCAGTCTTATCAATTCATAATAAATAAGGAAGAAGAGTGTCTAGCAAGTAAAACAATCAGGGAACCAATATTTTCCATTTCATTTGACCCTTCTGTCAGCATGGAAGAACCTATTTCTCGATTGGAAGGACTTCTATCAAGGATCTTTGAATAAGAAACCCAATTTTCAAAGAGCTTGGGAGGCACTCCCAAAGCTAATTTGGTGGAAAATATGGAGTGCCAGAAACCATGAAATAATTGAGGACAAAAAAGCCACTCTGGGAAGAACAATGGCATCTGCTAAAGCTCTCTGGAAAGAATCCCTCATCTCTCGAGGCATGAAAAATATCAATAATGAAAATCTGACCAATGAAGAAAAAACTTGGGTAGCTGACTTCTTAATCCCTACCGTTAACAACTATCATCCGAAGTTCTCCAGAAGGCCAAGTACTAAACATTGGCAGATCAGAATGAACGACGAATCCTTTCAAAATTGGAAAAGTAAACTAGAATGCAACACACTCTTCTTTGATGGTGCCTCGAAAGGAAACCCTGGGCTGGCAGGAGCGGGAGGAGTACTCTTTGACTCCGAGGGAATAAAAAAGAAATATTATGCATGGGGCATAGACAAAAATACCAATAATGGAGCTGAGTGGATAGCTCTCATTAAAGGACTCGAGCTGGCCAGAAAGGAGGGAATTGAGAAATTGACTATCTTCGACGACTCGATTATGGTCATAGGGGAAGCAAGGAGCCTCGCAAAAGGCAGAACGAATCCCACCAACAAATTTCAGCATATCCTAAAGCACATTTCTTAGGAATTCAAATAATTCAACTTCTTTCACATTCTGAGATCCAACAACAACTGTGCAGACAAGATGGAAAAATTTGGAGCTAAGTTGGCATGTGGTGTTTTGTTTAGAAACGATCAAGATATAGGAATTGCATGGGTCCCCTAATCCTTAATCGAATTATGGTCCCTTCTATGGTAAAATTTTTGTATTTGTTTGGCCCCTTCAAGCAACAACTTTGTAGCAGGTTCAGCGCATCAAAAAAGGACATAAGGAGGATACAAGATTCGCCCACACGAGTGTCCCACATGGCCTCCATGCAGGGCTTAATGACGACCATTCCCCGAGGTGAATTTGGGTTTAAAATTGGCAGAGACGCCACCTCCAATTATACTTCGAATTGCCCCTATTCTGTCTATCCAGCTTCTCAAACCGAATACCTTGTTCCATAATCTGAGTTTCTGGTTCTATGCTTCCTGGAAAGGAGTCACGACATATTCAGGATGGCAGAAAATCAAGCTACATTTTCCTTCCATGGTGGGAAGCAAGTGATTGCTCACAGGAGACCTATCTACGCGAATCTGGCCCAGAATGAACCATTGGAAATAGGTGCAGGTGTTGGCATCAAGAGGCGAATCCATCACTGAAAACTCATGGGAAAGTTTCCTACCTGGGACAAGGGCTCCATTCAACAAAGGACGGGATGGGGTTCGATAATTTGTCAACAACTTTCCAGACATATTTGTTGGATTTAGAGGCTCAGATTCGGACTGCCAGCAATGAGAACTACAAACTTAAGAAGGCTTTCACCCATCTTTTTTCCCTGGTGAATGAAACGAACATCGAAGTCCGCAGACTTAATGCCAAAGTTCCAGTACAAGTAGCCTCGTTGGTGGAGGCTAAGCTTGACAACTTGGATGCCAGAATGCTTGAGATTCATGGCACTGCAATGGTGGCTATAGAAAATTTGAAGGAGATGCGTAAGTACATCAGTGAACTAGCTGTGGAGACCAAGGGAAAGAAAAATTGCATTCCTGAGTAATGCTGTGAGCTGCGTCTGAACGACAGTTTTTTTGGTGTGTAGTTTTCTAAAGCCAAGAATCATTTTTTGTTAATCTATGTCTTGAAAGTATGTCCTACAAAGATCAAAACTCCTTAATCTATGACTTTCAAGTATGTTTTATTGCTCGGCCAGTTTGTAAAAAGCTATAAGCTTCCTAGAATAGAGCTTAATTTTGAGCATAGTACCACAACTGATACAAATTTTGCAGGCATGGCTCTGCACCTTCACAGAGAGCTTCCCTATTGCAAGTCCTTTTTTGTACACCCTGCTTCATTTTTAATATAAAGTTGTTTAAATGTTTCTGTAAAAAAAGAAAGTAAAACAATCAGGGAGAATCTTACAGGGTCTAAATTGATGGAAGAAACTAAAGGATTGCAGTACAGTAAAAATAAATCACTGCGATGTTTCGACAAATTCAAACAGAAGTTTAAATTTCCCAATGTTGGAATGAATGATAATAGTATGAAAATTTGGAACAACCCATGGACATTGACATAGTGTCTTGGGAAATTTTACAAACCTATACAATAATCATTCCTCCCTCCATTTGTTGAATCTGATAGAGTAATTTTGCACTGTGATCTTTGATCTAGTGGAGTAGAGTAGAGTCATTTACGATTCAATAAGATTTGGTTCCATAAAGGACTTGGATGGGGTGTTTGATATGTGAATATGACCTTTAAGGGGGCCAAGAGGAATCCTGATGTTGGACATTAGCTAATAGATGGTGACCTAATGATTACAATGTAAGTAATTAATATAAAAATTTATATACAGAGATAATAATAATAAAATGTTAAAATACAAAACGAAGTTAGGTTATCACGTCCAACGAAAGGCCAAAGATCAATTATGGACAATACTATGAGGCTAAAGTCAGTTCATCAGAAAAATAAGATTATAAAGAACTCAAGTAATTTATAAGACACGCACAATAGGATCACATTTCACCATGGCTTAAAAGTTTCCCACAATTTTACATTTCACTGTGGCTTAGAAGGTTCTCATAGTTTCACTAGATACTTATTAGGCACCCACAGTTTGACTCCAGGTAGCCACGTTTCAGCATGGCTTAGAAGGTTTCTTAGACACCACTACTTAGAAGGTTTCTCAGAGATCTTGTTCAAGAGGTTCTCACCAGTAGAGAAGACATAAATTGAGATCTTAATCGACTTAATGCCTTCATTTTATCTCGATTAGGGCTTGCGTCTTTTGAAAACCAGTATTGGTGGGGCAAGCTACTATCTATTAATTTGGGGTTTGCATTCCTATTGTAAGAAAATATTTGGATTGAATGATAATAAATTTGCAAACTATTTTGTATAGGACCTTGTTATCAACGTCTGAAATAGTATTCCGTAATATTCGCTACCTTCCATTAACATTTCCGGCTCCTTTCCCGAGCCATGGTAAGAAGTTCTTCACTATTGAATTTTTTTCGAGGTACCATCGAACAACTGGTTGTGGTAGAGCCCAAACACATGGAAATGACAGAAAAATACATAATGGAGTTGGCCAAGAGCATGTCCAAAAAGTTCAAGAAGCAAAACTTCTTTAGCAACTGTAAATGCTTTATTAGGGAGTGGGATATGGAGTGAAGACATACCAATCAAAAAAATTAGAGCAGCTTGCGGATCACATAGCGAAGTGCGGCAGGAGCATCCAAGGTGCAGAGGAGAGTCTAAGAGTTGCGCCGCACTAGCAGTGTCCTGGTGCAGGGGAGGGTCCGAGGGTTTCCTGCACATTCTTGGTGGTGCAAGGGATAGTCAGGTTAATCCCGATGCGGGTTGACAGAGTGGAGGATTTGGAGGGAGTAGGGTGTTCGAAATGGGCTTTCACCAACTGCGACCCGATGGAGTAAATGCACGTCGACTCATGGTGGCGACAAGCCGCTGGAGTGGGACTGTGATGGGTTGTCAGACTCACTAGATCTGGATGGGGGATTCACCGGGGGATCAGGGGATGAAGGTGAAAACAATCGGGTTGGGAGTGAGCGGTTTTGTACAAAGTCCAGAGTGGGAAAACAAAGCATTTTAGTAGCCCATATCCCACTCCCGAAAAAAATCGTACTTTATCAAAGAAATGGTGTTACACATATCAAAATAAATCCATGCTCTTTTAATAACAAATAGAAGTATTAAAATAAAAAGAGAATCAAATTATGGTTAGATTTTTTTTTTTACTTTAATAATGGTTGTCTCTCTATCTCTCTCTCTCTCTCTCTCTCACACACACACACATATGAGAAAGAAAGCTCATAAATTTTATAGATTTTTTATTTATTTATAGTCTTCAATACATCCATGCATGCTGGACTATATGCATCCTTTTAAAAATATTGTCTACAATCAATCAAAAAATCATACAAAGCATATAACAACATCAAGCAAATTCACAAGATCCAGTCAACCTATTCCTGTTACTTTTGTAGCACTTTCAACGAATTGATCAGCAACGACTGTCATAAAATATTAAAGTGCATCAGAACTCAACCGACATATGAAAATTTGACGCTTCATGCTCTTTGCAAAGCGAACAACTTCTTGGAACTTCGACTTCATTTTTGCATTACATCCCACGTGATAGGTTTAATTTTCAAAAGAAATCACATAAATATTTTGTTCTTAATAGGGCATTGGAATTTCCTAACCGCCCCACCACCACCAGGCCAGTTCAACCTCTTCTACCATCTTCATCATCCATTGTTATACCATCTTTAGAGAATATATTCCATTTGCTGCAATTGTCCACAATAGAATCCCCCATTTTATTCTCACATAGTTTAATTTTAAAGCATCTAGGTATCCTTCCCATCATCTACAATATTCATCCCTGAAACCTATCCGATCAACTTTTATACATCCTTGTCGCCCATATGAACACTACACCCATCTCCAACTCTCCAAGCTAAACCTTCCCCAATCAAAGAAAATGATAAAATGTTTCTTTCCAATTCAATGAAATATTCATGGTTTCTTTATGAGGGATACGTATCCAATCAATTATATTCATTGGTTTTATGTATTTCTGGTTTATTACCTTGTCCATAGCCATTCTCCTCCAATTAACCTCCATATGCTTTTAGTTGCAAGCACCCTTGAGAACAACTTTAGGTCTTTGATAACAACTTTAGGTCTTTTAGGCCCCATCCTCCCATATTTTTTGGTACTATAAGTGTCTTCCAACTTATCCATACTATCCCTCTTCTGTCCAAACATCCCGGCCACCAAAAATGAAAGCTTAGTTTCCTTATTGATTCCAATATTCCTCTTGGTAACCACGTTAAACACTAGTGGACTAGAATCACCTCAATTATCGATTTTATCAAGGTCAACCCACCTCCTTTTGATAACCAATAGAAACATAAATTTGTAATTCTCTTCTCACATTTTCCTACTAACGAGTCCCAATCCTTGTTAGCATAAGCATTTGGTTTAGACGAAATCCCAGGTACCATCATCCAAGAGAACCCATATGTAAGGTAGTTAATTTTGGTATGATGTTTCCTCCCCTATGTTTTCTCCATAAATCAAAGACTTTTCGTTATTTATCATCATTCCCGTTGCAAAACAAAAAGCCTCTAAAATATCAGAAATCCTCCCCACATCCTTCTTTCATCCTTCAAGGAAAATAATGATATCATCAACAGGTGAGCTAGAATTTACCTCCAATTGCCATCCCTTTGAAGCTCCCAGTCCTTTTGTCCTTCAAAATAGCTATACTTAATCCTTCCACCACCAGAATAAATAGGAGCAGAGACATCAGTCACCCTTGCCCTCTGTTACCAGAAATGGGACGTCAACGGTCATTTCATTAAAAAAATGGCTCAGAAACGAAAATGAGAAAGGAAAGGATGTTTTCTACGGTTGTATCCATTTCTCAATCCTTAAATCCGTTTTTTACTAAACGAGTTTCATTTTTGATCGTTTCTTAGCGTCGTTTTTGGATTTATACGCATGGTTAAAATCACTGAATTGTGATTTCTCTCTTTTTCAAGCTCGAGCTCTGATGAGATCAATCTCCCTCCCCTGCTCTCGTCCTTCCAGTTTCATTACATAAATATATTCTCTGTAGGATGAATCATTACAAAAATACTCTTTAAAAACATGATACACTTAAAGGCTGTTGACATTTTTATTTACTTACAATCTATAAAATCATGATACACTTAAATCTATTGACTTATTTATTTTCTTACCATCAACAAATTTTGATTTTATCCCTTTTTCATATTTAATTTATCTTAGGCAAAAATATTTACAGCTACAATTGAATTTTGTTTTTTTTTTTCCCAAATTAGCTCAAGTAAATCTCTATTTATGCATTGATCAATAATGACGCTCATATCTGCATTAATCAATAATGACATTGAGGAAAAAATTCAGGCCAGCAATTAATTCGAGTGGTTTTGGAGAAAGCTTTAAGCTGAATAATAGTATACTATGCTAAATAATAGTCCAGTATACATGAAATCAAGAATCTCTTAGAATTGTTCTACTTCTTCTTTTGCCTTTAACTACTCTACTTTCAAATTCTCAAGATTTTTCTTTTTATCCAAAGTTAATGTTTTTTTTCTCTTCTCGTTTCTTGTATGCGAAACTTTCAAACTCTGTTTCTCGTTCCGTTCCCGTTTCTCGTTTCGTTTGCTGTTTCTCGTTTCTGGTAACATAGGTTCCTAGGTCACCATAGTTTTGACAAGTTAGGAGGTTGGGGTGGTATGGATTGCAACAATGATTATGAAATTGTGATCTAATGTGGGCATAAGAAAGACACTCTAATAGAAAGTGCCTTTCATCCTCAACCCTCATAGTCTCACAAAGATGGCAAATCCTTTCCACCCATGGTGTTTTAGGAATTTCCCAATGCCCTGTTTTACTATGAATCTCATGGGAGTTCATTCTTATCTTGTCTATATTAATTTTCTTCTTCAAACTAGTTAATACAAAGAGATATGTTTGATCTTCTATAATAGGGTTGATGACCTCCTTATAATACCTTGATTTTCATTTAACCTCTAATTCTTTCTCGTTCCACAATTTCTCTTTAAGCTTAGATGTAACCACTGTAGTGCCCTGTCTAGGCACTGGGTCTATTCCAGGTTATCAGGTTATAACTAGTTTTTTCCTTAATTATTATTGGAAGGAAACAAGAGATTCAACCGTCTATATCTCTGTTTCTGTAAATGTTTAACTGTCTGTTTTCTATATGTTTACATGTCTCTGCAGTTAAATAAACATAATCCTAAAACTTTCCATTTAATTATGTTCGTTTGACATGCATAGCTTGGAAATAAAAGAAAATACATTCTAATTAAGCTGGTTAAGAAAAATACCTGAAACCGTCGATTGCAGTAAGATAAGAAGATTTCTGGAATGGATTCTGTAAGATTACTTTAACAACCCCAAAATGATGTGTCCACCCTGCCGATCAGCTATTATCGTGTTGACCCTAGGAAATCAACGGATTTCCTATCCCTCGAGCCCACAGACCGATAATCCCGACAGCCACTTTCCATGGTAATCATCCGCTGAGTTATCCCCCTCCTCAGTCTTTTCTTCTGAGTTTCCCACCTCCTCAAAGCTTCAAGTTAACCCCCTCCTCGGCATTCCTCCTTTTTTCACAAAAATCCTCACAGTTCTCCCACAATAAAAAACCCCCTTACTACTTTGTTAATTCTCCCCTTTATAGGAATCCACCTCCTTCCAAAGTCAAACTTCCTTATCACTCCACCGCCCTAGCTGTCGTGGTCTTGGAAGTACTAATCATTAATGCATCCCCTTTTTAAGGTAAAAAGGTGGATTATATATATTATTTTAAATCATCCAATTTTCTTTTGAGCAGTAGGATTATTTAATAATTCATTTAACAACTCCATTTTATTTACTTGGAATGATTCCGCTAATTAATTAAATGAATAATCTATTTAATAAATTTATTATTATTCAATCCACTATGCTTTATTTAAAGGATTATTAACACTATTATTATTAATTTAATAATAATATTAATAACAATAATGATTAATAATAAGAGTGATTAAATTAATTGTGAATAATAATTAAAATATCTATTTGTTTAATTGACAAGTGTCAACCTAATACCCCTAGGTATAAGTAATGAAATATAATTAATGGTTTACTTAACCATAATCAACAATTACATAGTGTACTCTTCTAGTATTAATATTTAACTATCATACTTCATATCGAGGACACCTTCACTTGAGGATACTTGCAATTAATGACACTTATTTTAATCGTTCATTACCATGTTCACACACAAAGACTAATTAACTTCTTTTACACATTGGAACTTGACAATCTTTTACTAATTAAGTCATTCAGTAAATACTTAATTGAGTTACCTATGATTCTTATAACATTGTTAAATCTTGATAAGTATGTTGTAAACCAATACTATTGCGCATGTGCATAATGTGCATGCGTGGCCAGCGTATGCACAAGACAGACATGTACTACAAACATATGTCATATATATATTCTATGCATATCAGCTAACTAATATTCATAATACTTTATGCAAACTGAACACGTACACATTCATCATAATATTACTAAAACATCATCGTTTATTTTATCAATTAACCTTTAAGATTCCATTTCATTGCTTTTATGATTACGTTTGTTCAATCAATCAGGTACGAGGAAGGCTACCTACTACCACTAACTCCAGGTCAATGAATGCCCAACCCTCAACAGTACTAACTATCATATCCTCCCATCGTTAACCTACTGCCACAACCTCCCTGTCCTTCCTCTGCTAGTATAAAAGTGGATGTCGGACTCAACGACCTGACCACATAGAACTTGAGAGCGATAGCGTCGGCTGAATAGAAAGAGGACCTATCCTCTCCTAGCAGGCATCCGACCATCGTCATCACACATACATGGGGAGCATGTCTCAGCACGGCCCTCCCACGATCTCGGGTATCATAGGAACATAGGGTGGGCAACACATCCATCCCTCTCAACATACTGGGCCTACGCCCTTACCAAATCATACTCTGCTGCTCTCGAGATTATCGGTCCATGTCATCGTTTCATCAATTTTGGGTTGCTAAGGTTTACTGCATGGATAGGTTCTTCTCCGCATATCAGATCAAGTACCCGGCTATCCCATAGCCCTCGTGTCCTGTAGGTTAGTATTTCGCATATACACATTTTATAACAAGTATTTCCATTTGATCACCCATTGATCCATATCATCAGCATCATTTTATTTCACATCACCATTGCATCACAGATATGCATGGAATATAACAGTTCTATCAATTTCATCATAGGAGGGCATCCACGTGCAACACCATATATTTCACATTTCATCAGTGGAAACGCTTAAACGTATATTTTCATCATAAAAACAATGAACCTCATGATAATCATAACTTAATAACTGCATGAATATAGTAACATCATAACCGTGGTATCAGCATGAAAATAGTAACATTATAAACATAGTAGCAACATATCATCATGTCTAACATGCCAAAATATAGTTCACTCTGTCTAGCTGAGTCCAACAGATAATAAGAAAATAAAATGAAAGGTGTCTAACTCGTAAACACCTGGCCAAATATGGGGCGTTACATACACCCACCCTTCAGGAAACTTCATCCCGAAGTTATGGTCATAATAATGCAGGAAAATCTTGACTCATAGTCTATGCAATTCCACAAATGGCGGGTCCTGGCCATACATGTCCTACTTAGCTTTAATCTTGACCAAATATGCCGATATTATCTTTTAATTTTACTTCTCTTATCTCGTGATATGTGTTCTAATATTTAAAGAACATTTTAGATTAATCCTTTTGTTGGACCTCAATGTTACGACTAGAATGCCTAAATGTTATAATCATGTTCTATCCACCTTAGTATCCTATTTCATACCCTTTTCAATATTCTTTAAGTTACATCATCCAGATAAGTTTATCCATCACAAAATGGAGTTGACCAAAGCTTTTATTGATCCAACTTGGCGTGGAATAGTCAACAATTTAAATTGGGGTCATTTGAACTCATAATTTGTATTCACTCAACGTGCAACCACCAAGGACTCTTAAGGTTTGCATACCTCTTTTAGGGAGGAAGATTCGTGTCCTCAAAATCCTAAGGTCATATATTATTAATTCCGTATCGGTAATAAACAACAACGAAAGTATCGTAACATCGTTAAACTAGGGGAATTTTTATCATTCACAAGGTTTTCATAGCTATTTCTTATCGAAATACAATTGTTATCATGTTTATTTGTTATTCCCTCCTTTTAAACTAATATAACCTATGGAGAAACCATTCCTGCTTCAATTCCTTAAGAATTTCATAGCTAGTTTTGTTCCCATCCTTACTATCACAAGGTAATTGCTAGCATTTATCCAGGTATTCCATTGTATTTGTGCAGCACTATTCTTCCTACCCACACAAGCAACGTTTAAGCGCTTTGTAAAGACCTTAGTCCGATCCTACAAGTCGAACGAATATGTCATTACTTAATACGTTCATTCATATTAGAACTTCATAATAACCGCTTTAATTGAGTTAAGTTGATAACTGTGTTGAGATTCTTGTGGCTCTTTTATTATTAACCGAGATCATCACTATATTAGGTATAATTAATCCGAAATTTTCTCAAAAATCTTATTGCACCGTTACCCCAATATTTAACTTATTCATTCTAAAGTCATGTACCCCCTTAAGAGAATAGTCCTTTATTAAGCTTTATTTGCAATCTCCTTGTTTAAGTGCAGGGTGTTTTCCTTAATGTGATTCAAAAGGATACCTTAGGCCTTGCAAATTTATTTCCATCCCTTATCTCATTTAAAATAATATATAATGTATTTTCTGAGTCTCTCTATCTCTGAGCTACATAACATTTCATATCTTAACGTTTCCCTACTAAAATACTTGTATATTATTACATTTATATTTTTAAACGAAAATTTTATTTGTAATTATGATTATGAGGTGTTCATGAATTTTCACTTTAATTTGTATTTTGTACCAAGTTATCTATATACACACATCGATGTTTGCACAATTTTGTTTATGCTTATTTGGAATTGAGACTGTTGTAGTCTATGTGGTAGTTTGAATGGAATTGAGACTGTTGTAAAGAGGATGCATGCATATTCATACATGAGTGCATTCTCCAATTCCCTTTTACCACATTTTCGACCATGAAATCCATCCAATACCCTAGTCTCTATTTTCACATAATTTGGGAGTTAAAATGACCAAATTGTGATCAAACTTTTAATATGAAAATAAACACAATTGAGTCATAAGAGGGACATTAACAAAATGTGATTGTGACCTCTTCTTTTGTTGTGATTAATTAGGATGATAAGTTGTGAGACATTTAATCTTATTGTTAGATGTATTTGTTAAATCAAGTGTGACCAATACTGATGTTTAAGCATTGTATTGATAGTATTGGGTTTAACGTCGATGTACAAAGTTGTTCTCAAATAATATGAATAACATCCCTAATATAAGAATTTATAATTTAAATGTGTTGTGTTCATCTCATTTGAGAAGATTCTCTTCCACTATTAGCTTTACCACTTGTATAATGAATAATTGTGAAATATTTAATTCTTTTTGTTATTGACATTTATTATAAATTTATGATGAGGAGTATAATAATTTATAAATTAATGTGAAACTAACTTATGATTAGGGCCATAATAATTTATACATTAATTGTGCTGGGTTAAGCTTAATTAAAAGTATCACCTTTGCTTTTAACTTAACCATTGACAAATATGGTTTTAATAAACGAGTACAACTTTTGCATCAAATATAAAATGAGTTTATAGTGATTTTTCAAATTTTAATATACACAATGTTATGCCTATTTGAAATTATTTCATATTAATTTTGAGTATAGACTAAGGTTCTTATTATTCGCATAAATAATTAAAGTTGGGATTATATATGGTTCAATTACTCATACCAATTTATTTCGTATTTCCATTTTGAAAATGTTTTTGTGGTTTTCCTATACAAATATATTATTTTAAAATATTAAAATAAAATGAAGACTTAGTACCAACACGCAACTACAAAAGTAATAAAATTAACATTTTCATTAAGTCAAAATTTGCAATGAAGGTGTCACGTTGAAAATGTTAAAGTCTGGTTAGGACGAAATTTCATTAATAGATTAAAACACCAATTTTCCCTTCTTAGTTGGTATGTAAAAATTTCCACTCTTGGTAATACTCAATTGAATTATCTAGATGGTTGTAAAGTGTTAATTAATAAATGTAAATGTCTTACTTTCGGCATGTATTTCTTTTATCATAATATTGTCAACCTAGTTTAAGGTAAACTTAAAATTACATTCAAATAAGCTTTGTATACGAAACACTAACTTTCCTCTTTTTTTTTTTTTATCCTTATATAGTTACACCTACCTATATTTTCTTTCTGAATTTAATTTTATGTGGGATGTTAAATATAATAAATAATAAGACAATTTGATTAAATACCTGAATTTATTAAACCCTAGATCTTCACCCAACCACTTTAACCACTCTTTTTTGTTTATTTATCTATATATATTCATATTTTTATTTATTTATTTCTTTTCCAAAATTTAAATATTTATATATATTAATTTTAAATATTTTAAATTTCTCCCTCCAATATAAATTATAATTTAAATTTTATCTATATAAAAATTTAAATATAATTTCTCCAAATCGCTTCAACCTTACTATAATTGACCTAAGAATTTTAAATCTATAACGAACTTCTAAATTTCAAATTTGTGAGTGGCTTTATATATATATATATATATATATATTATTATTTTTTTCCAAATATTAACCCCTTTTTTTTCTCTCTTTTTTTTTTATATATATTTTTATTAACTATCAACTCTTAATCCTTAACCATAATTAAATTGAATTAAATTAAATTAAATAATAATAAAAATAATAAAATAAATATTAACTTTTAATTCCTAGCAATAATTAAATTATATTAAATTAAATAAACAAAAATAAATTAAAATAACTTAAATTAAATTAAAATAATTAGATTAAATTAATTAATTAAAAGACTTTAAATTAAATTAAATTTATATATATAAACAAAACACTAAATTAAATTAATATATTAAAAAAAACATTAAATTTAATTAATAAAACTTAATTAATATTAAAAAGACATTAATTAAATTTTTTTTTTACAACACGTCTTACGTGAACTTGTGCTGGTATAACTATGGGGTATGAAAAGACTCCTCCCCGGGAGAGCTCAAGGCGTAGAGTTAGATGGAGTGCGTGGCCCCTATTTCGACTTGGCCTTCAGTTTCCCGGTCAGCACTTGGTGTTGAGCGCTTGCTGGGCCAAATACGAATGCCAAACAAACTTTTATTGCTCCCACAGATTAGCGCGTTTGACTTCGGATCAAAAGGTCGTTTCGTTCGGAGGTTCGCAAGGGCCATAGATGAAGATCGACGGCTCTCATTCCACTCCGCGTCGGCAACATGCCTGAACGATAGCGGGGTTTGGTGGTCGCGGTAAGGAAACCGCCGTCACACGTGTCCACTCCTCACTCATCCGCATATCAATAAGGCGGTATGGTAAACCACCCATGGGCGACGCGGAAACCGCCTACGTGGCATCGACTTTTCTCTATTTAAGGAGGAACGAGGTTATATTTTTTTTGTGTTGTAGGGCTGCTCCTCGCGTGAAGAGCTCGCGGTGCCGAGCGCTAGGGTTTGGCCCTACTTCACTGCCACCTCCCATCTCCCTCTCCGCCTTCACCTCTGCACATGCATGACAGATAACGGGATGGCTGTAGTGGCAGGCGTGGATGCTCGGGCTGTAATGGTGAGTGTGGGCTCTCTTCGACTTGGTAGAGGGCCGATGATAATGTGGGCTCTGGTGTGAGCTTAGCGCCTGAGCTGTAGTTTAGTGCGTGGCCTCCATTCGACCTGGCAGAGTGTTGTGAAACGAAGGAGCTTTGCAGTTTCCCAATGGGAGACAGTTTTTGGAGTTCTATCAGATTCTAGATGGCATGGGAATCATCGTTTAAACAGAAGGTATATAGGGGAAACAGTGAAAACCCTAGCGGGAGGGTCAAACAGCACGAGTTAAGTTTAATTGCACAGGAAGCTTATGAGGAATGTTAGAAATCAAAGACTGTAGGATTGAATTTGAAGTCCCTCATTGATTTATTTTGCTCAGTTAAGAGAGATTTAGAGACAGTCGCCGAAATTTGATTTACTTATCAAGAAAGTTTTTTTTTTTTTTTTTTTCATACATCGGCAATAATGCAAGCAGGGCTAAGCACCGTGTAGCAGACGCTAACTCCGGAGGCGAAAAGCATCTCAAATCATGCCATAACAGAAGCTTGTCGTCAACGGCACGACCGAACAATTCCTCTACATGTTGCGGTGACGTTTTGGGCAGCCCCTACTAGCCATCTACGCCAGGCTTGCCAGGATGCGACTTCAAAGTTTAGGGGATGGTGCTGAAGCCACCGGCAATAAAATGATGAGATTAGAAGACTCATAGAAATCCTTCTAAAGGTTAAGAAGAAGAATCCAGCTCTCGTAGGGGAGAAAGAGCCCGAAGCTATGGTAAAATACTTGTGCAGAGAATAGAAAAAGGTGAAACCCAGCGCAGCTTCAGATCCTTCATATTGACACAGGTATGTCCGCTTTCTGTTCAGGGAGCAAAGATAAGACCACATTGCCATGGAGTTTAGAGAATCGGACCAAATGGTGGAAAGGCGTTTTGGGGTTATGAATACGATCAAAAGCAATTTGGAAATCAAAACAGGTAATCAGAGATGATTTGTGAATAGAAGATTGGATTCTTTTCCTCTTAACAGATCTGGAAGTCGAATCACATATACAGAGATGGGCTACGATTAGGAGCGGATTCTTGTTGGAAATCAAATTCATATACAGAGTTTGGAAACAGTAAAACCCGAAATAGGAGGGTTTTTTTTTTTTTTTCCTTCTCATAAGAAGACTTGCAGACGCAAAGAATGGACAGATTGATGTTAAGAAAATCGCCACAAGAGGTGCAATAGAAACATAATGTCGGATCTGTCGATCCCAGTAAGTGATTCCAGAAATAATTGATGAAGAAATCGGTGCCTTGGTGATTTAAATGGTAAAGGAAATAGTAATTCAGAAATGTACATGTTGATCTATCATTTTCGTAGAATAAAGGAAGGACTTGCAGGCGTGAAGAGGAGACATATCGATATTCGGAAGGTTAGAAGAAGAACCGAGATACACATTTGTTCTTTCCTTCCATCGTTTCTTTTAAATAAGGAAAGATTTATTTTGTCAAAAATAAATACCACAGAATACAAGATCTGATTACAGATTGGCGTTTAGCCATTTCAAAAGTTAACAGAGTAATATAAATCTTATTTTCCAGATCGTATTCTTCAGAAAGAAATGAGAACAAAGAGATAAAGTCCAATTTCTAGATCGTATAGATCGTATTATTCTGAAAAATATTGTAAAATAGAGGTGAATGATCTTTGTCCGGATTGCATCTGTTCATAAGGGTTAATGAACAGAGATAATGGTTCTTTGAAAAACAGAGCTAAAGGTTTGATTTTGTCTTTTTTTTTTTTTTTTACACATACTTCTCTGATTTTAATTTAAAAATAACGATCGTAGTGGCCTCCTTAAATATGGAATTTTTATGTTTGTTTTCTTACGCCAATATGCAATGTCTTGTTTTCTTATAAAGTTTACAGAATTCTTACTCTATGGATATATATATGTGTAACTGACTATTTCTGATTTTGATTTTTTTTTTTTGTGCAGATAAACTACTGTTACATAATTTAGGAAAGAAGGTGTGGAAAATCATGAACATTGATTTCAGATTTCTGCATGGGATTCTACATAGATTTATAGATATTTTTTCTTAGTGTCGATTAGTTTCTATTTCGGGTTGGCCATTAGGTTCGAGAGTTCGAACCAGGCTCTGATACCATCTGTAGTGCCCTGTCTAGGCACTGGGTCTATTCTAGGTTATCAGGTTATAACTAGTTTTTCCCTTAATTATTATTAGAAGGAAACAAGAGATTCAACCGTCTATATCTCTGTTTCTGTAAATGTTTAACTGTCTATTTTCTATATGTTTACATGTCTCTGCAGTTAAATAAACATAATCCTAAAACTTTCCATTTAATTATGTTCGTTTGACATGCATAGCTTGGAAATAAAAGAAAATACATTCTAATTAAGCTGGTTCAGAAAAATACCTGAAACCGTCGATTGCAGTAAGATAAGAAGATTTTTGGAATGGATTCTGTAAGATTACCTTAACAACCCCAAAATGATGTGTCCACCCTGCCGATCAGCTATTATCGTTCTGACCCTAGGAAATCAACGGATTTCCTAGCCCCCGAGCCCACAGACCAATAATCCCGACAACCACTTTCCATGGTAATCATCCGCTGAGTTATCCCCCTTCTCAGTCTTTTCTTTTGATTTTCCCACCTCCTCAAAGCTTCGAGTTAACCCCCTCCTCGGCATTCCTCCTTTTTTCACAAAAATCCTCACAGTTCTCCCACAATAAAAAACCCCCTTACTACTTTGTTAATTCTCCCCTTTATAGGAATCCACCTCCTTCCAAAGTCAAACTTCCTTATCACTCCACCGCCCTAGCTGTCGTGGTCTTGGAAGTACTAATCATTAATGCATCCCCTTTTTAAGGTAAAAAGGTGGATTATATATATTATTTTAAATCATCCAATTTTCTTTTGAGCAGTAGGATTATTTAATAATTCATTTAACAACTCCATTTTATTTACTTGGAATGATTCCGCTAATTAATTAAATGAATAATCTATTTAATAAATTTATTATTATTCAATCCACTATGCTTTATTTAAAGGATTATTAACACTATTATTACTAATTTAATAATAATATTAATAACAATAATGATTAATAATAAGAGTGATTAAATTAATTGTGAATAATAATTAAAATATCTATTTGTTTAATTGACAAGTGTCAACCTAATACCCCTAGGTATAAGTAATGAAATATAATTAATGGTTTACTTAACCATAATCAACAATTACATAGTGTACTCTTCTAGTATTAATATTTAACTATCATACTTCATATCGAGGACACCTTCACTTGAGGATACTTGCGATTAATGACACTTATTTTAATCGTTCATTACCATGTTCACACACAAAGACTAATTAACTTCTTTTACACATTGGAACTTGACAATCTTTTACTAATTAAGTCATTCAGTAAATACTTAATTGAGTTACCTATGATACTTATAACATTGTTAAATCTTGATAAGTACGTTGTAAACCAATACTATTGCGCATGTGCATAATGTGCATGCGTGGCCAGCGTATGCACAAGACATACATGTACTACAAACATATGTCATATATATATTCTATGCATATCAGCTAACTAATATTCATAATACTTTATGCAAACTGAACACGTACACATTCATCATAATATTACTAAAACATCATCGTTTATTTTATCAGTTAACCTTTAAGATTCCATTTCATTGCTTTTATGATTATGTTTGTTCAATCAATCAGGTACGAGGAAGGCTACCTACTACCACTAACTCCAGGTCAATGAATGCCCAACCCTCAACAGTACTAACTATCATATCCTCCCATCGTTAACCTACTGCCACAACCTCCCTGTCCTTCCTTTGCTAGTATAAAAGTGGATGTCGGACTCAACGACCTGACCACATAGAACTTGAGAGCGATAGCGTCGGCTGAACAGAAAGCGGACCTATCCTCTCCTAGCAGGCATCCGACCATTGTCATCACACATACATGGGGAGCGTGTCTCAGCACGGCCCTCCCACGATCTCGGGTATCATAGGAACATAGGGTGGGAAACACATCCATCCCTCTCAACATACTGGGCCTACGCCCTTACCAAATCATACTCTGCTGCTCTCGAGATTATCGGTCCATGTCATCGTTTCATCAATTTTGGGTTGCTAAGATTTACTGCATGGATAGGTTCTTCTCCGTATATTAGATCAAGTACCCGACTATCCCATAGCCCTCGTGTCCTGTAGGTTAGTATTTCGCATATACACATTTTATAACAAGTATTTCCATTTGATCACCCATTGATCCATATCATCAGCATCATTTTATTTCACATCACCATTGCATCACAGATATGCATGGAATATAACAGTTCTATCAATTTCATCATAGGAGGGCATCCACGTGCAACATCATATATTTCACATTTCATCAGTGGAAACGCTTAAACGTATATTTTCATCATAAAAACAATGAACCTCATGATAATCATAACTTAATAACTGCATGAATATAGTAACATCATAACCGTGGTATCAGCATGAAAATAGTAACATTATAAACATAGTAGCAACATATCATCATGTCTAACATGCCAAAATATAGTTCACTCTGTCTAGCTGAGTCCAACAGATAATAAGCATATAAAATGAAAGGTGTCTAGCTCATAAACACCTGGCCAAATATGGGGCGTTACAACAATATTTTTAATGTTATCGATATTTTGCATAGTAACATTTTAGTCAATCCCCCAATGGTTTAAATAAGCCATGGTGTCTTTATACTATCCTTTCTTGAGTTGCAGGTGGCCATGACTCGATTTTAAAGCAATTTAGGAAGTCTTTGGTATCCCATGTTATTTATCATGTACTTTTACAATAGGTACCTAGTCATAGCGATGGTCTTGATAAGGGAAATGACCACTTGTATTAGGAGAATAAGATAGGGCATATTGCTTTTAATTTTGAGGTTGTAAGTTATAAAATGCTTATGGATTTGTTCAAATTTCATTCTCCATGATTCTCTAGAGATGCCAGAACCCTAAAATTCACAACCATACAAGATAACAGGAGTGACGAGAGTTTCAAAAATGAACTTATTTGTATCCCATATCACAAGGTTTGTTGTTTTACAATTGTTTTCAAGACAAAACTAAGATTTCCACCCTTTGTTAATTATTTTCTCAATGCTATAGTTCCACTTGAGCTTGTGATTGATATCAATTCGAAGATATTTGTAAGAAGCCACTTCCTCCATGTTGTTATTATCATAAACAAAATTAGTGTAAGTGACCTTCATGAAATTGATAATCATAAAATTTGTTTTGATGGTGTTAACTGTCATACCCATATTAGAGAAGAAATCATTGAGAGTTCTTAATTGTTTATCAAGATCAAAGAGACACCTTGCCATAAGAACAATATCAACAACATAAAGAAGAAGGATGATGACTATACCAACTAGGGTCATGCCAACAAAACCTACTTCTTCTAAACAACCTTTGAGCTTATCGATGCATATGTTGAAAAGGGTAGGGGAGAGAGGGAAACCTTGCTTCACTCCAATATTACAAATAATACATTTCGACCACCCCTTAGTGCTCTTAAATTTGACAATGATAGTCTCGTACAACCTTATCATGAAAAATCTCACCTCAAAAGGAACCTTAAGCTCTTCTAATCTATTCCATAGGTTATTTTTAAGCATTATATTGAAAGACTTTGTGAAGTTCACAAATCAACATGAGAGATTGGATTTACTATCATGATATTCCTCTGCGATGATCCTAAGTATAATGAGGTGGTGTGTGGTTGAGTAGTGTCTTCTAAAACTTGCTTAACCTTTAACTCACTTATCTTCACTTTTTAGCAATACATTGTGATATTATGTGAAAATCTACATACTAAGATTGATTTTCTTTTCCAAATTAATACCAAATAATTTAATAAAATACTTGTTATTTTTCTATTTTATGAAACGTTATATTTATAATAAAATTTGTTGAAATTTTATTCAAAATATAAAAAACAACAATCACTTTGAAAAATTTGTACTCTAAATATTAAAAATACCTTTCACAAAATTTATACTCTAAATATTAGAAAAATACTTTTCATACGGGGAAAATCCAATTTTTACTCTACATATTAGAAAAATACCTTTCATATCTTGAAAAGGATTTTCCATTCTATGAGACATAACAAATGTTATCCATAAATAATAAAAAAAATAACTTTGGAAATTTTGTATTTTAAAATTGAAATAACAAATTTTATCCATAAATAATAAACATTGAGGAAAAAATTCAGGCCAGCAATTAATTCTAGTGGTTTTGGAGAAAGCTTTAAGCTGAATAATAGTATATTATGCTAAATAATAGTCCACTATACATGAAATCAAGAATCTCTTAGAATTGTTCTACTTCTTCTTTTGCCTCTAACTACTCTACTTTCAAATTCTCAAGATTTTTCTTCTTATCCAATGTTAATATTTTTTCTCTCTCCTCATTTCTTGTATGCGAAATTTTCAAACTCCGTTTCTCGTTCCGTTCTTGTTTCTCGTTTCTCGTTTCTGGTAACATAAGTTCCTAGGTCACCATAGTTTTAACAAGTTAAAAGGTTGGGGAGGTATGCATTGCAAGAAATATTATGAAGCTGCGATCTAATATGGGCATAAGCAAGGCACTTTAATAGAAAGTGCCTTTCATCCTCAACCCTCATAGTCTCACAAAGATGGCAAATCCTTTCCACCCATGGTGTTTT
Source organism: Larix kaempferi (assembly GCA_027924585.1). Lineage (NCBI taxonomy): Eukaryota > Viridiplantae > Streptophyta > Pinopsida > Pinales > Pinaceae > Larix > Larix kaempferi. Next base: position 8,380,232 of record BSBM01000767.1, on the reverse strand, counting down.
AGGAATTTCCCAATGCCCTGTTTTACTATGAAGCTCACGGGAGTTCATTCTTATCTTGGCTATATTAATTTTCTTCTTCAAACTAGTTAATACAAAGAGATATGTTTGATCTTCTAGAATAGGGTTGATGACCTCCTTGTAATACTTTGATTTTCATTTAACCTCTAATTCTTTCTCGTTCCACAATTTCTCTTTAAACTTAGATGTAACAATATTTTTAATGTTATTGATATTTTGCATAGTGACATTTAGTCAAATCCCCTAGTGGTTTTTAACCAAACCATGGTGTCTTTATACTAGCCTTTCTTGAGCTGTAGGTGGCCTTGACTCCATTTTAAAGAAATTTTGGGAAGTCTTTGGTATCCCATGTTATTTATCATGTACTTTTACATTAGGTACCTATTCATAGCGATGGTCTTGATAAGTGGAAGGCACACTTCTATTAGGAGAATAAGATATGGCATATTGCTTTTAATTTTGAGGTTGTAAGTTATAAAACGCTTATGGATTTGTTCAAATTTCATTCTCCAAAATTCTCTAGAGATGCCACAACCCTAAAATTCACAACCATACAAGATAACATGAGTGACGAGAGTTTAAAAAATGAACTTATTTTTATCCCATATCACAAGGTTTGTTGTTTCACAATTGTTTTCCAGACCAAACTAAGATTTCCACCCTATGTTAATTATTTTCTCAATGCTATTGTTCTGCTTGAGCTTGTGATTGATATCAATTCCAAGATATTTGTAAGAAGCCACTTCCTCCATGTTGTTATTATCATAAACAATATTAGTGTAAGTGACCTTCATGGAATTCATAATCATAAAATTTGTTTTGATGGTGTTAATTGTCATACCCATATTAGAGAAGAAACCCTTGAGAGTTCTTAATTGTTTATCAAGATCAAAGGGACACCTTGCCATAAGAACAACATCATCAACATAAAGAAGAAGGATGACAACTATACCAACTCGGGTCATGCCAACAAAACCTACTTCTTCTAAACAATCTTCGAGCTTATTGATGCATATGTTGAAAAGGGTAGGGGAGAGAGGGAAACCTTGCTTCACTCCAATATTACAAATAATATCTTTCGACCACCCCTTAGTGTTCTTAAATTTGACAATGATAGTCTCGTACAACCTTATCATGAAAACTCTCACCTCAAAAGGAACCTTAAGCTCTTCTAAGTTCACAAATCAACATGAGAGATTAAATTTACTATCATGATATTCCTCTGCGATGATCTTAAGCATAATGAAGTGGTTTGTGGTTGAGTAGTGTCTTCTAAAACTTGCTTAACCTTTAACTCACTTATCTTCAGTTTTTAGCTATACATTGTGATATTATGTGAAAATCTACATACTAAAATTAATTTTCTTTTCCAAATTAATACCAAATAATTTAATAAAATACTCATTGTTTTTCTATTTTATGAAACGTTATATTTATAATAAAATTCAAGTTGAAATTTTATTCAAAATATAAAAAACATCAATCACTTTGAAAAATTTGTACTCTAAATATTAAAAACACCTTTCACAAAATTTATATTAGAAAAATACCTTTCATATGGGGAAAATCCAATTTTTACTCTAAATATTAGAAAAATACCTTTCATACCTTGAAAAGGATTTTCCATTCTATGAGACATAACAAATTTTATCCATAAATAATAAAAAAAAATAACTTTGGAAAATTTGTATTTTAAATTAATATTTTAAAATTGAAATAACAAATTTTATCCATAAATAATAAACACTAATAATTTTGGAAAATTTGTATTCTAAATAATATATTAAAATTGGAAAAAACTACTACTTAATATATAAGGGCGTGAGGTCTATCATTTTTTTATATATTTTATTTTAAAAGAAACTCGTAATATTATGATAAGATATTACGGTTTTTAGATGCTTTTCAGCATTTCATTATATAAGGCTTCCCTCTTCAGCTTTGCAACAAATAAAAACTTCCATAATTTTTTAATCATAAAAACAATATTTAAACAAAATCAAATCAAATCATAAATATCTAAGTATTTATTATAAGATTTGTTTTTCCAAGTTACATTTGTTAATTTAAAATTTTATTTAAAAATTGTGGTGGTTAATATTAAAAGTTATATGGTATTACTTTAAAAAAAAATTGTGATGGTTAATATTAAGTGATATTGTACTATTATTAAAATTTTATGTTTAGTTTATAGGTTTGTAGGTTTTATCTTTAATTTTAATTTATATAAATTAATTTTATTAATTTTAATTTCACAAAAATATTTTGAAAAATTTTAAAATCAAAAACACATTTTTAATAAAAATTTAAATACAACCTAAAACAAAATACAATATGAAATGAAATATTATTAAGATTAAATAACATATATTATATATGTAACTAGATAAAAAAATAAAAAATAAAAGTGTTATTTACGTTTATAATTAAAATCAAAATCAAGTATTTATATATAACCATATTTCATACAAATTATTTTTTATTTTTTAACTTTATACTCATCTTTTATTTTTTCTCATCTATTTAATGTTTTCTAAATAAATTTATTTAAAACTTTTATATATAAAAGGTTCATCACATCAAATAGATGGGTAAATCTTTTAAACCTATATACATACACACAGTTAACAAGTTCCTTAAATTAAGGAATTACTTTATTGTTTAAGTTCATTTATATATAATTTGAAAGTGGCAATCGAAGCCATGTTTTATAAAATTGAAAATAAAGTATTTCGTTTCAATAAGAATAAAAATATATAGTTTAATATAAAAACTTAATTTTGTTTTGTCTTCTTCACATGCTTGTGATGGTCATTTTAACATTTTTTTATTAAATTAAGAAATTAAGAAATTTCTCTTCTTTGGGCTTACTTATATTCAATTGATAATTTGAAAGGAGCTAATTGTTCGTAAATATTTATTGCATTGTTTTTTTAAATCTAAAATAAACTTTTTTAATAATCCCTACTATATTACTAAAAAAATATTTATTATAAGAAATTTCAGACTCTCAACTATATTTTTATATTTATATTTTATTAACCTTTTTATATAAATTCATGCTACAATGATAGCTAAATTTTACATCGAATACATAAAGCATTAAATCTCCAAACAAATCTATATTCATATAAATCCACACATTAATAACATTACTTCTAATGAATTTTATAAATGTGACACAGCAACTGTAGAAAATCTTCAAAACCTAATAGAAACGAAAATGAGAACGATCATATTCATATATTAAAAACACAAGAGAGACATAATAAACTTTGTCTCTGGATATTGGACGAGGATGAATATATATAGAGAGAGAGAGATTAAACACAGGTACGAACAGGAGCAAAGCCGATTTTTTTGCTGTCTTGATCGAAAGAAATATCGTACCCTTGTTGTTGGAGAGCTCCTATGATGTTCAAATCATTCATTCCCGACGACCGGAAAGCCAAGCAAACGGCGTCCTTTGATACTGGCGTCAAAATTCCATTCTGATTGATTGGCAGATCGACGCCATCCTGAAGATGGAACGTTACAGATGGAATTTGAAGCTTTGCAATGTCTCCGGTGTAGCTGAAACAAGTGTCTAATGGGATTTCCGGCGACATGTTCTTCTTTGGAGCGAGCTTCATCTGCTTCAGAAAAGCGTCTCTTAAAGCATCGTAGGCCGGCTTCACCAGTTGGCTGATAACGACTGCAGTGTCCAAGATCGTCCCTCCTCCACGGGAATTCAACTGGAAAACGGTAGCCGGGATATTGAGACGGCTGCCCCCCACGCTGATGCCGTTGATTCCAACAAAATACCAGGAATTAACGATGGGACTCGACAGCATAGCGGTGAACTTGGCCTTGGAGGGAATCGAAACTGCATCGCCCAGTCTCAGCGATCCTTCCTGTTTGGGATCCGCAAAGTCCGGAAGGCAGTAGGAAAAGATCTTTCTTTTTGATTGAGAAGGCAGTGAAAGGGAGTTCCTGCCAAAACCCAGGCTTCCAATGGAAGGATTGCCTCCAAATGCCTTGAAATCGAATCCACATCCGAATCCAAAGTTTTGGAAAGACTCGGAACCCAGCCACAGTGTGTCCTGACTCATATACGCCATGATTTTACTTCCGCCGGTGAATAGAGCTTCGAGGATGCACTGATTTTGTCCATTACAAGCCAAGCCATCCACCTTTGGAGAGCATGATTTGCAGTCCAGGCGCTTGTGAGTAGACGATCCAGCGCTATAATCGCACTGTAACCATGACACGTCCGAGCTGGTATCAAAATTCATCTTAATGTTTTTCTTCGGAGGCGTCCCAAAACCAACATTCACAATGTAACTAGTCCCGTCTGTGTTCCCTGATACAACCGGAAGGTTAGCGCCTGCGCTTAATCGACGGTGGAAGTACGTAGAATTGCTGTTAATCCTTGCCGCGTGCAATCTGGATACCAAGGTGTTTGCCCTAAACTTGCTCTGTAACAATACGTTGCTCCAATCACTGGAATTCATATTGGGATGCAGAGATACTTTCATCACTCCTGCTTCTACTGACGGCAGCAGAATGCTTAAAAACAAGAAAATAAAACCCATCAATTCTGCTGCACTTTTGTCCATCCCCATGGCTTGGCTTCCTTCCTTTCCTGAGGAAGCCTTCCTTGTGCTTCAAATTTTGTAGAGAAAACTCAAAACACAGGTTGGTTCCATTTTTAAGTTAATAATGTCTCAATTTATAACATTAGCTGCGAAAGAATGGTACAACAATCACCAGAATGATAACCCTAGCACTGATATCTCGCTCATAGATCCCGTTTTCTCGTATTATATTAGCTGTTCAGTTAGAGTATATCCATTTTCAGCATACAACAAATGTCCACGGAAATCTTTTCCATATTATATTACCGGTTCGGTTACTATAACAGTATGTTTGATTTCCATCCAATCCATTTTAAGCATCGAATCCCTACGAGATCGATGTATTGTTTTTCAAATCATTTAATAATTTCATTTTTATAATTAATTTTAATCAATTTCATTTAACTGACTTCCTCAATTAAATAATTGAAATGAGAATCATGAGTCTGAAAGTATTACAACTTTGAACATAAAATGAGAACCATGGGTCTGTCCTTTTACCAACTATCTCACCTTAATAGAAAGTATTACAACTTTGTTTTTATTGGTGAAAAAATAAAATGAGAACCATGGGTTTGTCCTTTTATCATCTATCTCACCTTAATAGAAAGTAATACAACTTTGTATTTTTTTTAATTGTGAAACATTTATTGACAAAGCCACTTTAAGGTGTAAGTTGTAATTGGTAAAAAAATAAAATAAGAACCATGGGTTTGTCCTTTTATCATCTATCTCACCTTAATGGAAAGTAATACAATTTTTTTTTTTTTTTGAAACATTTATAGAAAGTAATACAATTTTTTATTTATTTACTGTGAAACATTTATTGACAAAGCCACTTTAAGGTGTTATATATAGAGTGACATTCATGATTTGTCCAAATTGGTTGTAGGTGATATGAATGGGGGTTTATATGTTGAGGAAACTAAGGATGAAGTAGTCATACACTCTGGTGCGTTTAGAGTGTTTTGATTTTTTTTTATTAATATTTTTGGTGTTCAGATTTTAGATATTCTTGTATTGTTGGTTTTTTTGGACTGTAGTTTTGTTTCTGGTTGTTATGGAGTCTGTAGATGGATGTAATTTTCAGTTTCTTTTGTTTCTTTCTGTTAATTTTGACGGAACAACCCATATTATGTGAAAATCCTCACAGCAGATCTAAGAGCTGATGTATACCTCACAATGAAATAATTTAGGAATAAGATTAAGAGTGGTCAATGCAGTAAAATGAGCAAGAGAATAATAATACAATAGAACTCGGATAGAAGCAAAATAACTTCACACACACTAATTCATTAATCACAAGTATGAACAATAAATAGTACAATGGTGGAGAGGATTCAAATGCCAAGGTGGCAATTCGAATTAGCCTCTCATAAAGTGATCATCAGATCAATAGAGTCATCAACATCATCAATGGAGTGCCAACAGTGCACCACTAGGAGTTCTAATCAGCATCGGAGAGTGTCATCCATGCAGAAGAATGAGTCTCACTGAATGTAATAAGTGTAACACAAACATAATGCACTAATGTAGTGAAGGAGGCTCAAAGGAGGGTGCAATAGGAGTTTACTGGTGTCAGAACAGGCTATCAGGGCTAACTGGAGGTCCATCGGAGTGTCAGTTAACTAGTCAATATGTCCTCAAATCAAGGAACAGATCCACAAATCACTCAATAACTGAAGTGTAACTGAATGGTAGGTGAGGGAGGGCGCCTTTGTCAAGTAGTAGGTGAAAGAAGGGCGCCACACTAGCTAGGAGGGCTGGAACTGAGCATAAAGAAGCTCCTTGGGCTAGCAAACTGAGTGCTAGAGGCTGGAGGAATCCACGATGATGATTGTGATGCATGCAATTTGCATGCATGCATGGCTAAAAATGTAAATAATAAAAATGCTGGTAGGACTAGGATGGAGTATCAAAATATCCTAACACCCTCCCTTAATCCATCTTGGGCCCTGGTAACTGAGACCAAAGGTCACCCAATACAATGAATAATAACAGTCAATAAAACGAGGAAATGGGAAAAACCTCATGGGGAAAATACCGCCCCTCAAAATAGACTGTAAGGAACAAAAAAATAAATGCTCCAAACTCAAGCATGTGTGATGCTTGGTCATATGTCTGGAGGTATCTTCTTCTTAGGAAGAAGTGGTTCATGCTCAAAAGGCATGTGCTTGTACTTGCTCTTCAGATCGAATGTGATGAGAACAAATCCAAAAGGATGAGGATGATCCTTGAACCTGTGATTCAAATTAGTTGAGGTAGGATCAAATCTATGAATATGCAGATAGTCTTTTGTCTTCTCCTTCGAACCATCATGGGTGAGATTATGCTCAAAAGAACCATCAAATATCAATGATTTCTTGGAATCCAAATCATATCCAGGACTTGAATCATGGTTGCTTAAGATCTCCTTTGAACCATTTGAGGTGAGATCTAAACCAGTAAATGCATGAGACATTATCCCAAGCGAATGGCAATGGCCATCATCTTCAATAACTTTCTGAGAGCATGAAATAATGATCTTACAATAGTAAATAAGAGGTGATTGATCAAGGAGAGCGAATGCATTACTTCCAATGGCTGATTTAACCTCTGAAACATTCATGAGATCATGATGCAAACCAACAGACTCTGGTGCAAGAGAGGATTTAGGAACCTCTGCAATTTCTAGAGTGTGGAATGGCACAAAATTCGAAATAGAAGAAATTTGGAGCATGAGTGTAGAATCTGCAAGTTCTTCTTCTTTGTGGACAACTTCAATATGAGATATGTTTGATATTGATTCATGATCAATGAGATCATCAAGGAGGGCGAATGCATCACTTTTCTTGCTCTTGAAAGGATTTGGACCAATTCCTTCATTCCGCTTGCCAAATATTACATCCAGTTGGGCCCATAGCCCTATTGGAGATTCAACAGAATCAATGAAGTGGTGCCTCATGCAACGAGGCAAAGCAAACATCATTGTTGCATAGACACTGTCACCTTTATTTAACCAATCAATCTTTTCTTCAGAGGATTCAAACTCTCTTTCAAAACAATAATCAAAGAGATCATGGCTCTTCAAATATGCTAACATTTTTGGTTTCCATTCATCATAGTTGAATGGAGGAAGAGGAGGGATTTCTTCTGAATTCATGGAAGCTGTAGAAGACTTGCAAAAACAATAGAAAAGTCTACAACTGCTACTGCTGCAAAAAATGCAGAAACTGTTGCAACTACTACACTCAAAATATTGATAATAACCTGCAAAAAACTCTCAGGAATGGAGATAAAGAATACTCTCAACGTGCTCTGATACCATGTGAAAATCCTCACAGCAGATCTAAGAGATGATGTATACCTCACAATGAAAGAATTTAGGAATAATATTAAGAGTGGTCAATGCAGTAAAATGAGCAATAGAATAATAATATAGTAGAACTCGGATAGAAGCAAAATAAATTCACACACACTAATTCATTAATCACAAGTATGAACAATAAATAGTAAATGGTGGAGAGGATTCGAATGCCAATGTGGTAATTCAAATTAGCCTCTCATAGAGTGATCATCAGATCAATAGAGTCATTAACATCATCAGTGGAGTGTCAACAGTGCACCACTAGGAGTCCTAATCATCATCGAAGAGTGTCATCCATGCAGAAGACTGAGTCTAACTGAATGTAATAAGTGTAACAAAAACATAATGCACTAATGTAGTGAATAGGATCTTACTGGAGTCAGAACAGGCTGTCACGACTAACTGGAGGTCCATGGGAGTGTCATAGACAGTTAACTAGTCTATCTGTCCTCAAATGAAGGAGCAGATCCATAAATCACTCAATAATTGAATGGTAACTGAATGGTAGGTGAGGGAGGGCACCTTTGTCAAGTAGTAGGTGAAAAAAGGGCGCCACACTAGATAGGAGGACTGAAACTGAGCAGAAAGAAGCTCCTGGGGATAGCAAACTGAGGACTAGGGGCTGGAGGACTCCATGCTGATGACTGGGATGCATGCAGAATGCATGCTGCATGTAGAATGCATGCTGCATGCAGAAGTGCATGCATGGATGAAAATGCAAATAATGAAAAATGTTGGTAGGACTAGGATGGAGTATAGGAATATCCTAACATATTAGACTGGTCTTCTTGGGAAAGGAAGTCCTTCCTTATAATGTAAAGCTTTTGTAACTTTGATTCTTAGTGAATAACAAGTTGTGTGAAAAAAAAATAGAGTGACATTCATTTTTCCATACATCTATCTGAACATTATGAGTGTATTAAACATATTTATTATAGAAAAAAAGATTAGGTAATTAACATTTTCAAAAATATCTTGAAAGAAGTCAATTTTCTTTGTCCTTATTCCCCTTCAGTTGTAAACTAAGTTTTTGTTAATTGGGAATGGGAATCATGTCTTCATAATTGGGAATGGGAATCATGTCTTTATACTTCACCTTAAGTTTTTGTTAATTGGGAATGGGAATCATGTCTTTATACTTCACCTTAATAAGTTTGCTACACCTAAAGTTTATGTATCTTGGAGTTGTTTCTATGACATATATATTTCTCTATCCAAAAAATTAATCATGTATTGGTTGAGAAATGTAGTCCAAAAGAACATATAAACTTTAATATACCATGATCCTTATGTAAGTGGGAGAAACAAGAGAGTGGTCCCTCCTACTAACATAATGGTTGATTGTTTACACATGCAATACACTTGTTGCTTGGCCTTCATCTGTCCCTTTCTACAAAAAACTATTTTTTTTTAATCTCACTCATTAATTTGACTCTAGTCCTCTCAACTAGTAAACCTTTGTAAGGGGTGAAGAACACTAGCCAAATACAAGAATAAACCTTTAATTATAAAATGTAAAAGAGATAACAGTAAGTAATAAGCGTAAAGGAAAAATAGCTTACTTTATTATGAGGGATAATTGACCTTTATATACCATTATAATGCATCCACGAAAGATGAATATTTATTAAAGAACTTCTATATGCATCACAAATGATCCAAAAATGCAGCTACATGAATACACCCAATACACTCATGTCAAAATAGAAAGTTGGAAACAAGGACCATCCCTTAATGACTAGATTACTGAGTTGAAAGTAGTTGGAAGGATGCATGCATCCTCCTTGGGAAAGATGCCTGATCTCTCTTCTTAAAAGGTTGTGTTGGCCATTACTTTCTTGAAGTCCTCAGAGAGGTCACTCTAGATGCAACCTACATTAGTTCCTCATTGTTTATCCTAAGAGCATCCACACTTTCCATGTAGTTGAAGAATGGAACCATTGATCTTTTTATCTTCAAGATCATTAAGAATGAAAATTGTTGGAAGAGAAGTGCTAGAAATTCCCTAGATTATAACAAGTAGCACCCATGGAGAAAAGATTAACTAATATGCTATGTAGTCCTTATGTAGTTCAATGTATTTATATAATAATATTGTATTTACTTCCATTCATACAAAAGCATCTTACACATCTTGTGTAAATGTGCATCATTGGTGGTAGAAAGAGAGAACCATGCTACCAAATAACAATCAAGTGACTAAAAGAGAGATAGGGTGCAAGAGATATTTCATATGTTGGTAGTGGGGATGTTGGAAAGGGATAATTGACTATGAAACCCAAAAATAATAACCTAAATAAGGCACTAGGATGGAGGCAACTCCTGAAGACTGATGTGAACTATATGGATCTATAAAGAGATTTTGGCATAGCTTCTAGTCGATTACTAAGACTTTGATCATAAATCATTTTAATATTCCAGCAAATACTAGGGAGATGAAAAGTTATGAAAACTAAGATTACCATAGATTCTATTTGGATGGTAAAACCTTCAAGGAAAGACAATGTTTTTTACTACAACAAGAAGGAAAATAATGTGTGTTGTTATGTCTTGGCTTATATAATCAGCAATACTTTAAAAAAGTTGCGTATCTTCACAAAGCATGTCTTAAAAGCAACTTGTGTGACATAACAATGGGAAATTTCTTTCTTGATATGTCATTTGAGAGATTATTCAAACCAACTAAAGTAGGATAGTGAAAGAGTAATGATAATGATATCCGACAAGTAGTTAATCAATATTTTCATATCCCATAATATTTTGATCTTGACAACTGAAGAATGGGGAGCATCCCATTTACTTGTTCCTTCATATTACAAAAAAATTTAATGTAAAAAACTTTGTATTGAAAGGATGAGTTCCTCCCCACTAGAACCTAAAAATGTACAACCTCACATTAGTGGCTTCACCATGTTATGCAAGAGATGGCAACGAATTCTAGGAAATGAGAAAATGCCCAATTGAATTATTGAGTGTAGGCAATGACCCAATTGGGTGGATTTTATCTCAAGCTCTAATTGTTTATCCTTGAAGTGAAGAGGAGGGAAGGCATGGTGTGTTTAAGTGATTATTAATGGACACTACAATCAGAGGCTAGTTACCGAAATATATGTTTTAGGAAAGCATTGATCCATCCCATTGTCATTGATACCAAGGATAACCTTTTTTTGATTGATGGTGCCAACTGCAAAAGTTGTTGTGAAGAGAAGCAACACTACTAGAGGTTGATTTTTCTACCCAAAATGAAGATCATCATATGGAGGTTGGTTGAATTGTATGCCACATAAGACATAGGCATTTGTATTCTAAAATGGCTAGAATTTATCGTATTTAAAGGAAACCAATAATGGTAAGGTAGTAGATTCCCTTAGGAATAACCCACTCTTCCTTATTAATAAAAGGGACCACAATATAGTGGCAAACAATAAGTTCACATTTTTGGATGAAAGTACATTGGGTGTCAAGAAGAGGAGAATTTTAGTCTTAATGGAACACCCATGACCAGTTTCAGTCCTTTAGCTAGGATCACTATCAGGAGGAGAATATTGCTTAGAGAGAAAAAACTACAAGGAAGATAAATACATAGAGCAAGGGAGAAAGCCAACTAACAGAGAACCCTAAGAGATTTTTTAATTAAAATAAAAATGAAGCACATTAGGTGATCTATCCATTTCCATGAAAATGAGCCACATGATTATGTAGGACAAATATTGAAAAAATGGGGAATATTACTATCTAGTTCACCATATTTCCAATTATATCCTAGATTTGATTTGTGAGGAGATGGATGACCTTATCGTGGGAAAGTATATTTGCATGAATATTTGTAGGTGTGAGAAATGATACATAATATTGTTCTATTATAGAATAAGGTAACTAAAAGATGCCAAGGCTAGTTGTTTCATCAATCACACATGAATTTTCCACCTATGCTCGAGATATTATCATCTATTGAGTTGTTATTAATTGGGGCCATGGAAAGAGTTTCTAGTCTAACTCTTGTTCATACTAAAATTATGATATGGCCCCAAGAGACATATCTAACCATACATAATTTGTTAGAATGTAATACAACGGTACCTTCCCCATTGTAATATTGCTCATAACCGTAGCTTGAAATATCTGTCCTTTAAGATTGGTGAGTTATATGAGTGAAGTGGTCCACAATGAATGAGGGTTGTTAACATACCAATCAAAGTAGTTTAATGAATTTTTCCTCATTTGGAAATGCATGAGAGGGTTCATATGCATAGTTGGGTGGTGGGGAAAATTTTCCATATTCATCAACATCAACGCTAACAATCTATAGGAGTAGACTTATGAGTTTTGAGTAGGTTCATTGTTTCCTAGATATGGTATGATATATTGTTAAAGAGATATATGGGAAAGAGATCACATGTTTGTAGTAGGATAACAAAGGATGCAACAATAGGAATAGATGTGGAGGATGTGATCCACAAAGTTAAAAGCAATGTGTCTAAGACATGAGTCTCAATGTGGAGTGCTAGCTCAAGAAGTTCAAGGGAAGTGCAAGGGCCTTGTCCTCCTAAAAAATTGTGGAGAATGGTGGACTAATGTTTTTGGTAAGTTATCCTACATATTTTTCTTAAGGATGACATGGTAATGAAGGAGGAATATGGATGTGTGCTATCAAATGAGTGACAAACGATGGAACACTAGGAAGAGGGTGGTTGTGGCATGAAGAAGAAGAGGAATGAGTTTTGGTTGGAGGAGGTTGGACATAATACCTATGAATGGGTTGGTTAAAGGTGGTATGAAGGTTATGAATGATTATGTGTGATTTGAGGCATTTTTGTATGAGGAACTATGCAATTAAGAGGTAGGGTGTAATTGACTACCAAACAAAAGTAGGATATATTAGTGTTTAACGGATTCTCTCTTGGATTTTTTCTATAAGAGAAAGGAGATGGATGGTCTAAGAGGATGCGAGGGAGATCAAAGGAAAATAAATTAAAGGGTGAAGAAGTAATAGAGGTAAATGACATCTAAGAGGGACAAGGCACGAAAGGAGGTGCATCTTCCATAGGAAAATGAAATCGATCTAAAATAGTTTGAAGTTGTTGGTAACACTCACTGGGAAGGGAAATTAGAGCTTAAATCCATGTTACTATTAAAATTCCACCAATGGAAGTTACCAATATAAATTTTTATTCAAAAGAGGAGTTGTTGCTAGAGAGGATTATGTTCAATATTCTTGCTAATGCAAGGATTCCACTTCAATTTAGGACTAATGTAAGGACACACAATGAAAAAAAATATGGGTAGGAAACTTGTGCTTCCATGCATTATATTTGTTAAGATCTACTTGTTGGAGAGAGATTCCCATTTTGTTTAGAATAGAAGTAGGGATAATAAATAGAGTAGGTTCCATGTATATATGGGTGAAGGGCACACTCTAAGGTACTATATATAGAATTTTGCTTCCATTTTTCACTAGTACTAAGTGAGGTGATGAGATTGAGAAAATTTGAAAAAAAGATCCTTGAATAATGCTATAATACCAATGATATGATTTTTGACCTCAATAAATAAATCTTAGCTAAGAGGTGAAGAACATGAGCTCAAAACAAGAATAAACCATTAAATACTATAGTATACAAGAAAGAACAAGCGAAAACAATAAAAATATACAAGAAAGAACAAGAGAAAACAATAATCCTCAAAGAAAAATGACTTACTTTATTACAAGGTCCGAAATTATATAAATTTACCATAATTCCACACAATATGAAACTTTAAGAAACTCCTCCACATTGTTTGAGGGCTAAAAGGATGCATCTACATGATCACATGCAAGGCACTCAAGTAAAAACCAATATTCTAGAAACAAAGAAGAATACAAAATATCTCGCTAGAAATACTCTATAATGGCACTTTAACATGCCATCGTTAAAAAAAGCTTTTATTAATTTGCATATGCTTAAAATCTACACATATTGGAATTGTTTAAACAAAATAAACACCTCTCTCTATGTTGATTTGTTCTTATGGAGGAGTGTTAGAGTATTAAACATATTTCCAATTACTTAATAGAACTTGTTTTCTACCATAGTAATATTGTGTGATTTTAGTGTAATATTGTGTGATTTTAGTGTCTCCCTTTAGTGTTCTTCTACACATTGATGACATGACAATTATCAGTTTATCGTCTGAGCAAGTGATTCTATGATACTCCTATACTTGATAGTTATCACACTTTATCTATGTACACCAATGATATATATATTTAAAATTATCATGGAATTTGCTTATCTTCATTCAACAAAGAGATAAAGGGAAGTCCTAGACGTACATTATAAACAATAATTTAGCCTTTTTTAATGTTGAACAAAGGATTTTATTCCATGAATGTTTCTACTCTTATATTTGGTGTCTCCATTTTCATTTTTTATGAGTTATTTGTCCTTCGATTTTCGCGATGTGATTATTGTGCACCTATTTTTATTGACATTTAAGGTTCAAGGTGTGTTAGGCTTTGATGTTCAATGACCGAAGTGTCCACCAATTGTTATTAAAACATGGGAGTTCCATAACCCAAGTTCCCTTTCTATTACAAATGGGAGACTACTAGGTGTATTCTTTCCTACAATTCATTTTATAAATCATCTTGGGAATTGGTCTCCAAGCTATGTGTTCACATCCTTCCGAGAAAGCCACTTTTCTTGGTGAAAAATAGAATGAATATATTTTTATACATTTTGCTTTCTTTCATTTCACTTCATACGATGGAGCTCTCATGTGTGTAAATATGAATTCGCATATTCATATCCTAGTCAAGAATTTCAATTAGAGTTAATGCACCTACAATGTATGTAGGATTTCTATGGGATTATCCCAACCCCCTCAAAAGTACACTCTCCTATATCATGCAATTCTTCATTGATATGAGGTAGGAATTGGATATATCGATGGATAAGTGGTCATATTTGTAAATGGTTTGTTTATATAGCTTAGAGAGATGAACTTTGGGTTTTAGACTCCCAAGGTACGTTCTTCTTCATATTTGTAATTGAATGCAAGTATTTACAATAATTTACAAGAGGAACCATAATTTTATAGGATTAGGATTCCAACATTCCCCCCTTAATACAATAGGGCGTTTGTGATTACAAGTATATCTCAAAATGAATTACATTGGACTCTACATGATATCGAATTAAATTTTACTTTGCATTGATGTGCTTAGTTCGATCATGGAATCTAGGATTCTTGGCCAAATTGATTGCAGAAGTATTATCAATCAATATAGGAGTGGAATTATCTTGTTTCTCCTCCAAATATTCAAGCATTTTCTTAAGCCACATAAACTCCTTTGTTGCTTCTGCAACAACCACATATTCTTCCTCTATTGTGGAATATGTTGGAATTGATTGTTTGCATGATCTCTAAGAGACACTTCACTCCATTTCCTATGTTACCATCAAAGTCTGAATCAAAATACCCAATCAATTTGAAGTCTTCCACCTTATATATTTCAGTCCAAATTCTTGAGTCCCTTTCAAAAATATCTTGAAAGAAGTCAAATTTCTTTGTCCTTACTCCCCTTTAGTTGTAAACTAAGTTTTTGTTAATTGGGAATGGGAATCATGTCTTCATAATTGGGAATGGGAATCATGTCTTTATACTTCACCTTAAGTTTTTGTTAATTGGGAATGGGAATCATGTCTTTATACTTCACATTAATAAGTTTGATACACCTAAAGTTTAAGTATCTTGGAGTCGTTTCTATGACATATATATCTCTCTATCCAAACAATTAAACATGTATTGGTTGAGAAATGTAGTCCAAAAGAACATATAAACTTTAATATACTATGATTCTTATGTAAGTGGGAGAAACAAGAGAGTGGCCCCTCCGACTAACATAATGGTTGATTTTTTACACACGCAATACACTTGTTGCTTGGCCTTCATCTGTCCCTTTCTAGAAAAAACTATTTTTTTTTAATCTCACTCATTAATTTGACTCTAGACCTCTCAACTAGTAAACCTTTGTAAGGGGTGAAGAACACTAGCCAAATACAAGAATAAACCTTTAATTATAAAATTTAAAAGAGATAATAGTAAGTAATAAGCGTAATGGAAAAATGGCTTACTTTATTATGCGGGATAATTGACCTTTATATACCATTATAATGCATCCACAAAAGATAAATATTTATTAAATAACTTCTATATGCATCTCAAATGATCCGAAAATGCTGCTACATGAATACACCCAATACACACTCATGTCAAAATAGAAAGTTGGAAACAAGGACCATCCCTTAATGACTAGATTACAGAGTTGAAAGTAGTTGGAAAGACGCACGCATCCTCCTTGGGAAAGATGCTTGATGTCTCTTCTTAAAAGGTTGTGTTGGTCATTACTTTCTTGAAGTCCTCAGAAAGATCACTATAGATGAAACCTACATTAGCTCCTCATTGTTTATCCTAAGAGCATCCCCACTTTCCATGTAGTTGAAGAATGAAACCATTGGTCCTTTTATCTTCAAGGTCATTAAGAATGAAAATTGTTGGAAGAGAAGTGCTAGAAATTCCCTAGATTATAACAAGTAGCACCCATGGAGAAAAGATTAACTAATATGCTATGTAGTCCTTATGCAGTTCAAGGTATTTATATAATAAGATTGTCTCTACTTCCATTCATACAAAAGCATCTTACACATATTGTGTAAATGTGGATCATTGGTGGTAGAAAGAGAGAACCATGCTAACAAATAAAAATCAAGTGACTAAAAGAGAGATAGGGTGCAAGAGATATTTCATATGTGTTGATGTATATGTAACTTCAGAATGTATTTCACATATATGTATATTGTATTCCTATAGAGATGTTATTATTCCTCTATACGGAAGTGTCGTCATTTATATTGTAAGTGTTGTAACTTATAGTTGATGGGTTATTAGACCACCTTGTTGGGCTCGGCCCTGTATAAGTCATGTGGGTCAAAAGGTTATTAGACCACCCTATTGGGGGTCGGCCATGTGGGTCAAAGGGTTATTAGACCACCCTACTGGGGGTCGGCCTAGTCAGCATTATGTTAAGTGGTTAAGTTGAGGCCGACCTAGTTGAATAAAGGTCAAGTCAAGTTAGTGTATAAATAGAGAGTGTGTCTCTCTCATTTTACACATTCTATTCTCTCACTCACACTTGGGAGAGTGGCACACTTGTGGAGGAGGAGGCTCTGCTACTAGGAGAAGACTATATCTTGTATTCTGGTTGTATCATTGCTCTATCTATCTCTGAGGAAGTTATTGGGGTTTTTCACCTTTATGGTTTTCCCTAAGTAAACTCTGTGTCTCTTGTGTGCTTGCATTATTGTGTCCATGGTTGATATGCTGTACATGTTGTTCTCTCAGTTAAGATCCTAGATCAGATTGAATTAAATTTTGAAAATTTAACATGGTATCAGACCTAGCCTGAAAGAAGGCATGATATGGCATGTATGACACTTGTTGCACTTATGATGCTAGGGCTTGATATAGCAAAAACCCGTCATCGTAGCACTTTCGCTATAAATACATTTTGGAAAAGTTGTCGGATCTGAAACTTTTACAGGTCGAAGATCATATCCACATGTAATTTGTGTCCAAAGGACAACCTCTAATTCGTTGTACTTTGTGATTTATGATCTGTACAATATAAGGTTTCTGCCTCTTCCAGATCTGAGTCAAAATCAGGTGACCTTGGGAAAAAGGTCATAACTTGGGCTAGGAAGCTCCAAATGAAATTTAGTAAAACGTGAAAGGTAGTACACAGACTGTACTATCTCAGGAAAATTGTTCAGAGGACGAGGTTGAACCAGTGACACGTGGCATACCGTACAAGTTTGCTCTCTTTTATTATCCCATAAAGAGGTCACGTTGCAACACTTGGCATAACTCTCTCTCAGAGAATCCAATTGAGGTCAGACCTGTCGGGATGGAAAGATAACAAGTCGGGATATCTCAGAAAACATTTTTAGAGGCCGAAGTTGAACCAGTGACACATGGCACACTGTACAAGTTCGCTCTCTTGTATTATCCCATAAACAGGTCACGTTGCGACACTTGGCATAACTCTCTCTCAGAGAATCCAATTGAGGTCAGACCTATCGGGATGGAAATACAACAGGTCGGGATATCGTAGGAAAATTTTTCAGACCCTGTGGATAGAAAAGTTTGGAGTTACACCAGAAACAATCATGTACATATTTCTGTCAAATCAGAATTATTTTTGAGCACCTTCATTCATTGCTTCCAGAATTTAGGGCTTCGGAGAAAGTTGGAATTTTTGTAATCGGAGACCATGGCTGAATGCTACTCATCAAAATTGAAATTTAGAGACCAAGATCAGAATTTTTGGTTGAGCAGAAGGCCGAGCTTGATCAGACCCTAGTTTGGGACTTTGATCAGAAAAGTGGAAAATTAGGGCTTCTGCAAAAATGAGAATTTTTAAAATCTGTGACCACGACTGGAAGCTCCTCATATAAATAGAAGCTTAGAGCTTTGGATCAAACCTTTTGATTGGGCAGAAGAGTGGGCTTCATCAAACCCCAGTTCGAGGTCACGTCCAGTGAAGCCGGAAATTTCAAAGGCAAAATTGAGGAGTGAAACTTTGCAGTTTTCAAATTCTGAATATACCAGCTTGATTAGCTCATCAAGGCACATATTTCTATCATTTCGGAAGTTTGAAATTCAAAGTTTGAATTTTTGGGGTTTCCTTGACAAACCCTAATCCAGCTCCAGGTCTAGTTCTTGCAAATCAAGTGGATTGGGTTAATCGTAGAAAAAGATGGATTGGTCACTTGCATAAGTGAAGAAGTTCCTGTCTCAGAGGGAGATGAGGCTAAGGCCTTCCATAAGAAGATTACAAGCAATCTTGATAGGTATGGCTTACAGGTATGTTTCATGGTTAATTTTATCATATGTTTGTCTTCATATCATTATAGTACAATCTTGATTAATTACTAGAATTGTCGTATCACCTTAATAGAAGATATTCATTGATTAAGGTTTTGACACTTATGAATGTACTAATGCATTGTGATGTTGTATGAGGTTTATGTTCTTCGCTAACATAAAAGGTACACCAAGAAAGAAAAATCATGTTCTACTTCAAGAACATATGATCATGGTGACATGAAGACAAAGATTCATCCATTGTCATAGATGAGATAGAAGATCTACTTTCGAGGTATGTATAACTTGGTCCTACAATGGTTAACCTATGAGACATGCAGGTTACTAGCACAAGTCATTGAAGAGAACCAAAAGACATTATACGGGTATGTTAGACATAACTAGCTAGCATACTAATCCAGGTATGTTTTTCCTATATCAAGCTAGAATCCTACCTTGTGTTAGGATCTTATACTGTTGTGTTGTTGATAATGATTATTAATGAAGTCATAGGTTTGAATAATCATGGTTGTATGCATATTATGTTTCTTACCATAATTGATAATATGACTAACCAGAAGAATCATGAAGGTATAGGTTTGAATAATCATGGGTTTTATGCATATTATATCTCTTATCTTGATTGATGATTCAACTAACCAGAAGAGTCCTATGATCAAATAAGAATATGTATGAGTAAAAGAAGACTTCCCTGAAACCTTGAATACTAATGTTTATTATCTGTGAATGATCATGACTATACATGTTTAAGATTATTGTGTTTTGATAGTATTAAGATTATACTAATAAATGTGTGATTATGTATGAGATCTCAAGGATAACACAATGATGATACTAATAAGCATGCATAGTGATTAAGGATGGATGTAAGTTCAAGGACAGGTAATCCAGGAAGCAAAGATCAAGAGGGAGCACACTCCACTTGTTCCTGCAAGAAAGCAAAGGAGCACACTTCAGTAGTTTCTGCAAGGATGCAGATATTCAAAGGGAGTTGACCACTTCTCATAATCCACATAAGAATGGAGTTGTAGAAAAGAAGCAAAGACCGAGAGGGAGTCAACCCAACAAACAAACAAAGATAAGTATTTGAATTGTCATTACTTGCATATTTTATTGTTTAAATAATATTGTTCAATAATGTATATACTGATGTTCCTAGAATTAGGTTGTGTATTAAGCATATTAGAATAGTTGCATTGATGAACAGTATACTAATAATATGCATGGGTAAGTGGCCTATGGAACTGTACAACATTCCATTGCTACTTATCTAGAATGAAACCTCTTTGCTGACATGTTGGGAGTTGTGCACACTCTTAACAATGTTCTGGTAGAGATTGGAAGGCATCTAGAAAGTTACGGGATATGGATAAATGTTGTATTGAAGCATTGGCTAAGATAATTGCATGACTGTATGACATATTTCTTTATGTGTAAGAATTTGTTCTGAAAACTATGAGATGTTTTCTAATCATGCCATTTAACTTGTTGTTTAGGAAAGATCGTATGCCATCACCTACAAAAGAAGAACTACAACATTTGTTCAACAACAAAATTATCCATTGAAGACATTGAAGTTCCCTGGATATGGGAAGAATTCCATGATCCGTCGATCATGAAGAATGATGTTTGGGATGTAGTCCCAAGACCTGAAGGGAAGTTTGTTATGACTTCCATATGGATCTGTTAGATCAAGCATGTTGCAGATGGCAGCATAGAGAAATATAAAAGTGATGAAATAGAAGATACACAGATGGATTTCAAGACAACCTTCTTGAATGGTGTAGTCATATATGTGTGCAGAACTTGGTAGGATAGACAACTTTCTATCCAGTTTGGGATTTACCAAGAGTAAAGCAGATTCCAACCTTTACTACAAGGTTGAGGAAGGAAATCCAGTGATACTACTTTTGTATATGGATGACCAGTTTATTACAGGTGAAGATAGATTGATTGCCGACACGCAACGCAAGCTTGCTGCCGAGTTCGAGATGAAGAACTTAGGGATGATGCACTATTTGTTTTTGGCATGGAGGTGTGGAAGAGTGCAGATGGAATCTTCCTTGGACAAGGGAAGTATGCAGTAGAGATCCTGAAGAGGTTCGGGATGATGGGCTGCGAGGCTATGGCATCGAACCTGAAGCTTCTGTGTGATGCTTCATCTGAACCGGTTGATGTCACTATGTATCGTCAGATTATTGGGTCCTTGATGTACTTGACGAACACGAGATCGGATATTTGCTTTGCGGTGAACACATTGAGCCAGTTCCTAATAGATCCGAGGAGTGTTCACCTAGTTGCTGTAAAGCATATTCTGAGGTACCTGAACAGTTGATTATGGGCTCAAGTATGATGCGAATCAAAAGTTTAACCTGCAGGGTTATGTTGATTCATATTGGGCAGGCAGTGCTGCAGATAAGAAGAGCACTTCTGGGTGCTGCTTCAATATGGGATCAGGTGTGATCTCTTGGTTTAGCAGGAAGCAGCCCTGCATAGCACTGAGTATAGCTAAGGCAGAGTATGTTGCAGCCTGTTAAGCTAGTTGTGAGGCAGTATGGCTACGGAAGCTACTGTTTAAGTTATTTGATCTCCTGTTGGAGGCTACTGGTATCTTTTGTGACAACCAGAGTTGTGTGAAGCTGTTCGAGAACCCGATGTTCCACGACAGGTCGAAACACATATAGATTAAATATCACTATATCAGGGATATGGTACAGAGAGGAGCGATGAAGCTCCTATATGTTGCGACAGACGAGCAGATTGCAGATGTGCTGACAAAGCCACTAGCCAGGGTGAAGTTAGAGTACTTCAAGGAGAGGCTTGGTGTTCTTCAGATCGACGACACTTCGAGGAAGAAGTGATGGACACATTTGCTGAAGCCATTCCAAGCATGTTGGAAGGAGGATCCTTCACATGGCTGTGGATGTAAGCGTTGGATGATGAGCATCGGGATGATGTTCTAGTTTATGCTTTGTATGATCAGTTGGATCATTTATATGTATATGTATGTACACATCATGTTGGATGCTGGATATGATCGGTTGGATCATTTGTATGTATTTTGTATATGCATCATGTTGGATGCTTGGACCATGTATCTGTATATGTATCAGGTGGATACATTGTATGATCAGGTAGATCATGTATGTTGATATGTATCATGTATTTGTATTTGTATCAGGTGGATACACTATATGATCAGGTGGATCATGTATGATGATATGTATCAGGTAGATACTTGGTATGCATCAGGTGGATGCATTGTATGATCAGGATGATCATGATGATGAGTTTCAGGATGTTGCTCTAGATGATATGTACCAGGATGGTACAAGTGATGATGATCAGTATGATTATGGGAATCAGGATGATGCCTTGTGCAATGATGATCCATTGGATCATGAGTATCAGGTTGATACTTGGAGGTTAGAGATGATATGTGGTAGGTTGTGCAAATAGCATGTAATCAGTCCTGGAGATATTGCCGGTAGTGCTGCGACACATAAATGTTCCTGGGGTACTCTTTCCGGTATTGCTATGTAGTATGTAATTAGTCCTCAGATATCCGATAGGTTGAGCCGTGTGCTCGTAATCAGTCCTGGGATGAGGTATTACTACGGAGACATGTAATCAGTCCTAGAGATCCGCGAGGTTGAGCTATGTGCTCGTAATTAGTCCTGGGATGCTCTTTAGAGATCTTGCCGGTCGTGCTGCAGCACATAAATGTTTCTGGGATGCTCTTTAAAGGTTTTGTATATCCACATGTAATCAGTCCTGGAGATCCGAGAGGTTGAGCTGTGTGCTCGTAACAAGTCCTGGGATGCTCTTTAGAGATCTTGCCGGTCGTGTTGCGGCACATAAATGTTCCTGGGATGCTCTTTAAAGGTATTGTGGAGGAGATGCATGTAATCAATCCTGGGAGATCTTGCCGATCGTGCTTAGGCACATAAATATTCCTGGGATACTCTTGCCAGTATTGCATCCGCACATAAAATTAGTCCTGAGAGGCCACCTCTATCAGACTGTTTGCACAGATGAGGAAGACCTGCAGGTGGTGGGCCTACATCCAGTATGAAAAAGGACTGGCTCTGTAGAACTTCCTATGACAAGTAGATTCAGAGATTGATTGAGATAGCAGCAGCAGTGACGATGATGATGACTCGATGACGATTATCCAGTGACGATGATCCAGAGAAGAAGACTTGTGCTAGAAGACCTATGTCGAGAAATACCTTCCTAGTTAAGAGGGAGTGTTGATGTATATGTAACTTCGGAATGTATTTCACATATATGTATATTGTATTCCTATAGAGATGTTATTATTCCTCTATATGGAAGTGTCGTCATTTATATTGTAAGTGTTGTAACTTATACTTGATGGGTTATTAGACCACCTTGTTGGGGTCAGCCCTGTATAATTCATGTGGGTCAAAGGGTTATTAGACCACCCTATTGGGGGTCGGCCATGTGGTTCAAAGGGTTATTAGACCACCCTAGTGGGGGTTGGCCTAGTCAGCATTATGTTAAGTGGTTAAGTTGAGGTCGACCTAGTTGAGTAAAGGTCAAGTCAAGTTAGTGTATCAATAGAGAGTGTGTCTCTCTCATTTTACACATTCTATTCTCTCACTCACACTTGGGAGAGTGGCGCACTTGTGGAGGAGGAGGCTCTGCTGCTAGGAGAAGACTATCTCTTGTATTCTAGTTGTATCATTGCTCTATCTATCTCTGAGGAAGTTATTGGGGTTTTTCACCTTTATGGTTTTCCCCAAGTAAACTCTGTGTCTCTTGTGTGCTTGCATTATTGTGTCCATGGTTGATATGCTGTAGATTTGCTGTACATGTTGTTCTCTCAGTTAAGATCCTAGATCATATTGAAGTAAATTCTGAAAATTTAACAATATGTTGGTAGTGGGGATGTTGGAAATGGATAATTGACTATGCAACCCAAAAATAATAATCTAAATAAGGCACTAGGATGGAGGCACCTCTTGAAGTATCATGTGAACTATATGAACCAATAAAGAGATTTTTCCATAGCTTCCAGTCAAGTACTAAGATTTAGATCACAAGTAATTTTAATATTCGAGAAAATACTACGGAGATGAAAAGTTATGAAAACTAAGATTACCTTAGATTCTATTTGGCTGGTTCACCTACAAGGAAATAAAACGTTTTTTACTACAACAAGAAGAAAATTAGTGTGTGTTGTTATGTCTTGGATTATATAATCAACAATTTACTTAAAAAAGTTGTGTATCTTCACAAAGCATGTCTTAAAAGCAACTTGTGTGACATAACAATGAGAAATTTCTTTCTTGATATGTCATTTACGAGATTATCCAATCCAACTAAAGTAGGATAGTGAAAGAGTACTGCTAATGATATTTGACAAGTAGTTAATCAATATTTTCATATCCCATAATATTTTGATCTTGACAAATGAAGAATGGGGAGAATCCCATTTCCTTGTTCCTTCGATTTACAAAGAAATTTAATGTAAAAACCTTTGTATTGAAAGGATGAGTGCCTCCCCACTAGAGCCTAAAAATGTACAACCTCACATTAGTGGATTCACCATGTTCTGCAAGAGATGGCAGCCACTAGTAGGAAATGAGAAAATGCCCAATTGAATTATTGAGTGTAGGTGATGACCCAATTGGGTGGGTTTTCTCTCAAGCTCTAATTGTTTATCCTTGAAGTGAAGAGGAGGGACGACATGGTGTGTTTAAGTGACTATTAATGGTCACTGCAATTAGAGGAGCTAGTTACCCAAATATATATGTTTTAGGAAAGCATCGATCCATCCCATTGTCATTGATACCAAGCATAACCTTTTTTTGATTGATGGTGCCAACTACCAAAGTTGTTGTGAAAAAAAGAAAGTTGAGTTTTCTATCCAAAAAGAGGATCATCATATGGAGGTTGGTTGAATTGTATGCCACATAAGAAATAGGCATTTGTATTCTAAAATGGCTAGAATTTATGATATTTAAAGGAAACCAATAATGGTAAGGTAGTAGATTCCCTTAGGAATGACCCACTCTTCCTTATTAAATAAAAGGACCACAGTATAGTGGCCAACAATAAGTTCATATTTTTGGATGAAAGTACATTGGGTTTCAAGAAGAGGAGAACTGCATTCTTAATGGAACACCCTCGACCAATTTCGGTCCTTTAGCTAGGATCATTGTCAGGAGGAGAAGATTGCTTAGAGAGAAAAAATGACAAGGGAGACAAATAAATAGAGCAAGGGAGAAAGCCAGCTGACAGATAACCCTAAGAGATTTTTTAATTAATGTAAAAATGAACCACATTAGGTGATCTATCCATTTCCATGAAAATGAGCCACATGATTCTGTAGGACAAATATTGAAAAAATGGGGAATATTGCTATTTACTTCACCATATATCCAATTATATCCTAGATTTTATTTGTGAGGAGATGGATGACCTTATCGTGGGAAAGTATATTTGCATGAATATTGGTATGCGTGATCAATGATACAAAATATTGTTCTAGTTTAGAATAAGGTAACGAAAAGGTGCAAAGGCTAGTTGTTTCATCAATCATGCATGAATTTTCCACCTATGCTTGAGATATTATCATATATTGAGTTGTTATTGATTGGGGCCATGAATAGAGTTTCTAGTCTAACTCTTGTTCATACTAAAAATGATGATATGGCCCCGAGAGACATATATAACCATACAAAATTTTTTAGAATGTAATACAACAGTGCCTTCCACATTGTAATATTGCTCATAACCATAGCTTGAAATATGTGTCCTTTAAGATTGGTGAGTTCTATGAGTGAACTGGTCCACAATGAATGAGGGTTGTTAACATACCAATCAAAGTAGTTTAATGAATTTCCTCATTTGGAAATGCATGAGAGGGTTCATATCCATAGTTGGGTGGTGGGGAAAATTTTCCGTATTCATCAACATCAACACTAACAATCTATAGGAGTACTAGACATATGAGTTTTGAGTAGGTTCATTGTTTCCTAGATATGGTATGATATATTTTTAAGGAGATCCATGGGAAAGAGATCACATGGTTGTAGTAGGATAGCAAAGGATGCAACAATAGGAATATATGTGGAGGATGTGATCTATAGAGTTCAAAGCAAGGTGTCTATAGACATGAGTCTCAATGTGGAGTGCTAGCTCAAGAAGTTCAAGGGAAGTGCAAGGGCCTTGTCCTTCTAAACAATTGTGGAGAATGGTGGACTAATTTTTTTTGTAAGTTATCCTACA
Source organism: Larix kaempferi (assembly GCA_027924585.1). Classification (NCBI taxonomy): domain Eukaryota; kingdom Viridiplantae; phylum Streptophyta; class Pinopsida; order Pinales; family Pinaceae; genus Larix; species Larix kaempferi. The sequence goes on along the minus strand of BSBM01000767.1, from coordinate 8,354,066 downwards.
TATTGGTCTTAAGGATGACATGGTAATGAAGGAGGAAGATGGATGTGTGCTATCAAATGAGTGACAACGGATGGAACACTAGGAAGAGGGTGGTTGTGGCATGAAGAAGGAGATGATTGGATTTCGGTTGGAGGAGGTTGGACACAATACTTGTGAATGGGTTGGTTAAAGGTGGTATGAAGTTTATGAATGATTATGTGTGATTTGAGGAATTTGTGTATGAGGAACTATGCAATTAAGGGGTAGGGTGTAATTGACTACCAAACAAAAGTAGGGTGCATTAGTATTTAACGGATTCTCTCTTGGATTGTTTCTATAAGAGAAAGGAGATGGATGGTCTAAGAGGATGGGAAGGAGATCAAAGGAAAATAAATTAAAGGGTGAATAAGTAATAGAGGGAGATGGCATCTAAGAGGGACAAGGCACGAAAGGAAGTGCATCTTCCATAGGAAAATGAAATCGATCTAAAATAGCTTGAAGTTGTTGGTAACACTCACTAGGAAGGGAAATTAGAGCTTAAATCCATGTTACTATTAAAATTCCACCAATGGAAGTTACCATTATAAATTTTTATTCAAAAGAGGAGTTGTTGCTAGAGAGGATTATGTTGAATCTTCCCTCTAGTGCAAGGATTCCACTTCAATTTAGGACTAATGCAAGGACACACAATGAAAAAGAATATGTGTGGGAAACTTGTGCTTCCATGCATTACATTTGTTAAGATCTATTTGTTAGAGAGGGATTCTTGTTTAGTTTAGAATAGAAGTAGGGATAGTAAATATACTAGGCTCCATGTAGATATGGGTGGAGGGCACACTCTAAGGTACTATATCTAGAATTTTGCTTCCATTTTCCATTAGTACTAAGTGGGGTGTTAAGATTGAGAAGATTTGAAAAAGAGAAGATCCTCGAATAGTGCTATAATACCAATGATGTGATTTTTGACCTCTCAACCCGTAAATCTTAGCCAAGAGGTGAAGAATATGAGCCCAAGACAAGAATAAACCATTAAATGATAGAGTATACAAGAAAGGACAAGAGAAAACAATAAGGCTCATGAAAAATGACTTACTTTATTATGAGGGCCAACTGAAATTTATATAAATTTACCATAATTCCACACAATATGAAATTTTAAGGAACTCCTCCAAACTGTTTGAGGGATAAAAGGATGCATCTACATGATCACACGCAAGGCACTCAAGTAAAAACTAATATTCTAGAAAAGAAAGAACAATAAAAAAGATCTCGCTAAGTAAAAACCAATATTCTAGAAACAATGAACAATAAAAAAGATCTCGCTAGAAATACTCTAGAATGGCACTTTAACATGCCATCGTTAAAAAAAAATCCCTTATTAAGCTGCATATGCTTAAAATCTACACGTATTGGAATTGTTTAAGCAAAACAAATATCTCTCTCTATGTTGATTTGTTCTTATGGAGGAGTGTTAGAGTATTAAACATTTTTCCAATTACTTAATAGAACTTGTTTTCTACCATAGTAATATTGTGTGATTTTAGTGTCTCCCTTTAGTATGCTTCTACACATTGATGACATGACACTTGCCATTTTATCCTATAAGCAAGTGATTCCATGATACTCCTATACTTGATAGTTATCACACTTTATCTATGTACACCAATGATATCTATTTATATTTCATGGAAATTTGCTTATCTCCATTCAACAAAGAGATAAAGGGATGTCCTAGACGTACATTATAAACAATAGTGTAACCTTTTCTAATGTTGAACAAAGGATTTTATTCCATGAATGTTTCTACTCTTATATTTGGTGTCTCCATTTTCATTTTTTATGGGTTATTTATCCTTGGATTTTCGCCATGTGATTATTGTTCACCTATTTTTATTACCATTTAAGGTTCAAGGTGTGTTACGGCTTTTCACCTATTTTTATTAACATTTAAGGTTCAAGGTGTGTTACGGCTTTGATGTTCAATGACCGAAGTGTCCATCAATTGTTATTAAAACATGGGAGTTCCATAACCAAAGTTCCCTTTCTATTACAAATGGGAGAGTACTAGGTGTATTCTTTCTTACAATTCATTTTATAAATCATCTTTGGAATTAGTCTCCAAGCTATGTTTTAATATTCTTCCTTAGTTTATTACCTAGAAAGCCACTTTTCTTGGTGAGTAGCTCACATAGGATTGAATTTCATGTAGCATGATGAATTGTTAGAATATAAATTATTTTATTAAGCTGAAAAATAGAATGAACATATTTTTAAACATTTTAATTTTTTTCATTTCACTTTATATGATGGAGCTCTAATCTGTGTAAATATGAACTCGTAGATTCATATTAGTCAATAATGCCAACTAGAGTTAGTGCAGGGTGGAAACGCGAAGGTGGGTTACACTTTGGTGAGAATTGGGCGCCGAAGAACCATAGCGGAAGCTATTCGGCCGAATAAGTTTAATTATTCGGCCAAATAATTTAATTATTCGGCCGAATAAGTTTAATTATTCGGCCAAATAATTTAATTATTCGGCCGAATAATTAAACTTATTCGACCAAATAACGTAATATTTATTCGGCCGAATAACAATTAATGGGCCACCGTTAGACCTAACGGTGGCCTCTATGTGTGTGCGAGGTTTTAGCCAGACGGAGAAAACGCACAGCGTTGTGTAATTATTCGGCCGAATAATTATTCTGCATAAAAGCTCGGCCGCGGCCATTGTCTGTCACTTTCCACCGATTTCGTGGACCCCTTTGGCGTTGTTGCTGGTCTCGCCTTTGCGTCACCAGTCTAGACTGTTACCTGTCCACCCGTTCTTCCCTCTAGTTTGTTGTCGTCGAACTCCGCCACCTGATTCCCCGCTGCTGTGTGTCACTTCTCCGCCACCCTGTGCATCAGGATTTGCTCGGTGGTTCGTCGTTGCTTGAGTGTTAGGCCTCCAGCTTCTGCCTCTGCCATTCGCTCGTCCACCACCTTCTGTTTCCCCCATCCGCTCGTATGCAAGGTTCTGCCTCTGCCGCTGGGTCGTATTTCTGTTTGGATGTCTGGACGCTCTTTGGTGGAGTCTGCGTCTGGACATCTGTAGGTTTAGCATGCATCTGCACTTCTGTTGGTGGAGCTTTGGCGTTGGAGTGTTCTCCTGTGGACGTTTGCACAACAGTGAGGTGCTGTAGCTGGGGACCTATCGACGCGACGCTGTGCAGAGGTAATTCTTTTGGCATATTTAATTTGTAATTGTTTATTTTTTTCTTTAAATTTATTATTTAATTTGTAATTGTTATTGCAAGTTTTCTTTTCTTGGATGCTTGGCTCGTTTCGTTTCGGCTGTTTAAAATTTCTCTTGGGGCTCTCTTCGGTCAGATCTAAATTCGCCTGCTTTCGTTTCGGCCGCGTCTAAAGAGGTAAGTCGGATTTTTTTTTTAAAATTCAAGAGTTAATTATTGGTTTGAAAAGTTTTGAGTTTGTCCTTGTAAATGAACTCTACCTAATTGGGCAGAGTTCATGAACTCTGTCCAAAATTGGGCAGAGTTCATGAATTTTGTCCAATTGGGTAGAGTTCATGAACTCTGTCCAAAATTGGGCAGATTTTATTGGGCAGAGTTCATGAACTCTGTCCAAATGGGCAGAGGTCATGAACTCTGTCGAGTTGGGCAGAGTTCATGAACTCTGTCTAGTTGGGTGGAGTTCATGAACTCTGTCTAGTTGGGCAGAGTCCATGAACTCTGGTCAAATAGTATGTTGAAAAGTATTTAAATTTAAATATAAAAAGAGGAATATATTGAGTGTTTAGTTAGTTACTTTTGTTAAATTGTTGATTTTGCTTATGTGTTTAGAAATGAAAATAAAAGTAGGACTGCAATTGTATTTGCAAATGATATATCCCATTTATATATAGGCTTGTTTTATTTGCTGAACTCTATCAACATGGACATGGACAGAGTTCATGAACTCTGTCAACATGGACATGGACTGAGTTCATGAACTCTGCCTATGTTGACAGAGTGCAGAGATCAATATATTAGTTCTATTACAAACTGTGTTGATGGATAGCTATAGATACAACGAAACTTCAAAACGATTAAACTCTACTTTTTATACAACAAAACTTTAAAATTGACTTTAGGTACAACGAAACTATAGACATGAATAGACTTCAATTTAGATGTACTATGAAATAACAAAAACACTTAGAAGATTGGTACAGTAATTTTTTATACATCTGAACAATAATAGTCATAGTCATTTTAAAAACTATTAGATGATATTATGCCACAATGGTCTTGAGTTTTATCCTTGTAAAGGTGGCCATTCTTGGTTTATGTTTTTCTTTGGTTGCAACATGGCAAACTTGGAGAACATAATACCAAGAATTGTTACCGTTATCAGGTTGAAACTGAAGACCATTGTGGAACATGACAAATTTGGGAAACATGTCATTTAACTCGAAACATAATACCATGAATGGTCAAATTTGTTTTATTCTATGGAATAATGAAAATATTTGTAGATATAATTTATGTTTAAAGTATTAAAATATCTTGATTAAATTATTAATTTAATAAATTGAAGACCATTATGGAATATCGCAAATTTGGAAAACATGTCAAAATCGAAACATAATACCATGAATTGTCAATTTTATTTTATTTTATGGAATAATGAAAATATTTGAAGATATAATTTATGTTTAAGGTATTAAAATATCAATTAAGTTATTAATTTAAGATTTAGATTAAAAGTTAAAACAGGTTCATGAACTCATTCTTTGACATAAAGAAATGAACCCTTCACTTAGTGTTTAACTATATTGGTTCCATTAATTTTAAACATCAAAAACACTTAGAACATTGGTACATTAATTCTTCACACATCTAACAATATTAGCTATACTCTTTTTAAGAACTATTAGATGATATTAGGTAAATCTAGGTCCTTATTAAATAACTTAGTCTCTTTAGCAGCTAGGTTTTAGAATTTGTAGAATTAACATGTAGAATTTGAATATGTAATCAGTTGATATTTGTGCAAGTGTAGACATTATATATCAAATGGAAAGAGAGGATTCTTTGAGGCGAAAGCATAGGAGGTCTTCAAAAACTTATGGGGTTGGTGTTACAAGTGATAATCGGAGGTTTTCAACCTCCCCTTGGGATTCTAGTTTATTGTATAGTTCACGTCGACGAGGCAAAAGGGGTACAAATGATTCCCCTATATCTTCTGTGGGAGAACGTCGATCTTGACCCTCTATTGGTATATGAATATCGATCTTTTAACATGTACATGCAAATTGTTTTTTTGTGTATGCAAAAATTGTACTAGTGTTTAAACAAAACTTTGTTTTTATTTGAAGCAGAGCATGGTTCAGAAGATGCTTGTAATTCTATAGGGAGGGAGATTGAGCAAGCAAGGGAGATGGATGAGGGTGCAGAGCAAGGTTCTCAAGAGGCTCATCATTCTACACAAGGTGATGATGGTCGAGCTAGGACGCAATATGTTGAATTAACTGAGGGTTGTACACCCATTACAACATATCCATCTGATCTACCTCGGGAGCTTCCATGGGAAAGTGGTGATCATCAAATGACTCTTGAAAGATGTAGATCCCACTATGGCAAGTTGGAAAATGATTTTTCTACTATGGATCTCCCTACAGAGAGTAAACAAAGTTTGGAGATTGTTTTGGGATCATTGCAAAAATTCATTCAGGCATATGAGAATCTCGAACCAACTACAAATGGTTTTGTTGATTTGAGGCGAAGACGAAGAGAACAAGTGATGGGTCCAGACAAGTGGGATGTTGTGAAGGAGAGAGTGACGAAAGAACATGCCAAATCAATGTTTAACTTCAAAGAAGGTCTAAAGCGAGAAATGTTGAAAGTGCAATATTTCAAGCATCCTGATCTTGCACATCTACTCTATGATCGGTTTCTCGCAGCCTATGGTCGGTTTCCATGGAATGATGAGGTTTCTCAATATTTTGCTAGATTTTTTTATGCTGAGTTTTTCTTAAATATGAAGTTAGACTATACCGATGTTCATTCATAATTTTATAGAGTTAGAAAGGGTTGAATATATAATCGAAAAGGTGCTCTAAGAGACCCTACAACTCTTCGACCTCCACCCCAAATATCTCGCCCACCTAGGTTGGTGACATTAAGATCAGAGATAGAGCCCACATCTCAACTTAGGACAAATGCAAGTAATTTTGTTGGCGATGGTTTATCGTCAACATTAGTTGGATTAGATGTGGGATTGGTTCGAGAAAGGGCTCGTTTTGCTATTCATCAAAAGTTTGTTTACAAAACTAATGATGAGATAGATGGAATGATCATTGAAGATCTCAGAGCATATGCCAAGGTTTGTCACAACCTAGCGGCAAATGTTATATCCAGTGACACATCGAGTTTGGGAGAGGTTTGTTGATTATGATATGACTTGATCTTAATTAAATATTTTATTCATTTTGAATTGAATTTTTTGTTACATTATATGAATGATAAATTATGTTTTTTGTTGTAAAGTAATAGGTACATTATGTAAATGTTTAAATTGGTTGCAGTTTTCAAGAATGATGAATGAACATTCTTTCCATGTTTCAACTAGCGAAAATCTAGAGAATATTCGAGAGGTACATATTTATTATTTACATATTTGTAATTATGTTTGAATTTGATATATATATATATATATATATATATATTTTTGAATTTTAATTTAACTATGCATCTTATTGTTAATTTGATTTATCCATGCAGGTTTCTTTAAATACGAACTTTATAAATGATTTACCATATATTGTGAGCTAATGTTTTTTTAATCTTTTTGTTTTAGTTTTAAGTTAATTGGCAGAGTAATTTTTTTGGTTTGCATTATGTTTTATTTATTAATACAATTTAAATTTTAGGGGGGAGATATAGGTTCTCTGCTTCATGCAGCAGATATTGGCAAGGAGGTAATTTTGTTCACTGCTTTAATATTTTAATTTTTATGGATTTAGTTAAAATTTGTTCAAGTAATTTATGAGATTCATAAATTGATTTTATACATGTTGCAGCTTGGGTCTCTTAAGTCTTTTGGAGGCAAAGGGAAAACTCCTTTGGAGGATGGTGGTGGACAAGTATTTGAAGAATTTGATGTAATTTTGTTAATAATTGAATTGTTTTTTGATATATAAGTCTAATATTTTAATTTTCTTAATATAGTTTAAATAATTTAAATGATATTCATAATATGCTTTTATACATGTTGTAGGGTGGGTTGAGTCCAGGGGGAGGCCCTAGTGGAGGATAGCATGGTGGACATTTTTGTTTGTTTGTTGATATGCATAGATTGCAAATATTTGTTTTGGACATGTCGAGGAGATTTATTTTTGGACTAGATACATATATGTACATTGAACTTGCATGTTCATGAGCATTTTTTTGAGGATTATATACATGTCCTTTGAACTTACATATTTTGTGAAACTTGGTTTAAATGATCTACTTATTTTTGTTTATTTAGCATATTTGGTGTGATTTAAAGGTTTAGAATATGTACTTGCATGTTTAAATGAATGAATGAATATGTAAGAATGAATGTTAAGATTAAGAATGTTAAGAACATGATATTCTTGAATATTATGAAGTTTAGGAATGTTAAAGGAAGTTTAAAAATGGATGAACATAGGTTTAAAGTTCATGAATGAGGAAGTTTTGATTGAAACATGAATGAATGTTTAGATTGAATATATTAAGAACATGAATGTTATCTTTGAATGTTAGGAAGTTTAAGAATGTTAGAAGTTTTGATGGAAATATGGATGAACTAGGAAGTTTAAAAATGAATGTTAAGAACATGAATGTTAAGAAGTTTAGGAATGTTAGAAATTTTAATAGAAATATGGACATGAACTAGGAAGTTTAGGAATGTTATGAAGCTTAGGAATGTTCTAGGAAGATTAGGAATGTTATCTAAGTTTTGATGGAAATATGGATGAACTAGAAAGTTTAAAAATGAATGTTAAGAACATGAATGTTATCTTTGAATGTTATGAAGTTTAGGAATGTTAGAAGTTTTGATAGAAATACATGGATGAACTAGGAAGCTTAAAAGTGAACACATGTTGAGTTCAAATTTTAGGAATGTTAGGAAGTTTAGAAATGTTTGAAGTTTTGATGGAAATATGGATGAACTAGGAAGTTTAAAAATGAATGTTAAGAACATCAATTGTATCTTTGAATGTTAGAAAGTTTAGGAAAGTTAGAAGTTTTGATAGAAATATGCATGAACTAGGAAGCTTAGGAATGTTAGGAAGATTAGGAATGTTATCTAAGTTTTGATGGAAATATGGATGAACTAGGAAGTTTAAAATGAATGTTAAGAATATGAATGTTATCTTTGAATGTTAGGAAGTTTAGGAATGTTAGAAGTTTTGATAGAAATATGGATGAACTAGGAAGCTTAAAATGGAACACATGTTAAGTTCAAATTTTAGGAATGTTAGGAAGTTTAGGAATGTTAGAAGTTTTGATGGAAATATGGATGAACTAAAAAGTCTAAAAATGAATGTTAAGAATATGAAAGTTATCTTTGAATGTTAGGAAGTTCAGGAATGTTATAAGTTTTGATAGAAATATGGACGAACTAGGAAGCTTAAAAACGAACATGTTAAGTTCAAATTTTAGGAATTTGTTAAGAAGTTTTGATTGAAATCTGAATGTTAGGTTTAAATTTTGATAGGAATGTTAAGAATGAATGTGATGGTAAGAATGGATGTTAAGGAATTTATGATAAGGTGCAATGAATGAATGAATGTTAAGAAGTTTTGATAGAAATATGAATGTTAGGAAGTTTAAAAATGAATGTTACCTGAGATCAAAGTTCCGGAATTTGTTAGGAAGTTTTGATTGAAATATGAATGTTAGGAAGTTGAAAAATGAATATTATCTGTTCAAATTTTGATATGAATTTTTAATTAATAATTCTTATTTTCAATGTCTAGGTACATTTGATGCGGCTGAAATCATGGCAAATGGGGATAACAATTTTTTGTTTTTTAATCATAAGCGAAGATTACAGGATTGTGAAGCTTGTGCTAAATTAGAGCAATGATTTTAAACAACAATTAGATGAATTTTCATCGATTTGTTGTGAATAATCATTTCTCTAATTTAGCATAAGCTTCACAATCCTGGAATCTTTTCTTGTGATTAAAAATCAAATGATCGTTGTCTCCATTTGCCATGATTTCAGTTATGTGAACTTACACAAGCGATATTTTAAATTAAAGATTCGGGGCGGAGAGTGGCAATAGCCACAGATCCGTTATCTCATCCCTTAAGTGGTCTAATAGACATATGGGGACCCGAATAAAGTATTTCAGACAGAATTAAGACAAAAATTTTACACATTGAGGTTTTCATTACCAAATAATTTTTGAATTCAAATTTCAGCATACTAGAATACGATCATTTAAACTCTTATACTCCAGTTCCTTTCAAGATCATAGAAATAGAAAGAAAAAAATATATTGTACACAACATTTGACAATGACATTGACAAAACCATTGATCTATTAATTTTAAATATATAGTTTTAAAAACATCGCAATGAAATGCCGTCTTCAATTATCCGTTTATGGTCATATTTGGACAGTTTTTATTTTTTTATTGTTTTTTCGATGGAACTTGAACCAATTTTATTCGAGATGCATATACTAAATGGCTATAGTGACAACATATAACATCAGGTTCATAATCTTAAAAGTAAACATAATTTTGAGTCATATGGGTCTGCTGAAAAAAATAGCCCTTTAAAATGATGGATCCTCTCTCGTATGGATATCCATTGTCATTGTAGTCTTCCAATAACTTCATTTTTCCTTCAGTGCATCGCATCAAATAATACTTCACATTTTCGTTGTTGTCTACAGGTGCAATCACAGCAAAAACATCTCCTGTGCAAATTACAATTGATCTTAGGATTTTTAATTCAATTAAATTGACTAATATACATGTGTATAAGATGAAGGACAAGAATGAACAATCGACAAAACAATGATATTTAATCATTACCTTCTCTAACGAGATCTGAAATTCTGTCGCCATCAGATGATATTGCTATATCTTCTGATTCTAATTCTTCTATGCTTGCTAGTGGCATTTTTCCTTTACGATTAATCTCTGTGTGTTTCCAATGTTTTATGTAGTTGTTCATTATGTTTTCACAAACATCTGTAGATTCAATATTTTCAGTGCAAATATGACAAAAACATGATTGCTTTCTACTGTCAAATGCATAAATGTTTTGGAAGGATTTTGTTTGAATAGAGTGAAAATCTCTAGTCCCTTGTATGGTGCTAGCATCGTATGGTATTGATCTATTTATATCTTGGACCCCAACATGCCAAAAAAACCTAGTACACAAATGACAAATTTTGATGTTAGGTACATACTTTTTTTTTTAAATTGACAATAAAATATAAATTAAAACATTTGTGTGTACATACCTGCACACATTTTTTGATTGTTGATTATAATCATGGTTTAAATGTGATTTACACCATTGGACAACCTTTGCAGCTGAATGGAATCGTGCAAAACTATGGTTCATTTTCCATCTTCGAAGTTCTCTTTTTACGCATGCTCCTGCACCATCATGTTCACCCTTTCCATGACCAATTTCAAAGGAATTCCATCCGACCATATCCAATGCTCATTGAATTTAATGTTATGTCCCTTTAGTGAATTGTAGAAAATACTTTCAATACAATGCTGAACAAAATGTGTATCATGTGTACGATTGTTGCTGATATAAAAGTGATATTCTTTAATCACATCTCGATTGTCACACGTGCTTTCAATGCCATCAACATCCTGTTGAGAATGTATATATAAAACAAGGACAAATATTGAAACTTGGTCAGAATGATAGTATTCACTCTGTATCTCTTTTTGTGTAGCAAATGTATAATTTTCTGCAAAATCAACCACTGACAAAATTGTTCCTGGTGGAAAAATTTCATGAGACTGTTTGAATTGAAGGTCTTGCCATCGTGCTCTATGTGAATGCTTGGTGTATTTATAAATTTCACTTTCGAATTTCTTGAGAAAATATGCCACACCTATTTTATCTTCTCGCAAATCAATCCTTTTGGAATGTACATCACTAGTACTTGTAATGTATTCATATCTTCTCCAATCAACGGTGACATTTGACAGTGAGTGATCAGTATCGATAGGATATTTATTGTGGAATAAAACCAAATTTCCACAACGATTACAATGTTTTCCATTTACACATTTCTTATTATAAAATACTTCATCGTGATTTCTCTCACATAAGGTTTGAGATGTGAATTCACGTATTGTGGGCAGAGGTGGTGAATTTGTCCAAAACATTTTACCAAATTCAAGAAATGTGTCATAATATAATTGGAATTGCACATGATAACAGCAACAATATGTGTCACGGATAGTAATAGGTCTAACATACCATGGTTTTAGTTGCACAAATGTAGTGATTGACACATTAATTCCACGATGATCTTCCTTGAATTTATTGAACAATTGTACTTGTGTCATATCCATTATATGTTTTGGACTGCTTACATATACTGCTCGTAATACTCTTTGTTGTATTACATCTCTTGAATTTGGTGAAACTCGAGCATATGTCAACCAATATTCCCGTACAATATCTTTAACACCTGCTCCCATTCTATCTTTGTAAGGCTGTCTACAAATAATTGCCCAGCAAGCAAGTTCATCATTTTCATCTATTTGCATTCCGAATTTGCTATGTCTGTATAATGTCTTTCTTGAGGTTCCAACTGCTTTTGCTAGCTGTGTTGTCAAACATTTTTGTTTAGTACTAGTCGAAATAATTGCTGTATGAATTGCTCTTCATGAAGCACTAATGTCTTTCTTCCTAGATTTTCCAAACTTTTTTATTGCATCACCTATATTTTCTATCACATTATGTTTTAATTTCGACTCTTTGGTCGCCTTGTGAATACCCAATAATGATGTAGCATCTTCTAACTTCTTGGTCACTAATAAACATATCAAAATTTGTGCTTGTCCTGTTGCTGAATAATTCTTCAGAACATCATCATAAATTTTTTGAGCCCAATATCGTGCAGCATGTATAGGTATTTTTTTTCCATATTTGTTGCAATCAATGTTTTCTAACGTTTCATCATCAATAGTGAAAGTACCTATACATCAAGTTAAATTTAATTTAAAACATGTATCCAAAAATACAATTCATTATAAAAAATGAATTTGGAAAATACATGATATATACATACCTGGTCCAATTTCTGGTTCTTGAACTTGATCTTCAATATTGACTTCATCGACATTAGTATGTAAATCACTATTTACATCTTCAACAATGATTTCTTCAACTTCAATTTGTTCTTCTTGTACTCTATTTTCAATTTTCATTTCATCAACATTATCATGTAAAACTGTATTTGTATCTTCAATAATTGTTGCTTGCGTTTCTGCAAGGTTTGCTTTGTTGGCATGCTATTTAAGTTTTTTCTTTTCTCTATTATCATCATCATCAGCACGTTTACGATCATATTTTCTTTGACGGTTTCTCTTACTGCCCATGATTGTTTAATCTATAAATGATAAATTAAATAATCATCATTTTATTGTAAAAAAACAAAATGAAGATTTAAAAACAGTTACGAAATTTATAAACACATGAACTGAAATTTACTTCACCTTATCAAAATCTTGTAAGAGTCTTTTGAAGAAAAAGTTTTTGGAAACAAGTTTCCTTTGAAAAGAACCTTCTTTGAATGAAATAAGAATTCTTTGACAATAAATCACCTTTGAAAAAACCCATTGGAAAATAATAAGAATACTTTCTAAATAAATCTTCTTTGTAAACCCACTAGAAAGAAAAAAAAACTTCTTTGAAAAAATACATGGGAAAAATATTTCTTTGTAAAAACCCTTGCAACGAAATAACATTTTTGCAAAAATAACTTGGGAGACTTTGAAAAAACCCATTTTCAAATAAATAAGAAGGAAAAATACATCTCCTTTGTAAAAATAACTTGAAATAAAATCTTATTTGCAAAAATGCCATGGAATAAAAACTCTGTAAATGCACATTTTGAAAAGAAACATTTTCTGAAAAAATACATTGGAAAAGAATAAGAACACTTTCTAAATAAATATTCTTTGTAAACCCACTAAAAAAAAAAATTCTTTGAAAAAACACATGGAAAAAAGATTTCTTTGTAAAAACCCTTGCAACGAAATAACGTTTTTGCAAAAATAACTTGGGAGACTTTGAAAAAACCCATTTTCAAAGAAATAAGAAGGAAAAATACATCTCTTTTGTAAAAATAACTTGAAATAAAATCTTATTTGCAAAAATACTTTGGAATAAAAACTCTGTAAATGCACACTTTGGAATGAAACATTTTCTGAAAAAACCATTTGTAAAATACTTTATAAAAGAAACGTTTTTTGCAAAAATACTTAGAAAAAAAAACTTTGAAAAAACTCATTTGAAAAACTCATTTTGAAATAAACAAGAAGGAAAAAGACAACTCCTTTGAAAAAAAACTTGGAATAAAAACTCTTTAAAATCGCCATTTTGGAAAAAAACTTATTGCAAAGAAATAAGAATTGCAAAAACTTGGAATAAAAACTTATTTTGCAAAAATGCCTTAGAAAAGCAATCTTTCAATGTATTCCTTAGAAAGAAGTAATGAAAAAAATACTTCATAAAAAAAAATCTCTTTACAAAAAAGCTCCTTAGAAAATCCTTGGAAAAAAAATCCATTACAAAGAAATAAGAAGTGCAAAAAGCTTGAAAAAAAATACTTCATAAAAAAAACTTTCTTTGCAAAAAAAACTCCTTAAAAAATCCTTGGAAAAAAACCCATTGCATAGAAATAAGAAGTGCAAAAAGCTTGGAATAAAAACTCATTTTGCAAAGATGCCTTAGAAAAACATTCTTTCAATGTATTCCTTAGAAAGAAGTAAGAAAAAAAATACCTTATAAAAAAAGCTCCTTAGAAAATTCCTTCAAAAATATTCTGACAAAAAAGTATGCGAAATTAAAATGTGCGAAATTAATTGAAGTATTTAGTTTTATTTATATAAGTTTAGAAAATAACATTTTCCTTCTTTTTTTTTTTATTCGACCGATGAGTTTTTTTTACGTTTGGTTATTCGGCCGAATAACCTTTGATTAAATTGACGTCACCGTTACGGAAAACAGTTTTTCGGTCGAATAATTATTCGGCCGAATAACCTCTGAAACCTAAAAATCTGATTGTCTCTCACAGTTTTCAGGTTTCTCCATTTTCAGAAGGTAAAAATGATCTCTTACACTATAAAGCGACTATCGGATTTGATACCATTAGTTTTGTTATTGAATCTACTTTCCAAATATATAGATTTCTTTATGTATAGGTAAGATCTGATATTTGTAATTGTTTGTTTTCTTAACAGGTGTTGAGTTTAGTTTCATCTCTTTCAAAATGCGGTGAAATGAAAAATCCATAACTTTAAAAATACACCACGAAAAAAATTAAGAAAACTATGGTGCAGTTAATTGGCGTGTCTACTTCAAAAGGGTATTCATAGAATTTTTAGTTTTATATTTAGTTGAGAGAAAAGTTTTGCGACAAAAAATATGTTGAAAATCGACAAGGTTTCTCCATTGATTGAATTCAAATAAATATAATAATTAGTATGTAGATTTATTTGTTACAAAATTATAGTCATGCAGTAGTATATTGTGTATAGATTATCGTAGCATATTTGTGTTTTGCAAAAAACAAGTTTAACAATGATTTTACGTGTACGATAAAACATGGCTATTTTGTAGTCCTTTCATTTTATAAGAACACACTGTCAAACATTTGTCGAATCGACATATCAAATCTCAATATAAAAAATTGAAAAAAATATGGATAGCAAGCTAACATAATTCTCTAAAAGTTTTATTTTTAGTGAAAAGTGAAATTCCAAACAAAAATATCACTTTTATTCGCCTAAAGATGGAAAACATGAAAAATTCAAAATTATTTTCTCACGGAACCCCCCAAATTAGACACCCATCTTCATGGATTCACCCTATACCTACAATGTATGTAGGTTTCTATGGGATTACCCCATGCACCATGAGCCAACCCCCTCAAAAGTACACTCTTTTATATCATGCGATTCTTCATTGATATGGTAGAAGGGCATGCCATAGAGAAATTGACCTAATAATTTCCCTTCCCCTATTTGACCATTCAATAATAAGCTATTGAGGTAGGAATTGGATATATTGATGGATACGGGGTCATATTTGTCATATTTGTAAATGGTTTGTTTATATAGCTTAGAAAGATGAACTTTGGGCTTTAGACTCCTAAGGTATGTTTCTCTTCATCTTTGTAATTGAATGCAAATATTTACAATAATTTACAATAGGAGCCATAATCTTATAGGATTATGATTCCAACATTCCCCCCTTAATCCAATAGAGCATTTGTGATTACAAGCATATTTTTGAACTTTTCAAGATTCTTTATCCCAAGCGCTTTGGTGAAGAAGTGTAGAATTTTTTCATTTGTGGAACAATGTCTCAAAATGAATTGCATTGGACTCTACATGATATAGAATTAATTTGTACTTTGAATTGATGTGCTTAGTTCTATAATGGAATCTAGGATTCTTGGCCAAATTGATTGCAGAAGTATTATCAATCAACAGAGGAGTGGAATTATCTTGTTTCTCCTCCAAATATTCAAGTATTTTCTTGAGCCACATAAAATCCTTTGTTGATTATGAAACAACCACATATTCTTCCTCTATTGTGGAACATGTTGGAATTGATTGTTTGCATGATCTCTAAGAGACACTTCACTCCATTTTCTATGTTACCATCAAAGTCTGAATCAAAATACCCAATCAATTTGAAGTCATCCACCTTAGAATATTTTAGTCCAAATTCTTGAGTCCCTTTTATGTATCTTAGAACATGTTTTGTTGCAGAGCAATGTCCTTCACAAGGTTTTTGCATGAGCATGGAAATGATCCCAACAATAAATGAAGTATCTTGTTTGGCGGTGGTAAGGTAGATAAGACTACCCATAAATTGTATGTACTTGGTTGCATTCTCAAATTCATTTCCTTCTTTTGATGTGAGCTTCAAATTTTGTTCCATTGGAGTAGAGAGAGCGTTGCATTCCATCATGAAAAATATGTTCAACATATATCCAACGTACTTCTTCTAGGATATGAATATGTACTTGGTATTCTCAATCACTTTCATTCCCAAGTTGTAGTGAAGATGTCCCAAATGATAAATCTATCATTTAAAATTCCTTATTCAATCAATTATTTATTTATGGATTCGGTATAGATTTCATTATTCCATGTCATCAAAAGGATCATCTACATAGATCACAATATATAAAACAAATCTTCCAACTTTCTTTACAAACAATGTTGCATCACCAAGATTAAAGTGTTTGAAATTTAATTTTAGAGGATGCTAGGTTATCGTTTTATACCACATGTGAGGTTCTTGTTTCAAGCCATACAATGACATGATGACTTTGCATACCTTTCATTCTTGTCCCTTCACAATAGATCCTTTTGATTGAGACATGAAGACATTCTCTTTTAGGTCTCCATTGAAGAAGGTATCCTTCACATTCATTTGATGGGATTTCCATCCATTTTGTGAAGCTTCAATAGTTTCTCATATTCATATCTGGTCATGATGACTTGGTTCTCAAAGGATATCCTTATCTCCACTATCCCATCGAACGTGTGGATGGAGTGACCTTGATGTTGAATGTGCAAAAGAGACATTAATTTTCTATGCAAATATAGAATATATAGAACATTGTGAAACATAAAGTTAGGGAAGCTAGGAAGTTTGAGCCTAATCATGAGCCAATTCCCTTGGGATTGATACTCAAATTATCTACAAAATACACTACACTGTCTACATTGTCATGCAATTCAAAAAAAGAAAACTCTTCTAAACATCATGTGGGAGGTTTCACTAGTGTCGATTAGCCAAGTATCATATCTCCATGAAGTAAATGAAGTACTGAATGTGACTTCATTTATTCCAACATTCCAATGTGCAACAATAAAGTGAGCATATTTAGGAGATTTACCAATCTCATTAGCTTCACCTTTGTCTTCTTTGTTATGGTTATGCTTCTATTTCATCTCGCATGGATCGCAAAAATGATTTGCATCATGTCCATTCTTGTCACAACAGCCACAGTGAGGATGATATCTCTCGTTATGATTGTTTCTACCCCCATGCCTCTGGAATTATTTCTTCCACATCTTCTCTTACTATTTTCTCCTTTAGAAGAATCATTTGGTTGATTCTTCCTTTACTGGAAAAGGTATAAGGTCTCTCCAATGGGATGAAATATATTATTTCAAAAGGATTTCTCTCTTTCTACAATATTCTCCACTGGAGTGTCGAAAGTGATGTCTTTTAATTTACCATTATCTTGAAGTGATTCAAGGTAGTGTGAATATGTGGGGTAGAGTAACTTGATGAAGGAAGTGATAGGAAGGTATACCTTTTCATAAGTGGCATTGATGTCATGCATGATTTCTCTGATGTCAAATGTTGTAGTCATGGGATCATTTTCCTTCACCTCTAAGTTGAAGAGCTTCAACATCAATTGAATTAGCTCCAATTATGAATGTGTGTCATGTGGATCTTTTATCTTCTTTAAGGAATCACAAGAGTTATTAGTGGGTGTTATATGTGGACTCACCTCTTCACTTACTGTAGAAGTGATCAATGCATATGCCTTCTTATATATGCTCTTCCATATGGAAAGATCTGTGTCTATTGTAGGTTGTCTTGCAACAATGATTATAGAGACATCAACTCCTTCAATAGTTTCTCCTTCATGGATTCCATCCCATAGATCATTAAGGGTGAGTTTGTTCTTGATCTTCCTCAACCATTTTGGGTAGTTGTCTTTGTCAGTGAGCATTATTCCAATGATGGAAGCCAAAGAACGCATCTTTGAAAAAACACTCCACAATGAAAAATAATATCTCTACAACAAGTAGTACAAATAATACAAGGTGTAGGTATAAGTCTCTACAACCTTTATAGTCTAGTACAATAAAAATATTGACAATTCCTACTGCAATAATCTCTATGCAATACAATAGTCTATATAAAGTGCACATCTAAGTCTTTGCAATGTACTCTATAGAACTTGAAGTAATCATTGAATCATTATCATTTGGAGTAGTGGTAATCTAAAATTATAGAGAACGATTTTCCTTTTCTCTACTCACAAATTTTTTTCTTTACAACTCAAGAATGTATTTAAACAGAGTGTGGGCATTAGAGAACTATGATGGAAATAATAAAGGCCTCACAGGTTCATCTCATGATGAGAAAAATTACTCCACTCAAATGTTTTTTTTAAACATCATCTTACGTTCAAATACTTGATCAATGGTAGCAGTAATGATATCGGCCCTTGAAAACTTTATGTGCGAAGATGATGAATCAATGAATGCCATTGTACAGATGAATGAAGTTGAGCAACTAGCTATGCCTTAATATGATATCATTGGAAAGAAAGGCAACTTGAACTTAGATGTTGAAACATACACCTTAATCTCCTCATAATCAAATGAAATATGCACCCCAACAACACATGATGCATGCCAAAATAATATATATGCTCAAACAACAAAAAGAAAGAGTCCATTTCCAAGCATCCATTGGCATCTTCAATGCAACCGTATAATATAATGCCTTTTGCCACAATTAGGCCACTTACACAGTTATGATTGATATTTTGGGTCATGCCCATAAGTTTAAGGCAATGGGTGTTATATTGAACCAAATGAAGCTAGATCCCTTCAAATTATGTCCTGGGGTTTTTCCCTTTGTATAAAAGAAATGAAGAGAAAGAACAATGTTCTCACATTAATATGGGACACCAAGTTGTATGAGGACTACAATTGGTTTTGTAAAATGTCTAATTGTAGGAACTTATGTTGGAAGACATACATTAGGGTTTGAATGTCTATGGGTGAAGAGTAATTCACATGAGCTATATGTAAAGGAGAAGGAGGCACCAAAGAGAAATGTTGGTAGGGATCTAGGAAGTGCACATATCTAAGAGTGATACAAGACAAACCGAGGATAGAGAATATGTGAGATTGGGGAGAAGGAAGACATGCAAGTTTTTTTTAACACTTAACTTTTGTCCACCTACCTAGTAATTATCCCCATCACACATATACAACATTACCACATTCGATTTCCATTATTTTGACCTTGGTAAAACCCAAAAATCAAAGTTGCACACAAAAAGGGCCATTTTCCAAATTAAAATTGCTTATTTATTTTGAAAGAAATGAGTGACCTGCGCCCTTGCTTGATTTTTGGGATGTTCCTCTTTTTTACCTACAAAAAAAAGAAGAAACTTGGCATAACTCTTTTGATAGCCCAAATTGAAAGGAGGATAAAAAATCAAGAAAAAATCAAGGAAAAAATAAAAAATCAAAGCCTATCGTCATCCTCAAGCTATCCATTATGCCTATAAATAATCTATCAAGGTCCCTCATTTACAGACAATTCTCCATACATTGCTCAAGCCATTATTATGTGAAAATCGCCATAATATATGATCCCCCTCCTATGTTTTTTTCTCACCTTGTTGGAGATCGCATATGTGATGTGTGGTTGGAGAAGCATGGACTACGGGGAGATTAATTGAACCCTCCTTTGGACAGCTGCAGGGGCCCCTTCCTCTGCTAATACGAGGTGATACTTGTACTTTTGTAAATCCATTTTTATCAATGAAAAAGGAAATTATTTATTCTTTAATGGTGATCTGAAAAATCTGTCTATTGAATGAAGAATATTTTATATTTATTTTCACTGTCATTTAGCTTTGCTTTCCTATTAGATCAATTATTTTCATTTATGTTTTGTTTATTTCTTGTTTTTCCATTGAAACTCTACTAAGTCTAGCAAATCCCTTAGTCGGTTCCTTTTGGCTTGTGTTGGTGTAAAAACACTAGTAACAGGTTTTGGTGACCATACTGGGGACGATCTTTATCGTTCTCTGGTTGTACTTGTATAGTTTTTTATGTCCATTGTTTGAGTTTTGTTGCTCTCTATTTAATTTGATTTATGTCTATTTTATACTGTCTAATTGATTAGGATTGAAAAATTGAACTGTATCTACCCTTGTTGATCAAGTCAAGCCCCTATCCTTTTGGTTTTTTCCATCCGGGTTGCACTTGTCTGGCATTTTCGTGGAACCTAGGTCGCACATTTTTACCCAATAAGGGCGACCTTCTCCTGTAGGTGCATTTTATGCTCACGTCACACCCGTTTCCCTATTTGGAGCAATCCAGGTTGCTTATTTTCCCTTGACAAGTGCGACCTATTCCTGATACTATGTTTTTTGCTCAAGTCGCACCATTTAGCCATTTTTGCGAGACTCAGGTCACAACTTTTAGCCATTTTTGTGGGACTTAGGTTGCACCTTTTAGCCATTTTGTGGGACTCATGGCGCATCTTTTAGTCAGTTTTAAGGGACCTGATCTTAAATTCACTCTTCTCAACAAATCTTCATAGTTTTCATCTTTTAGATTGTTTGTTTGGTCTCTATCCCTTGTAGACTATTTCAGTTTTTTATTTTAAGATTGTTTGCAGTCCCCTTTCAGTTTTGTTCACAATCGTTTGCTCATTGTAGCAGTCTTATTAGTTTTCTTTTTTAGTTATTGTGGTGAAGAAAGATATCTTGCTTTTGAGTATTTGTTGCTTTTGGGTATTTGTTGCTATTGAAATTTATTTGTCATTGATGTCAACTATGATGTCAACTAATGTCGAAGAGGATGTCAAAGAAGATGCAGTATTCCTATGGGATTTTAAAGAAGTATATGGAAGCCATTTTGAAGAAGTATATGCGCAAACAAGATGAATAAGTATAAGGATGCCAATATGAATAATTATATCTAGAAGTTGCATCCAGTCTGAAGAAGTATGTCGAGAGTTACATCATGCAGATCCAGTTTGAAGAAGTACATAAGGAATACATCATGCATATCTAGTTTGAATAAATACATAAGGAATGCATCCTACTACATGTGGTACATACACAAACATCAATCCACCAAGTCACAGTCTTTTGAGGTAAAATCCAAAGATGGCTGGACAAAGGTACAAGTGTGCAAGCAAGACAAAGAGTTAGTTGGACAAGGATCGGGAGTGCGCTAACAAATTATGGTTGAACAGTCCTAAAAGCGCACAAGTCTCACCAATCAGGAGAATATTTCAGTTGTTGAAGTTATCATATGCGCAAATTACATAGTCAATCATACATCAAGTGCACAAGATCCACAAGTGATGGTACCGTAAGAGTTAAAGTCCCACTAAGTCGAGGATCATGTATGTGCAAGACCCACAAGAGATGACACATCAGTAGCACATAACATGACATGTGGCATAAGCATAAACCGTGAAGCAAAGAAGAAGGAAATCCACAACCAACTTGTGGACTTACAATCCGTGCAGGACATGTATAAATAAGGATCAAGCTGCAAATTTTGAAGTAATCTTGATAGAAAGTATGAAGATATTGTAAGTGGAAGATACAAATTTATATTCGGGGCATCAAGGGCTCATGGAACAAGAACAAAATGATATAGCAGAGAGACGAGTGCGCACAAGAAGAATATTGATATAGCTTATGGTGCGGATAATGATGTTGTAGATCTATGATGGTTGCACAAATACAAAAAGGAAGAATTACAAAAGTATGCACAAGTGTGTGAGGATTGAATGACAGAATTGCAGACATCACATAGATAGTCACATATTTTCTAAGACAGAAGCGTAGAGACAGACTTGAAGTATATCAGAATATGCACGAAGTAAAGAAGCTTAATTGATGCACATGGATTGAGTTGAAGTGTGCAAAGTAAAGAAGTCCATTAGATGGACAAATACAGATTAGTAGCATAATCAAGGATGTACACAATGACGAGGATGATATAAGACAAGTGCATTAAACTGAAAGGAAGAATCTTATGATGCAAAAAGGTTGAAAATTGTATAAAATAATGTGGCACTTAAACCGAATGGACACATCTCAGAAATTGTGCAGTTCCACCTGATATTGATGTGCAATATCAAAACAACAAGTTATCAGTTGATGCGTCGTATCAGTTGAGAGTGCAGTTGTGCAGTAGCAGAATGAAACATTGAATATTGGCATAGACTGTAGTATCAGTTGAAGAAACAAACAACATAAGAAGTGTGACATAAGTTAAAGTGAAGTGTTGAGTGGAATGAGAAGTCAAGTGATGTATTTAGCGAAGTGACAACAATACGACTACATACAGAATGCGCGCACAACATAACTAATATCAATAGATCAAAAGGGTGCACATTTCATAAGTTCAGCAAGGCAATATCTTATTTTGTATATCTAGGAGGAAGGATGGGGCAAGGAGCAGGGGGTTGTAGCCTCCTTCATTAGATCAAATTTGGGGTCTAAAATGGGCCTTACAAGAATGCAAGCCACCTTGTAAGAAAGCAATTCACCTCATAAGAAAAAGAGCCATTGAATTTAAGAACCAATATAATTTCAAGAAAAGAGTCAACCATAAGGGTTGGCATGGCATATTTGACATAAAATAATAGTTAAAATAATTAAATAATATTTATGAAATTTGGAGGAAAAGAGAAAACACCTACCTTTTTTTCTTCGTATTTTCAACATATCTCCCTGTTGTGTTTCTCAAATTTCGAGCGAGAGCACTCGTTGGATGAAGAATTAAATTCTGCATCCAATGAGTACCCACACTGTATACTTTTGAGGTACCCCACCACACGATAAATGAGAAATACATAAAAAATGTGTTACTTCAGACTCTCAATCGTTTGAGTCATTACAAATGTTGGGCCCCTTCAGATCCAATAATGCATCAGTTATTGTGATTCAACATCTCATGTGAATGCCAGTGTTCCTATACCATTTATTCATATTAGGCATGGTTGGACCATGATTACAATCCATATTTGAGTCTGTCTTGGACAGTTATGATGTACACAAAAATTATACATGTATTGATTAGGTCACTTTGGGCCTCCATCCAGTTTTTATTTTGAGACGTTGATATGAGCATGGGATTTCCTGCCTCGTCCATATATTTGAGATTATATGCACCTCATTTATATTGAGTATTGTGTCTGCAGGTAAGGGCCCCTGTCGTCCTGTTGAAGGAAGATCTACCTTGAATGCAGTCTTGATTCTCCATGCCACCATCACAATGCAAAGAAAGATCCTATGATGTATGTCAGCCATCATGACCTCACATATTAGGGGACACTTTGTTAACACCTAAATTTTGTCCACCTACCTAGTCATTAGCCTCATCACACATATACATCATTACCAAATTTCATTTCCATTATTTTGACCTTGGTAAAACCAAAACATCAAAGTTGCACACAAAAAGGTCCATTTTCCAAATTAAAATTGCTTATATATCTAGAAATAAATGAGCAACCTACGCCCTTGCTTGATTTTTGGGATATTTCTCTTTTTTACCTACAAAAAAAGGAAGAAACTTGGCATAACTCTTGTGATAACCCAAATTGGAAGGAGGATAAAAAATCAAGGCCAAAATCAAGAAAAAATAAAAAATAAAAATATCAAATATCAAAGCCTCTCCTCATCCTCAAGCTATCCATTATGCCTATAAATAATCTATCAAGGTCCCTCATTTACAAATAATTCTCCATACATTTCTCAAGTCGTTATTCTGCGCAAATCTCCCTGAGATCCAAATCCCCTCCTGTGTTTCTTTCTCGCCTTTCCAAAGATCGCATATGTGACATGTTTCCTAGAGAAGCATGGACTACCAGGAGATCAAGAAAACCCTCCTTTAGGAAGTTGCAAGTTCCCCTTCCTCTACTAATCCGAGGTGATTCTTGTACTCTTGTAAATCCATTTTTATAAATGAAAAAGAAAATGATTTATTCTTTAATGATGATGTGAAAAATATGTCTATTGAATGAAGAATATATGTTCTGTTTAGATTGATTTTCACTGTCATTTAGCCTCACTTTCCTTTTGGATTAGTTACTTTTAATTTTTGTTTATTTATTTATTTTCTGTTTATCCTTTAGAACTCTACTAAGTCTATCATAGCCCTTAGTAGGTTCCTTTTGACATGTGTTCATGTGAAAATGCCAACAAAAATTTGGGAGATAGAAGATAGAAAAAAATAATGGAGTTATGAGAAAAAAGGCCAGGCTCTAATACCATTGTCAGGTCTTGGGAAAAACTCTAAGCTTGAATTGTATTGAGCATAAATGGTTTATTTATACAGTTGAAAGAGTGACCTTTGGGATTCAAAATCTAAAGTTAAGTATTTACAATAATTTAGAAGAGGAACTATAATTCCATAGAATTAGGTTTCTAACAAAATTAGCAAGAATACGAATGGGACATTACCAAAACTATTCATGGTTTACTATTAATCATGCAAGGCCATATCCTTGATGACTGTGACCTTCTCCCAAATGAAGGAACCATGTTAGGGTCCTAACCTAACCTTCCTTACTTTAGGATTTAGTTATTCAATGTATATAACCATCCATTTTTCTGCAATATTTATCTTTCTATTTTTATTTTTTGTAACTAGGGGAATCAATAACTCGGAAGGTGTTGGTACTCGTATGACACGGGGTCCAGGGATCCAATCCCGTCCGTTACCACTATACCCCTAGGTGCAGCCACACAACCTACAAGCATGGGGCACGGGTAAGTCGGGGTGATTTGAACTCGTGACCTCCATTTACAACATTTCCTTCATATCAAGCGAATCGCCGGTTGAGCTACACCCCTGCGGGAAATATTTATCTTCCCATTATCTAGTGTTTCTTGTTCACAATATACATTTTAGTTTATTGCTTCTTAATCTTTGGATATCCTATGTTGTTTTAATTTTCATGGCTAAATAACGCTATAAATAATATCAGAGCCACTTTCCTGATCTAGCACACCTCATACCTTTCAGCACCAATGGTACATACCTACAACTAGAGAAACTAAGGCAACCAAAGAAACATGAGCAACCTGAGCAAGTAGAGAAACCAGGGTGACATGGAGGATGCAAACCAAAATCCACCCCAAAATCTTTAAGCTACCATGGATTCCATGCAAACCATGCTTTAGTCATTTCAACAACTAGAGACAAGATCGATAGTGACATGGTGAATGACAGGATAGTGACTAATGTTATCACACAATATGTTGGATTTTCTCTCAAACATGAGGAGCCCATGTAACAAATAAAATAATATATAAACATATCAATAAACAAATAATTAAATAATAAAAGAAAAGTAATTAAACAAATATTAAATAAAATTGATATGTAATTAATCGAATAGATAGAGACATACCTTTCCATTGAAAAGGAAATAAGACCATATTTATATGGCCCATCAAATTGTAATGTAATAATCTCTCATCAATATATATTCAATATTATTTATTCTTTCGAAATGGAGTTATTTTCTATTGTTTGACTATTCACTTGAATAGTCTTATTGTGGTTCAGACACGATCACAACATGAGAATATCCGGATATGGATATTACATTGGTATCAAATCCCCTTCTTGGGCTTGAATCCAGCCCTTGGCCAGGCCATCATTTTTGGGTTTCCCAAAAATCTAGGACCTTGTCCAAAAGTAGGCTTTTGGCCCAAAGAAGATAAGTTGAAGCAAGTCAAGTTAATAGAAAAATATATTTATCCAATGCAAACAAGAAGAAGAGAACAAGAAGTAAGAAAAACAAATTACAAAGAAGAAGTGGGAAAAAGAATTATCCGCAAGATAAATAAAAAAAGTTAAAGAATAAGATTCATAAAACCGCACATGGTTTTATGAAACCACAGATGGTTTTACTTAGTATATTAAAATTATAAACCAAATTTATAAGGTATATACAAAGAAAGATGTGATCTTCATAACTAATGCTTTGAGGACAAAGCATTCCGAAGAGGAAGGCCATGTAACGAATAAAATAATATATAAACATATCAATAAACAAATAATTAAATAATAAAAGAAAAATAATTAAACAAATATTAAATAAAATTGATATTTAATTAATCGAATAGATAGAGACGTACATTTCCATTGAAAAGACAATAAGACCATATTTATATGGCCCAACAAATTGTAATGTAATAATCTCTCATCAATATATATTCAATATTATTTATTATTTCCAAATGGAGTCATTTTCTATTGGTTGACTATTCACTTGAATAGTCTTATTGTGGTTTAAACACAATCACAACATGAGAATATCCGGATACGGATATTACAACAAATATATGAAGCCTTTGGTACTGAATAACTTGGCTATCACAGTCTTTTCCTAGAAACACAACCTCACTCATTTCAAGATAAAGGTTCATGTAACCACTTCCCAAAAATGTCATGTGCAAATTTGATGGCTCTGATCCCTTAGGTTGGGTTACCCAAATTGAACTCTATTTTTCTCTCCATGTCATTAAGGATGACCTAAAGAAGTTAAAAATTAGGGTTATATATATAGATTATGAAAGATTCCAATGGTGGAAATGGTACCATAAATCTTATCTTTGTTATGTTCCTTGGAGGAAATTTGTAAAGATTCTTCATGAGTGTTTTGACCTTGACACTCACTTCTTGGGAAGGTTGAACAAATTGCACCAAATTGACACTTTTCTTTATTATATTACAACATTTGAGCAATTAGCAATCACACAAAAGGCCTCTTTGACTCTTTTTTCTTTGAATGTTTCATTGGTGGCATCAAGGAATTAATTTTTGGACATGTTCTTATCAAGAGGCCCTCCACTTGGTTGGAATCCCATGATAGAGATTGAAAAGTTGAATTGTTGATTAATTCCCAACCCAGGAATGCTTCATTTCACACTCATATAGTTTCTCCCATGGATCCTATTCCCAACAACTCCACTGCACCGCCATTACAAATCCATAAGATGAACCTAGATGCCATGGTCGAGCATTGACACCTTGGCATTTGCTACAAGTATGATAAATAATATTTTTGGTAGCATAAATGCAAAGAACATAAAATATTTGAAACTGAGGCATCCCCGTATGATCAACTTTAGGAAACCATCATGGAGGCTCTACCAAAATATATTGTGGAGGATAATATGCACCATTTGGAATATTCTCTTGATACTCCAATCTAGGAGGAGCATTTTCCAATTCTCACTCAATCCCCTATTTGATCTCTCCACACCTCAAATATTGAAATTGATTGTCTACATCAAACATAGGAAATTCATTACATTAGTTGACAATGGTATCACCCATAATTTCATTCATTGACAAGTGGATATTGTTAGGATATTTAGACAAATAGGAGTTATTTAAGATCAAATTGATTAATATATCTATTATGTAAAGTGTGTTTCTTCAGTATGGATTAGTATGCATTTGTAAATATGTAATCTGATAGTCACGATATGTTCTATACATAGAGTGATCTGACTATTCATCTGCTCTTAGATCGTACCTACCATTGATATGTGGATTAACACCCGATTGGTCCATGATCTCTATTTAAAGAGAATGGAGGGTCATTTTCTAGCTGATCGATTATGAGAATCTCATTTGTAACTTTCTTTCTTTTGCATAATAAATTGCCTCAAGCAGCTATTTGGATGGGGCCGTGGAGTTTTTCCCTTTTGAGTGTTTAAACCACATGAAAACATCATATGTTGATCTATGATATTTTTGTGTGAGCGGTTGTTGTAGGTGTTCAATATTTTGGAAGTATATAGTGTATTCAAACATGGTATCAGAGTGATTTTGGAGTGTTGCTTCCATTGGTGATCTATATCTTGAGTTGATGTTGCCAAATCCATGAAAGGGATTATGGTTCTGATAATCTTGTACATTTCTGGGTTGTGAGAGGTGTTCCATTGCATCTGGAGAACTGTTTCTAGTTATAAACACTTTTATTTTCACCAAAGAAGGTTTCCATTTTCCCAAGATACATCTATTTCATCATATCTAGAGGTATATTGTTACAGTGACATTTATTTTATTTAATTTTTTTTTCTCATATTCTTTTTAGTTTGTCTTTTTTTAACTTTTGGTTTGTTACCTTCCCATTCTGCGTATGCTCTTTTCCTTGTTGATGTATTTGTAACTTCAGAATGTATTTCATATATGTATATTGTATTCCTATAGAGATGTTATTATTCCTCTATATGAAAGTGTTTGTATTCCTATAGAGATGTTATTATTCCTCTATACGGAAATGTCGTCATTTATATTGTAAGTGTCGTAACTTATACTTGATGGGTTATTAGACCACCTTACTAAGTCAGACCTATATAAGTCATGTGGGTTAAAGGGTTATTAGACCACCCTATTCAAGGTCGGCCCTATCAGCATTATGTTATGTGGTTAAGTTAAGGCCAACCCAGTAAAGGTTATTAGGCAATTCAAGTCAAGTATAAATAGAGTGCGGGAGGCACTCTATTTGATCATTAACTTCTCACTCACACACTCATTGGAGAGTGGCACACTAGTGGAGGAGGAGAAGTTGCTTCTAGGAGGACTATCTCTTGTACTTGGGTTGTATCATTGCTCTATCTATTTGTGAGGAAGTTGCAGGGTTTTTCACCTTCTTGGTTTTTCCCTGTGAAACTCTGTGTCTCTTATGTGCTTGCATTATTGTGTCCATGATTGATATGCTGTAGATATGCTATACATGTTATTCTCTCAGTTAAGATCCTATATCAGATTGAAATTTCTGAAAAACTAACATGGTATCAGAGCTAGGGCATGGTATGGCATTTATGACACTTGTTGCACTTGTGAAGCTAGGGCTTGATATAGCAAAAACCAGTCATCGTAGCACTTTCACTATAAATTAATTTTGGCAAAGTTTATGGATCTAAAAATATTACAGATCGAATATAAGATCCCCATGTACCTTTTGTCCAAAGGAGAGCCTCTAATTCGTTTTACTTAAGGATTTACGATCTGTACAATATAGGGTTTCTGCCTCTTCCAGATCTCAGTCATAAACAGGTGACCTAGGAAAAAAGGTCACAACTTGGGATAGGAAGCTCCAAATGAAATTTCGTAAAATGTGGCAGGTAGGGCACGGACTATACTTTCACAAGTCCGATTTTCATAGGCCGAAATTGAACCAGTGACACGTGGCACTCCATACAAGTTCGCTCTCCTGTTTTATCCCATAAACAGGTCATGTTACGAAAATTGGCATAACTCTCTCTCAGAGAATCCACTTGAGGTCAGACCTATGGGGTTGGAAATTTAATAGGGCAAGATACCACAGGAAGAATGTTTGGACCTTGAAGATCTAAAATTTTAGATTTACACCAGAAACAATCAGGTGCATATTTCTGTCAAAACAGAATTGGATTTTGAGCACCTTCATTCATGGCTCTGGGAATTTAGGGTTTCGGAGAATGTTGGAATTTTTTGTATTGGATACCACGACTGGATGCTCCTCATCAAAATTGAAATTTAGAGACTAAGATCGAATTTTTTGGTTGGGCAGAAGGTCGGGCTTGATCAAACCCTAGTTCGGGACTTTGATCGGAAAGGTGAAAAAATAGGACTTCTACAAAAATGGTAATTTTTGAAATCTGTGACCATAGTTGGAAGCTCCTTGGAAAAATCGAATTTTAGAGCTTTGGATCAAACTATTTGGTTGGGGGAAGCTCCCGAAAACTCAAACCCTAATTCAGGGTCCTCGCTAGTGAATCCAGATGATTGAAAAGCAAATTTGAGGGGTGAAACTTTGTAGTTTTCAAATTCTGAGTATACCAGGTTGATCAGCTCATCAAGGCGCATCTTACTTTCAGAAGTTTGGAATTCAAAGTTTGAATTTTTAGGGTTTCCCTAACAAACCCTAATCCAGCTCCAGATCTAGTTTCTGCAAATAAAGTGGATTGGGTTAATCCTAGAAGAGAATGGATTGGTCACCTACATAAGTGAAGAAGTTCCAGTTTCAGAGGGAGATGAGGCTAAGGCCTTACATAAGAAGATTACAAGCAAACTTGACAAGTATGACTTATCCAGGTATGTTTCGAGATATGTTGGTATGTTTGTCTTCATTAAGGTTAGTACAATCTTGATTAACTTTAGATTTGTCGTATCACCTTAATAATGCAAATATTCATTGATTAGTGTTTTGACACTTATGGTTGTACTAATGCATTGTGGTGTTGTATGAGGATGATGCTGTCCGCTAATATGAAAGGTACATCTAGAAAGACAAATCAAGTTCTAGATCAAGAACATATGACCATGGTGACATGAAGACAAAAGACTCATCCATAGTCATGGATCACATAGAAGCTCTACTTACAAGGTATGTATAATTTGGTTCCACAATGGTTAACTTATGAGATATGCAGGTCACTAGCACAAGTCATTT
The DNA here is from genome assembly GCA_027924585.1 of Larix kaempferi. NCBI lineage: Eukaryota > Viridiplantae > Streptophyta > Pinopsida > Pinales > Pinaceae > Larix > Larix kaempferi. Next base: position 8,323,577 of record BSBM01000767.1, on the reverse strand, counting down.
AAGAGAACAAGAAGACATCATGTGGGTATGTTAGACATAACCAACTAACATATTAATCCAGGTATGTTTTTCCTATATCAAGTTAGAATCCTACCTTGTGATAGGATCTCTTATATAAGTATATTTGGTATGATTAATAATGATTATTCATTGAAGTTAGTAATCATGGGTTTAGGCATATTATGCTTCTTACTTTGATTGATGATATGACTGACCAGAAAAGTCCTATGGTCAAATAGGAATATGCATGAGTAAAAGAATTGTGATAAATTATCTGTGTATGAATTGATCTTGACCATACATGTTTAAGATTACTTAGAATCAATATGTTTTTGATAGCATTAAGATTATCCTAATGAATGTATGTATGAGATCTCGAGGATAACACAATGATGATACTAGTAAGTATGCATAGTGATCGAGGATGGATATAAGTTCAAAGATAGGTAATCCAGGAAGCAAAGATTAGGAGGGAGCACACTCCAGTAGTTCCTGCAAGGAAGCAAATATTGAGAGGGAATCCACCCTACAACCAAACAAAGATAAGTATTTGAATTGTCATTTCTTGCATACTTGTTTTTTTAATCAATATTGTTCAATGATGTATATGCTTATGTTCCTCGACTTAGGTTGTGTATCATGCATATTAGAATAATTGCTTTAATGAACAGTATACCACAAATATGCATGTAATGGGTAAGTGGCCTATGGCACTATACAACATTCCATTGCTACTTATCTAGAATGAAACCTCTTTGCTAACATGTTGGGAGTTGTGCACACTCTTAACAATGTTCTGGTAGAGATTGAAAGGCATCTAGAAAGTTTCGGGATATGGATAAATGTTGTATTGAAGCATTAGCTAAAATAATTGCATGAATGTATGACATATTTCTTTATGTTTAAGAATTTGTTTTGAAAATGATGAGATGTTTTTAATCATGCAATTTAACTTGCTTTGTAGGAAAGATCATATACCATCACCTAAAAAAGAAGGACTACAACATTTGTTCCAGCAACAAAGCTATCTATTGAAGATATTCAAGAATCTGAAGTTTCCAGGATACGGGATATAGTAAAAGGATGCCATGGTCGAGAAGTACCAATCGATCATGTTTGGGATGTGGTCCCAAGACCTTAAGGGAAGTTTGTTGTGACTTCCAAATGGATATATAAGATCAAGCATGCTGCAGATGGTAGCATGGAGAAATACAAAGTGAGGTTTGTAGCTCGTGGCTTCTCCCAGAAAGAGGGATTGACTATGAAGAGACTTTTGCATCTATAGCCAGGTACACTTCCATAAGATCAGTACTTGCCTTGGCTGCAGTGATGAAGTGGTAGATACACCAAATGGATGCCAAGACATCTTTCTTGAATGGTGTTGTTGAAGAGGAAGTGTATATGGAGTAGCCACTCAGTTTTGAGACACATGACGGAGAGTCATATGCGTGCAGATTGAAGCAAGCTCCTAGAACTTGGTATGCTAGGATGGACAGTTTCCTATCCAGTTTGGGCTTTACCATAAGTAAAGCAGATTCCAACATTTACTACAAGGTTGAGGAAGGAAATCCAGTGATACTACTTTGTTATGTGGATGACCTATTTGTTATAGGTGAGGATAGATTGATTGCTGACGCGAAGAGGAAGCTTGTTGTTGAGTTCAAGATGAAGGACTTGGGGATGATGCACTATTTTCTAGGCATGGAGGTGTGGAAGAGTGTAGATGGTATCTTCCTTGGACAAGGGAAGTATGCAGTAGAGATCCTGAAGCGGTTCAGGATGATGGACTGCAAGGCCATGTCTACACTGATGGCATCAAACCTGAAGCTTCTGTGTGATGCTTCATCTGAGCCGGTTGATGTATCGTCAGATGATTGGGTCCTTGATGTACCTGACGAACACGAGACCAGATATTTGCTTTGTGGTGAACACATTGAGCCAATTCCTGACGGATCCGAGAGGTGTTCACCTGGTTGCTATAAAGCATATTCTGAGGTATCTGCAAGGTACAATTGATTATGGGCTCCAGTATGACGTGAATCAAAAGTTTAACCTACAAGGTTATGTTGATATAGACTGGGTAGGTAGTGCTGCAAATAGGAAGAGCACTTATGGGTGTTGCTTCAGTATGGGATCAGGTGTGATCTCTTGGTTTAACAGGAAGCAGTCCTGCGTAGCACTGAGTACAGCCGAATCAGAGTATGTTGCAGCTTGTTCAGCTAGTTGTGAGGCAGTATGGCTTAGGAAACTACTGTCTGAGCTATTTGATCTCCCATTGGATGCTACTGGTATATTTTTGTGACAACCAGAGTTGTTTGAAGCTGTCTGAGAACCTGGTGTTCCACGACAGGTCGAAGCACATAGAGATCAAATATCAGTATATCAGGAATATGGTGCAGAGAGGAGCAACGAAGCTCCTGTATGTTGCGACGGATGAGCAGGTTGCAGATGCGTTGATGAAACCACTAGCTAGAGTGAATTTTGAGTACTTCAGAGAAAGGCTTGGTGTTCTTCAAATTGACGACACTTCAAGGAAGAAGTGATGGACACATTTGCAGGAGCCATTCCAAGCATGGTGAGAGGAGGATCCTTCCCATGACTGTGGATGTAAGCGCTGTGTGATGAACATCAGGACGATGCTCTAGTTACTGCTCTGTATGCATCATGTTGGATGCTTGTTATGATCAGTTGGATCATGTATATGTATATGCATAATGTTGGATGCTTGTTATGATCAGTTGGATCATGTATATGTATATGCATCATGTTGGATGCTTGTTATGATCAGTTGGGTCATGTATATGTGTATGCACCATGTTGTATGCTTGATATGATCAGGTGGATCATGTATTTGTATATGTATCAGGTGGATACATTATATGACCAGGTGGATCATGTATTTTTATATGTATTAGGTGGATACATTGTATGATCAGGTGGATCATGTATTTGTATATGTATCAGGTGGATACATTGTATGATCAGGTGGATCATGTATTTGTGTATGTATCAGGTGGATACATTGTATGATCAGGATGATCATGGATGACGAGCTTTAGGATGTTGCTCCAGATGATATGCATAAGTACGATGCAGTGACGATGATTAGGATGATCATGTGTGATGAGTATCAGGACGATGCTCCAGATGATACGCATCAGAACGATGCAGTGACGATGATCAGGATGATCATGTGTGATGAGTATCAAGATGATGCTCCAAATGATATGCATTAGGATGATACAGTGACGATGATCAGGATGATCATGTGTGATGTGTATCAGGACGATGCTCTAGATGATATGCATCAGGATGATGCTATGATGATGATCAGGATGATCATGTACATCAGGATGATGTATGATGAGTATCAGGTTGATACTTCGTGGCCGTGGACAGGTTGTGCAGGTAGCATAGAAAAGATCCCCAAGATCCGAATAGGTAGAGTGGTGCGCTCGTAACAACCTGGGATATAGAGATCCGGACAGGTTGAGCAGTAAGCTCGTAAATAAGTCCTAGGATTCTCTTTCGAGGTTTTGCTACTAGAGGCATGTAATAAGTGTTGATGTATATGTAACTTTGGAATGTATTTCATATATGTATATTGTACTCCTATAGAGATGGTATTATTCCTCCATACGGAAGTGTTTGTATTCATATAGAGATGTTATTATTCCTCTATACGGAAGTGTCGTCATTTATATTGTAAGTGTCATAACTTATACTTGATGGGTTATTAGACCACCTTGTTGGGGTCGGCCCTGTATAAGTCATGTGGGTCAAAGGGTTATTAGACCACCCTATTGGGGGTCGGCCATGTGGGTCAAAATGTTATTAGACCACCCTATTGGGTGTCGGCCCAGTCAGCATTGTCTTATGTGGTTAAGTTGAGTCTGACTTAGTAAAGGTTATTATGCAAGTCAAGTCAAGTATAAATAGAGTGCGGGAGGCACTCTATTTTATCATTATATTCTCTCTCACACTCTAGGGAGAGTGGCGCACTTGTGGAGGATGAGAAGATGCTGCTAGGAGATGTCTATCTCTTATGCTTGGGTTGTATCATTGCTCTATCTATCTCTGAGGAAGTTAATGGGGTTTTTCACCTTTATGGTTTTCCCCAAGTAAACTCTGTGTCTCTTGTATGCTTGCATTATTGTGTCCATGATTGATATGCTGTAGATATGCTATACATGTTGTTCTCTCAGTTAAGATCCTAGATCATATTGAAGTAAATTCTGAAAAACTAACATGGTATCAGAGCTAGCCTGAAAGAAGGCATGGTATGGCATGTATGACACTTGTTGCACTCACGATGCTAGGGCTTGATATAGCAAAAATCAGCCATCGTAGAAATTTCTCTATAAATCCATTTTGGAAAACATTTCGGATCTAAAACTTTTACAGGTCAAAGAGTAGATCCCCATGTACCTTGTGGCCAAAGGAAAACTTCTAATTCATTGTACTTTGTGTTTTATGATCTGTACAATCTAGGGTTTCTGCCTCTTCCAGATCTAAGTCATAAATAGGTGACCTAGGAAAAAAGGTCATAACTTGCGCTAGGAAGATCCAAATGAATATTCCTAAAAAATGACAGGTAGTGCACAGAATGTACTTTCTCAGGTAACTTTTGCAGAGGCCGAAACTGAACCAGGGACACGTGGCACGCCATACAAGTTCACTCTCCTATTTTATCCCATAAACAGGTCACGTTGCGACACTTGGCATAAATATCTCTCAGAGATTCCAATTGAGGTCAGACTTGTGGGGTTGGAAATATGACAGGTCGGGATACCACAAGTAGAAGTTTCAGACCCTCTGGATCAGAAAGTTTGGAGTTACACTAGAAACAATCAGGTACATATTTTTGTCAAAACAAAATTATTTTTTAGCACCTTCATTTATGGTTTCGGGAATTTAGGGTTTCGGAGAAAGATGGAATTATTGTAATCGGAAACCACGGCTGAATGATACTCATCAAAATCAAAATTTAGATACCAAGATCAGAATTTTTGGTTGGGAAGAAGGTCTGGCTTGATCAAACCCTAGTTCGGGACTTTGATCGGAAAAGTGGAAAATTAGGGCTTCTGCAAAAATGGGAATTTTGGAAATCTGTGACCACGGCTGGAAGATTCTTAGAAAAATAGAAGCTTAGAGCATTGGATAGAACCTTTTGATTGGGCAGAAGGGTGGGATTTATCAAACCCTAGTTCGGGGTCATGTCCAGTGAATCTAGAAGTTTCAAAGGAAAATTTGAGGGGTGAAACGTTGCAGTTTTCAAATTCTGAATATACCGGCTTGATCATCTCATCAAGGCGCATCTTCGTATCCTTTCAGAAGTTTGAAATTCAAAGTTTGAATTTTTAGGGTTTCTCTGACAAACCCTAATCCAGCTCCAGATCCAGTTCCTGCAAATCAAGTGGATTGGGTTAATCCCAGAAGAGAATGGATTAGTCACCTGTATAAGTGAATAAGTTCCTGTTTCAGAGGGAGATGAGGATGAGGCCTTACATAAGAATATTACAAGCAATATCGACAGGTATGACTCATACAGGTATGTTTCGAATTTTTTTCATGATTAATTTTATGGTATATTTGTCTTCATATTATTTTTTTTTTATAGAAACGAGTAAAAGCTTTGTATTAAAAAGATGGAAATATTACATCATAGTGGGGAGGCTATTCCCAAAATTTCAGAGCTACTGTAATAGACTCAATGAGTATGAGCCTCTGGTTCTCAAAATAAGCTTTTAGTCTATTACATTCAAAAATATTTGCCGAATAAGCACAATTGTAGATAGAAACGAACTGCCCTAATATAAGACAATAGAAACAGAACATAAGCAAATAGATAGATGATCAACAGAGATGGCATGTCAGAGGTCTTCATCCTTAGTTTTCATGATTGCTTCAAGCTGAGGTCCCCTTGCTTCTAGTGACAGTGCTGGCATTGTCTTCATCTATGTTCAGAATGACTGAGGGGCTGTTCCCATTGCTGACCCTAACACAATCAACTTTTGCCTCTACAATTCTCAGACAGCTATAGAAATTATCCATTTTGTTAACCAGTTTCTCAAAATAGTCTTTGGTCTTACCAGTGCAGGTGTGAACTTCAGAATTGGAGATTTAGATGAAAGTACCAAACTGAGAGATCATTTTCTTCATTTCCATTATGTCGCCTCTAAGCCAATGCACCTGAGCGTCCAAATCTTGCAGATGAGTTTGAAGTTCCAAAGAGGGACTACCTTGTTCTAACGAAGAGCCCATTCCCGACATGCCTCCCGGTTCAATGGAGCTATTGCGAAAATTGTGCTCAGCAAAGCTCAGATTATGTTCCCCCAAAGTTGGGAGCCGGCCACCTTTTCCCGGAGTTAAGACACCGTTCGAATAATGCATCATTCGGCCCCCAAGACCATAAGAAAAATCGAGGGGAACCCATCTATTTCCCATGCCCACATCTTCCTTCTGAGACTGGGTGGTGCAATTTTTCTTTGCCCCTCCCCTGGAATGATTAGAGCCGTCAACACCATGAAAAAGATCCATGAGACAACGTTTCGGTTCTGTATTGCAGGTCCCTCCAGGCTGCCCCTGGAGGTTCTTCACGCATTTTTGGCAGTGTTGGGCAGGAGGAACACGATTGCAATCCATGAGAGAAACTGAAACCTTACGAGAGATACCAGAGAAAACCTTACAAGAGCTGCCAAGGAAAACACAAGGATAGAGCAGAAGCACAAACGTGGAGAAGGGAAGAGTGCATAACCCTCCGTCAAGCTGCATGAAATAACCCATAGGCCTCATCTTCAATAAATTCCCGCATGCGAGCCACATGGCTTCAGTCAGTGCAAGCCGTCGGTTCTGGGAGAGGTCAACATAGGAATTGCGAACGGATCCAACATCGGATCTTAAGAATAAATGCCACGATGGGATGGCCATGGGTGGTAGAGTAATCTAGGGAATAGGTAGAAAACCAAGGGTTAAGGAACCCAAACATTCACATTCAAACACCCATCCTCTAGGAGGTGTCCACAATTCAAACTTGAGCCCAAATTTTCCATGGAGTCAGCCCTATGATTGTTGGCTCTTAAGATATGAAAGAAATCGAGGGAGACAAAAGCTTTGTCCAGGTGGATAAAATGATGGTGTGTCATGGAGAGAGGCTTGTGACTGTGGTTTATAAGGCCTCTGGCTTCTTTGATCACAATCATAGAATCTCCAAGGACCACCAGATTACGGATGTCGTTGCTTTTAGCTATGTCAATTCCTTTTATCAAGGCTAACCATTCGGCTGCATTGTTATTCCTTGAACCAATTCCCCAAGCATAGCTTTTCTTGTTGCTTCCATCGAGGTTTAAGAGAACCCCCTCCTGCGCCTGCCAACCCTGATATTTGTCTTCATATTATTACTGTTAGTACAATCTTAATTAAATTTAGACTTGTCGTATCACCTTAATAAAATTATGAATGCATGATAGAAGATATTCATTGATTAGGGTGTTGACACTTATGATTGTACTAATGCATTATGGTGTTGTATGAGGTTTATGTTGTCTACTAACATGAAAGGTACACCAAGAAAGACAAATCATGTTCTAGTTCAAGAACATATGATCAGGGTGACATGAAGACAAAGATTCATCCATTGACATGGACCACTTAGAATATCTATTTAACGAGGTATGTATAACTTGGATCTATAATGGTTAACCTATGAGATATGCAGGTTACTAGCACAAGTCATTGAAGAGAACAAGAAGACATCATGTGGGTATGTTAGACATAACTAGCTAACATACTAATCTAGGTATGTTTTTCCTATATCAAGTTAGAATCCTACCTTATGATAGGATCTCTTATATAAGTATACATGGCATGATTGATAGTGATTATTCATAGGTTTGAATAAACATGGGTGTAGGCATATTATGTTTCTTACTTTAATTTATGATATGACTAACCATAAGAGTCCTTATGCTTATTATTTCTGTTTGAAATGATCATAACTATACATACTTGAGATTATTGTGTTTTGATAGTATTGAGGATATACTAATAAATGTATGATTATGTATGAGATCTCGAGGATATCACAATAATGATACTTGTAAGCATGCATAGTGTTCAAGGATGGATATAAGTTCAAGGACAAGTAATCTAGGAAAGCAAAGATCAAGAGGGAGCACACTCCAGTACTTTCTGCAAGGATGCAGATATTCAGAGGGAGTCGACCACTTCTCACAATCTACATCAGAATGAAGTTGCAGAAAGGAAGCAAAGACTAAGAGGGAGTCCACCCTATAACCAAACAAAGATAAGTATTTGAATTGTCATTTCTTGCATATTTGTATGTTTAAATAATATTGTTCGATGATGTATATGCTCATGTTCCTAGACTTAGGGTGTGTATTATACATATTAGAATAATTGCATTAATGAACAGTATACTACTAATATGCATGTGATGGGTAAGTGGCCTATGGCACTGTACAACATTCCATTGCTACTTATCTAGAATGAAACCTCTTTATTGACATGTTGGGAGTAGTGCAAACTCTTAACAATGTTCTGGTAGAGATTGGAAGGCATCTAGAAAGTTACATGATATGGATGAATGTTGTATTGAAGCATTGGCTAAAATAATTGCATGACTGTATGACATATTTCTTTATGTGTAAGAATTTGTTCTGAAAACTATGAGATGTCTCTAATCATGCAATTTAACTTGTTTTGTAGGAAACATCGTATACCTTCACCTACAAAAGAAGGACTACAACATTTGTTCCAGCAACAAAGTTATCTATTGAAGATATTGAATATATTGAAGTTCCCAGGATTCGGGAAGAATGCCATGATCGAGGAGTACCAATTGATCATGAAGAATGATGTTTGGGATGCAGTCCCAAGACCGGAAGGGAAGTCTGCTATGACTTCCAAATTGATCTATAAGATCAAGCATGCTGCATATGGTAGCATGGAGAAATACAAAACGAAGTTTGTAGCTCATGGCTTCTCCAAGAAAAAGGGATTGAGTATGAAGAGACTTCTACACCTATAGCCAGGCACACTTCCATCAGATCAGTACTTGCTCTGGCTGCAGTGATGAAATGGAAGATACACCAGATGGATATCAAGAAAGCTTTCTTGAATGGTGTAGTCGAAGAGGAAGTGTATGTGGAGCAGCCACTTGGTTTTGAGACACATGACGGGAAGTCATATATGTGTTGAACTTGGTATGGTAGGATAGACAACTTTCTATCTAGTTTGGGCTTTACCAAGAGTAAAGCGGATTCCAACCTTTACTATAAGGTTGAGGAAGGCAATCCAGTGATACTACTTTTGTATGTGGATGACCTGTTTATTACAGGTGAAGATAGATTGATTGCCGACACGCAGCAGAAGCTTGATGCCAAGTTCGAGATGAAGAACTTGTGGATGATGCACTATTTTCTAGGCATGCAGGTGTGGCAAAGTCCAGATGGAGTCTTCCTTGGAAAAGGGAAGTATGCAGTAGAGATCTTGAAGAGGTTCGGGGTGATGGACTATAAGGCCATGGCCACAACTATGGAATCAAACCTGAAGCTTCTGTGTGATGCTTCATCTGATCCGATTGATGTCACTGTGTATCATCAGATGATTGGGTCCTTGATGCACCTGATGAACATGAGACCATATGTTTGCTTTGCGGTGAACACATTGAGCCATTTCCTGATAGATCCGAGGAGTGTTCACCTGGTTGCTGTAAAGCATATTCTGAGGTATTTGAAGGGTACAGTTGATTATGGGCTCAAGTATGATGCAAATCAAAAGTTTAACCTACAGGGTTATGTTGATTCAGATTGGGCAGGCAACACTGCAGATAGGAAGAGCACTTCTGGGTGCTACTTCAATATGGGATCAGGTCTGATCTCTTGGTTTAGCAGGAAGCAGTCCTGTGTAGTACTGAGTACAGCCAAAGCAGAGTATGTCGCAGCTTGTTCGGCTAGTTTTGAGGCAGTATGGCTTTAGAAGCTACTGTCTGAGTTATTTGATCTACTGCTGGAGGCTACTGGTATCTTTTGTGACAACCAGAGTTGTGTGAAGCTGTCTGAGAACCCGGTGTTCCACGACAGGTCAAAACACATAGAGATCAAATACCACTATATCAGGGATATGGTGTAGAGAGGAGTAGTGAAGCTCATGTATGTTGCAATGGATGAGCAGATTGCAGATGTGCTGATGAAGCCACTAGCCAGAGTGAAGTTCGAGTACTTCAGAGAGAGGCTTAGTGTTCTTCATATCGATGACACTTCGAGGAAGAAGTGATGGAGACATTTTGCTAAAGCCATTCCAAGCATGGTGGAAGGAGGATCCTTCACATGGCTATGGATGTAAGTGTTGGATGATGAGCATCATGATGATGTTCTAGTTTATGCTCTGTATGATCAGTTGGATCATTTATGTATGTATGCATCATGTTGGATGCTTGGACCATGTATCTATATATGTATCAGGTGGATACGTTGTATGATTAGGTAGATCATGTATGTTGATATGTATCATGTAGATACATTGTGTGATCACATGGATCATGTATCTATGTATGTATCAGGTGGATACATTGTATGATCAGGTGGATCATGTATGATGATATGTATTAGGTAGATACTTAGTATGCATCAGGTAGATGCATTGTATGATTAGGATGATCATGGATGACGAGCTTCAGGATGTTGCTCCAGATATCATGCATCAGGATGATGCAGTGATGATGATCAAGATGATTATGTGTACATTAGGATGATGTATGGTGAGTATCAGGTTGATACTCTATGGCCGTGGAACAAGTTGTGCAGATGAGCATGTAAGTAGACCTGGGAGATCTGGACAGGATGAAAAAGGCCTCAGATGCTCTTTCGAGGCATTGCCATGACCACATGTAATAAGTCCTGGAGATCTGGACAGGATGAAAAAGGCCTCAGATGCTCTTTAGGGTTCTTGCTTGGCAAGACACTCTTTTAAGGTTTTGTGGTGACCACATGTACTAATTATTGGAGATCTGGACAGGATGAAAAAGGCCTCAGATGCTCTTTAGGGTTCTTACTTGGCAAGACACTCTTTTAAAGTTTTGTGGTGGGGGGGTCACATGTAATAAGTCCCGGAGATCTGGATAGGATGAAAAAGGCCTTAGATGCTCTTTAGGGTTCTTGCTAGTCAAGAGACTCTTTTAAGGCTTTGTGACAGTCACATGTAATAAGTCCTGGAGATCTGGGCAGGATGAAAAAGGCCTCAGATGCTCTTTAGGGTTCTTGCTAGTCAAGAGACTCTTTTAAGGTTTTGTGACGCACATAATAAGTCCTGAGGATTCCACAGTATGGCCAGTGATGATGAATACCTGCAGGTGGTGGGCCTACATCCAGTATGAAAAAGGACTAGCTCTGTAGAACTTCCTATGATGAGTAGATTCAAAGATTGATTGAGATAGCAGCAACAGTGATGATGACAATGATTCGAGGACGATGATTCGCTGAAGACCTGTGCTAGAAGACCTGTGTCAAGAAATACCTTCCTAGTTAAGAGGGAGTGTTGATGTATATGTAACTTAAGAATGTATTTCATATATGTATATTGTACTCCTATAGAGATGGTATTATTCCTCTATACGGAAGTGTTTGTATTCCTATAGAGATGTTATTATTCCTCTATATGGAAGTGTCGCCATTTATATTGTAAGTGTCATAACTTATACTTGATGGGTTATTAGACCACCTTGTTGGGGTCGGCCCTGTATAAGTCATGTGGGTTAAAGGTTATTAGACCACCCTATTGGGGGTCGGCCCTGTCAGCATTATGTTATGTGGTTAAGTTAAGGCTGACCTAGTAAAGGTTATTAGGCAAGTCAAGTCAAGTAGAAATAGAGTGCGGGAGGCACTCTATTTGATCATTCACTTCTCACTCACACACTCATTGGAGAGTGGCACACTAGTGGAGGAGGAGAAGCTATTGCTAGGAGGACTATCTCTTGTACTTGGGTTGTATCATTGCTCTATCTATCTCTGAGGAAGTTGCGGGGTTTTTCACCTTCTTGGTTTTCCCTGGTGAAACTATGTGTCTCTTGTGTGATTGCATTATTGTGTTCATGATTTATATGTTGTAGATATGTTGTACATGTTATTCTCTCAGTTAAGATCCTAGATCAGATTGAAATTTCTGAAAAACTAACATTCCTTGCTCCCTATGCGAACTTAGTAATTCATAAACAGAACGACAATGGTTTTCTTTACTACATATGCTCTTTTCCATGTGCTCTGTACGAACTTGAAAAAATAGAAACAATGAGAAAACATATACATTATTGGTAAGCTAATGAGGACTAACCCCAAATTTGAGCCATATTAGTTTTGGGAATGTTTTTTTAGGCTTTGGTGAAGTGGTTTGTAGAACGAAAGCAAGGTATTTGGGGTAAGCATGCACTTCGAGATAGAAGAGCAGAAAAAGCTTCCTTCTTTCCATCTTTTACGTATCCTTTTATATTAGGTCACTTGGTTAAAAGTTTCTTTATTAAATAAGAGGTATTGAGTTCAAGTCTTCTCTTTGTTAGTTACTTTTGTAAAAGTGCATGTAATTTCTATTTTTAATTTACTTTATTGTAAAAGTCCATCTCACTTGTTTTATAAAAGTGTGTAACTTAATAGTGTAAAGTATTTTTAGTTTTTGCATGCAATATTTAAAGTAACATGATTGTAAAAGTGAAATCCACTTATTTTATAAAAGTGGTTCACATAAAGCAACATTATTGTAAAGTGTGTTTAAAAGATTAATCTTGGGAAGATGGAGGGTCCTGTTATCACCAAACTTGTAGGTGCCCCTAGAGATGAATCCGAGATGGATGGCAGAAGGGAAGGGCAACCAAAGAGGTGCAACCAAGATGGCCTCGACTCCCAATGGATGGTTGTCACGCCAATCGATGCAATCTTCACTTTATGTTATCTAGCCCAAGACAACAAAGGGGGAGACCCAGATCTACTCCCGACATGAGAGATCAAACCGAAACACCAAATCAAATCAAATGATGATGAAGTACGTAAGGTGCATGGTAAACCCTAGATCTATGGATAAAGTCACAAGGTAAATGATAAGTTCGATTAAGGGGTTTAAAAAGTGTATATTTGGTCCACCATGTTTATGTGAATCGCTTATGAAGTTTATAATGAGATCAAGGATTAGGGTACAAGTCAATTGTGAGAAAATCCACTGCCTTGGGAACTGTGTCCAATGCAGGGTAGTTAAGGTCCAAATTGGGGCTAACCAGTACCAAAAGTGAGCTTGATGGAGTGATATGAAAATGTCAAGGGGTTCAAGCAACCAAACAAGGTTCAAACCACAAGCTAACCCAACAATCCAGGAAAGTCAAATGGGCTTGGAGAAAGATCAGTGCCTTGGGAAATGGGCCAAACGGAGTCAGATGTCCACCAAATTATAGATCTGGAATTTTGAGGTATAGAGGTAGGTGGATCTAAAAGATTAGGACAATCTAATGGCTGGATCTCAGTAGATCTGAGATTGGATTATGCCACAAAGTGACCCAAGTGGGGCACAACCCTCAAAATGAGGAATGGGGCCCACAAGGCAGAAATCACTGAAGTGACACACTAGGGGTAGGTTATTGAATGTGTAGATTACAGATCAAGTGGAATCTCACCTACCCAGGTGCTAGATCCCTGCAAACTCACCTCTCCCAAGGAGTGCGACCTCCCTTGGAGAGGCTTCTTTGCCTTGGAAAGTGGGTCAAATGATGGAGAATCTTCACCAAACTCCAGATCCGAATTGCCGTGGATACTATAGAGGTGGGTTTTAAATTTTATACCCAAAAGCCAAGTGGATCTACTAGATCTAAGAAAGTGTAAAATGGGGGTTTGTAAATTAAGGGTTTTATCAATGAAGTAGCTATGTCAATGGATTAGAGCCAAGAAAAGAAGAACAAACATGTGGATCTTACCTGGATAACCTTGTAGATGCCTTGATGATGATGATCTATGCAAACCCGATCAATTTGGACCGATTTGAGGTAGTTTTCTATGAAATCGATTTGCCCAAGGAAGCCAATGTGCCCTCTCTCCTGCACAATAAACGTCAACAATATCAGATTTACTGGGAACAAGAGATAAGACTAATGCCACAAGAGAAATAACATAAAGATAGCATAGATCACAATGATACTAATGATAACCCCCTGATACAAGCGAACGCCAAGTGGAGCGAGTTGAAGAATCCTTGCAAAAATGCCCAAGTGAAGTCGCCCTCCTGTAGACAAGAAAAAAGTTTCCAGAAAAGATAGATCTTACCCACAACACCAAAATGCTAGGATGCAATAGAATTTCCAATCACCATCTAAGAACACCAGATGCAAAGAAGACCACAAGAATTTCGACAAGAATTTTTTTCTATATCAAGATTCCAAGAGCCAAAGATCCCCTTACAATGAGAAGCTCTCTCCTTTAAATAAGAGGGAGAGAGTCCACAATCTAACCACTTTTTGAATGAGTGGCTAAGATTAAAAGATCAAAATATCTAATCAATCGTTGAGATGAGCTCAACAATACAATACATGGATCACTAATAAAATAATACAATATGTGGAGAAACTAACCCTAGAAGAGGGGATCCCACCAAATCATGATGATAAAATAATAGATCTTGCTTATGGTGGGTCCAAGGAGTAATTTTAGACACCATTGGTCAATCCCCATAGCAAAATATCAATAAAATAATCATCAAAGTACCAAATCGTGCATCTATGGACAAATCGTGAGCCTTAGGATGCTCCAAAAATCATAAAAAAATGCCATAAGTGATGGATGTGGGTCCCGATGAGTTTGAAACTGGTGGAGAAGGTGTGGAAGACATCCCACTCATCATCACTGATCATCTCATGCCCAAAATTTTCCTCAGTAGCCGAAATCGAATTCCTTTGTAGCCATTTCTACCATTTATGGACTCCCTCGGGAAGCGTGAAACTGCCCAAACGGCCTCCTGGAGTGCCTGCGCTGTCAAGGTGAGCTCACCAATGAGTCTGGGAGGGGGGTAATATGGTAATAACAAGTGGCTGGACCACCCCCTCCATGCACAACACCCTAGGAAAACCAAGTGAATCCCATCACTGCACTGACAAGGTCTCCGATAGACCAAAATTGCACTAGGATAGCCTACTGAGCCTCAGTCATCACTCTAACTACCCGGAACTGAAAAAAAACTGTCTCATTGGACTCAGAAGGTCCAAATACATCTAAGATGTGTACTCATACACCATATAAACCTCTGCATGGTCCAAAATAAGTACTCATCATATCCGACAGACCAAATAATAATTATCTCAACAAGTGCTGAAAAGTACAAATAATCATCATAGGCCTGAAATCACTGCATAAGCACACCATGGTGACCTGTACCAGACCATATATCATCTATCTGTAACATCTGAGGTCTTCCACCTCATGTCCTGTGGTTGAAACATGCTTTACAATCCATTTAATTAGTAATTATAACAAGAAGTAATCATTACTGGCGATCTAAATCCAAATATAATAAGTCATAATTATTATTTATTACTCAGACAAGACTTTCAAGGTCATACTCACTTCATAGTTGTGATCAATTTGCTAGTGAAGGGTGAAGGCTAAGAAAAACATGGCTAGGCTAGAGGGAATGACTTACTTACTTAACACTGTGACACTTTGGAAGTGGAAAAGGGAATACACACCATAGCATATAGTGGATAAGCAACAACACATGGAATGGCGGTGTCTCACAAATGGATAAGTTATTCAAAGAGTGTTTATTCACCTTACACAGATGCGCACAATCCATAACACAAAAGAGGCCAGCAATATTTTTGATATAGCATTTAAGTTCCATTGCTTTTTGGGCCTAGAGTTTCCATAGCCTTTGATCTATGTGTGTTTACAAACACATTGGATCGATTTACATTTATTTAGGCTTCTTGCTGCAGATGTGTTTTTAAGGTACTTGTTTACCTGAGCACTTCTAGGTGTGTCACAGACAGCTTGTTTACCTAGGTATTTTACATTTCACAAAAGATATACATTTGATATTTCATAGCCATATTCATTTGGCTTGCCTTTCATTCATGTGTGTTTAAAAAAACATTGCATGAATGGACTTTTCATACAAGATATAACATTTCATTTCCATACTTCGCATTAATGGCAGCACTAAAAGTTTCAGATTTAGCCAACACCATCTTTAGTGACTAGGGGGACTAAGCCAACTCACCATAGGAAATTTTTGTCACCAACTCAAAGCCGAGACACAATAAACAGGGAACCTCATCCAATATAGAGGCTATAGTGGGGGAAGGTCCTCCATGCCACTAGTCAAGTAGTAAGTCAAGGTAATGAACAAACTGGGTGAGTCATGGATGGATGAAGACAGTGAATAATGAAATCAACACTAGCAAGCAAAAGTATGGCAGGAATGATCACCTCTATTCTCCCTAGGGAGGGTAAAACCAATGAGTATAGGCCATGAACTGCTAAGCCTGAGTAGGGACAAATATGATATATATGTATAAGTACAACCAGGTCCACATATATATATGATCGCCAGATCATGATACTAAATGCTAAGACATGCTAAGAGAATAAAAATAAAAGCAATATAACCACAACACCATAATATACCTGTTGAGTCATATACCTGAAAGCTCATCAATCTGAATCATAGTCTGTCCTCTAAAACTGCTGCTGTAACTCTGGGCACTACTGACTGCTCTGTATAAATGGCTAAATAGCTACATCGGTCATCTCTCTAAGTGTCCTGAGACTCAGTGATGGCATGGGAAATAAAAATTGTTGTCCAAAATCTGATAGTGATCCATAATAGATGCTCATCTCAACATCTCAATGCAAGGGAATTGGCTGAATAGTGTACTGGAATCTGACAAAAAATGTATGGTAGCCCGGCTACTATATATGTGATAACATCTGGTTCTAGCTGGGACAAGTGCTCTGTTGAAAAGAGTGCTTGAGAACCTCAGAATCTCTGGTCCTCGAACTTTGAATCCATGATCAGCACTCTACCTTTTTTCTTTTTTCTTTTTATTTTATTTTGCACCCGTATCTACGTTCACAAACATCAAAATACCTCATGCAGCATGTATGGGAAAAATATAAAATCAAATTGAAATAAAGTCTATTCTATATCAGAAATTTAAAATGCATCAAATATAAATGCAGGAAGCAAATTTAATCTACTAACATAACTTAAAGGTTTGAAATTTTATTGTGTAGGAAAAGAAAATGACAGGTACTCAGTTAAACTAAGAGCTTCAAAAGGATCTTAGGAAAAGACAAACAAAAGGTTCCCGACTCAATGGCTGAAAAGACTAACTACTGCCCAAGTAGGCCTATTCAGTTCCTACCTACTCTAATCTAACCAGTTAGCACAAATGCTAGGTAAAATCATAGATCCAATGCAACCATTCATCAAACAAGCCAATGACTCTTCTGTGATGTTTTTTAACAGAATAAGTCAAGATTAGATTAAAGCTTAGTGAATTGAAAATCAATACATTCCTGACTTGTTCAACATTTGAGAAAGCATTGGAATGGTGCAAGATAAAAACATGCAAAGGGGGAGCTTGATTAATGTAAACATCCTCCATCAGACTATTAATCAGATCATAAAAATTATGCAAGTTATTATTCAACATGTATGGAGGGAATAAATGTGATAACAAATTCAACTCCCCTTGTTTCAAATTACTTTCCTCATCTACCTGACAAGGACATTCAATTCTGACTACTCTAGGAATGATGCACAAACCAAGTAGGGATAAATTGTGCAATAAAATTAAGATCGAGATTAGCCGCACTTGTTGTTTAAGAATGGAGAAACGATGAAATTGATCTTTATATACCCCTTCCAGCCACCAAGAAGATTTAAGAATGTTATTTATCAAAGATGACTGAAAGGGAAAATGAAGCACTTTATCTCCATTCATGCAACAATATATAGACTCTTGATTAAAAATCCCAAAAGTAAAAGATTGACCAGACCACAAACCTACAGAAGATTCGAAAAGATGGGATGGGAGGGTGGATTGAAGATTTATTGACCTTGAATTTTTCTAAAAAGGAAAGAACTTATTGCGAGCACCCAACCCCAAAGATTGAAGTAAGCAATCCTGATCAAAAATTGAATTGGAAAAGTTGTAAAAAATGGATGAGGTAAGTGAAGGATTATTTCCGAGCTTCCCATAAACATTAAGATATTGGTTTGAGGATTTCATTAAGGAAAACTCCTGATTAGTTTGATTCACAAACCCATCCTCATCATGATATTTCTCATTAATTGATTTGTCACTAAATTCATATGATGATAATTTATCAGGAATAGCATCGATAAACTAATTAACAACCACTTGATCATTTTCAAAATATTGATCTCTAAAAACAGAATGACCATCGGTTTCTAAAGAAACTTGGTTGTTGTCCCTACTTTCCTCTTCTTCAATGTCATGATCAGTAATGCCATTAATTACACAAGGATTGTGGAAGGAGATCGCAAGAGCATTTTCAAAGGATTCACTAATGGAAGACTCAACCATAGATGCTTCTTGATGGAAATCATTTGTATCATCCTGTTCATCTGAGACTTCTTCAGGTAATGATGACAAAACTCTCATAAGTTCCCCTTTTATGTCAATATTAAGGCAATAATCTTGAGGGATTGCAATTTGCTCAGTGTCATATAGTACCTCATCATGAGACTCAATTGGCTCAAGAGAAGAGGAATCACTTTGATAAGAACAATCGTTAGTTAATTCATTATCATAATATTGATAATCTTCATCAAGTTGATTTTCATCAAGATAGTCATTGTCTGATTGCCCTTCCATATATTCATCAATTGTTTCTTTCCATTGACTTACTAGCAATTGTTGGAACATGTCATACCCGGTGATGGATCCCAGTGCTAGATAATCAAACCATATCCAAGCAGTTCCCTCTAGAGATGAACCAAGAGCCCTCATTAAAACATCCTCCTCGGTTGTTCCTAAACTATCCATATAATACCATAGATCATACAAATGATTTATAATTGAAACACCATCGCTTCCATTAAAACGAGGTAATATTTGATTAAAATTGTCTGGCAGAGGATGAGGTGCCCCATAAATTTCAGAGAAGTCAAAGGGAGATGGTTTGGCTTGTTTTCTAACTTCCCTAGCTCTTCTGCTAGGAGTTTGGTCTCTTTTAATTAGCTTAATCAGGATATTTGAGGAAAAATTATTAGATGGATGAGGTGAATGATGGGTATCATAAGAATCTTGATATCTAGGTTCATACCCATAATTATTTTGATAACTATCCTCATACATAAATTTCAAATTTCTATCATTAATCTCTGTTATAATTTTTAATTGTTCTTTAAGATCTTGAAGAAGATCCTGGTCCATTGTGAATTATTAGGAATCTTAGTGGATTATATACATGGGTTCGCTTCCCATTAAAGTCGCGGGGTGGAGTCGCCAGGTGAACCACACAAGTAATTCACCGAAAATGAAAAGTATTGTAAGGATGTAAATCAGTTTGCTCCTCAGCAGAGTCACGATTTGGAGTCGCTAGGTAGGCTTTAAAACTCTTCTACCAAGATGTATGTCGTTTAAAATGCAGGAGAGAGTGAGTGACAAATAATATGTCGAACCAAGGTAGGCTTCTTCCCTCTCCGGCAATGGCGCCAAAATTTTATCACCAAACTTGTAGGTGCCCCTAGAGATGAATCCGAGATGGATGGAAGAAGGGAAGGGAAACCAAAGAGGTGCAACCAAGATGGCCTCGACTCCCAATGGATGGGTTTCAGGCCAATCGAGGAAATCTTCACTTTATGTTATCTATCCCAAGACAACAAAGGGGGAGACCTAGATCTACTCCCGATAGGAGGGATCAAACCGAAACACCATATCAAATCAAATGATGATGAAGTACGTAAGGTGCATGGCAAACCTTAGATCTATGGATAAAGTCACAAGGTAAACCATAAGTTGGATCAAGGGGTTTAAACAGTGTAGATTTGGTCCAACATGTTTATGTGAGTGGCTTATGAAGTTTATAATGAGATCAAGCATTAGGGTACCAGTCAATTGTGACAAAATCCACTGCCTTGGGAATCGTGTCTAATGCAGGGTAGTTAAGGTCCAAATTGGGCCTAACCAGTACCAAAAGTGAGCTTAATGGAGTGATATGACAATGTCAAAGGGTTCAAGCAACCAAAACAAGGTTCAAACCACAAGCTAACCCAACAATCCAGGAAAGTCGAATGGGCTTGGAGAAAGATCAGTGCCTTGGGAAATGGGCCAAATTGAGTCAGATGTCCACCAAATTACAGATCTGGAATGTTTAGGTATAGAGGTAGGTGGATCTAAAAGATTAGGACAATCCAATGGTTGGATCTCAGTAGATCTAAGATTGGAGTATGCCACAAAGTGACCCAAGTGGGGCACAACCCTCAAAATGAGGAATGGGGCCTGCAAGGAAAAAATCCCTGAAATGACACACTAGGGGTAGGTTATTGAATGTGTAGATTACAGATCAAGTGGAATCTCACCTACCCAGGTTCTAGATCCCTGCAAACTCACCTCTCCCAAGGAGTGCGACCTCCCTTTGAGAGGCTTCTTTGCCTTGGAATGTGGGTCAAATGATGGCAAATCTTCACCAAACTACAGATCCGAATTGCCGTGGATACTGGAGAGGTGGGTTTTAAATTTTATACCCAAAAGCCAAGTGGATCTTACTAGATCTGAGAAAGTGTAAAACGAGGGTTTGTAAATTAAGGGTTTTATCAATGAAGTAGCTACGTCAATGGATTAGAGCCAAGACAAGAAGAAAAAACCCGTGGATCTTACTTGGATAGCCTTGTAGATGCCTTGATGATGATGATCTATGCAAACCCGATCAATTTGGACCGATTTGAGCTAGTTTTCTATGAAATCGATTTTCCCAAGGAAGCCAATGCGCCCTCTCTCCTGCACAATAAACGTCAGCAATATCAGATTTACTGCAAACAAGAGATAATACTAATGCCACAAGAGAAATAACAGAAAGATAGCAATATCACAATGATACTAATGATAACCCCCTGATACAAGCGAATGCTAAGTGGAGTGAGTTCAAGAAGCCTTGCAAAAACGCCCAAGTGAAGTCGCCCTCCTGTAGACAAGACAGAAGTTTCCAGAAAAGATAGATCTTACCACAAATACCCAAATGCTAGGATGCAATAAACTTTCCAATCACCATCTAAGAACACCAGATGCAAAGGAGACCACAAGAATTTCCACAAGAAAGTTTTTCTATATCAAGATTCCAAGAGCCAAAGACCCCCTTACAATGAGAAGCTCTCTCCTTTAAATAGGAGGGAGAGAGTCCACAATCTAACCACTTTTTGAATGAGTGGCTAAGATTAAAAGATCAAAAGATCTAATAAATTGTTGAGATGAGCAGAACAATACAATACATGGATCACTAATAAAATAATACAATATGTGGACAAACTCACCCTAGAAGAGAGGATCCCACCAAATCATGATGATAAAATAATAGATCTAACTTATGGTGGGTTTAAGGGGTAATTTTAGACACCCTTGGTCAATCCCCATAGCACAATATCAATAAAATAATCATCAAAGTACCAAATCGTGCCTCTATGGCCAAATTGTGAGCCTTAGGAGGCTCCAAAAATCATCAGAAAATGCCATAAGTGATGGATGTGGGTCCCGATGAGGCTGAAACTACTGGAGAAGGTGTGGAAGACATCACACTCATCATCACTGATCATCCCATGCCAAACATTTTCCTCAGTAGCCCAAATCGAATTCCTTTGTAGCCATTTCTACCATTTCTGGACTACCTCGGGAAGCGTGAAACTGCCCAAACTGCCTTCTGGAGTGCCTGTGATGTCAAGGTGAGCTCACCAATGAGTCTGGGAGGGGGGTAATATGGTAATAACAAGTTGCTGGACCACCCCCTCCATACACATCTCCCTAGGTGAATCAAGTGAATCCCATCACTGCACTGACAAGGTCTCAAATAGACCAAAACTACACTGGGATAGCCTACTGAGGCTCAATCATCACTGTAACTGCCCAGAACGGAAAACAGACTGTCTGATTGGACTCAGAAGGTCCAAATCCATCTAAGATGTGTACTCATACACCATATAAACCTTTGCATGGTCCAAAATAAATCCTCATCATATCCGACAGACCAAATAATAATAATCTAAACAAGTGCTGAAAAGTACAAATAATCATCATAGGCTTGAAATCACTGCATAAGCCCACCATGGTGACCTGTACCAGACCATATATCATTTATCTGTAACATCTGAGGTCTTCCACCTCATGTCCTGTGGTTGACTTTTGATCAAACTGAGGTTTGACCAAGTCAACAAGTACCAAATTTTAACTCACACTACCATCAAGCTGATGCAAGGTGTCCAAGGTTAAAACATGCTTTACAATCCCTTTAATTAGCAATTATAACAAGAAGTAATTATTACTGGTGATCTAAATCCAAATATAATAAGTCATAATTATTATTTATTACTCAGACAAGACTTTCAAGGTCATACTCACTTCATAGTTGTGATCAATTTGCTAGTGAAGGGTGAAGGCTAAAAAAAACATGGCTAGGCTAGAGGGAATGACTTACTGACTTAACACTGTGACACTTTGGAAGTGGAAAAGGGAATACACACCATAGCATATAGTGGATAAGAAACAACACAGGGAATGGCGGTGTCTCACAAATGGATAAGTTATTCAAAGAGTGTTTATTCACCTTACACATATCCGCACAATCCATAATACAAAAGAGGCCAACAATATTTTTGATATAGTATTTAAGTTCCATTTCTTTTTCGGCCTAGAGTTTCCATAGCCTTTGATCTATGTGTGTTTACAAACACATTGCATAGATTTACATTTATTTAGGCTTCTTGCTACAGGTGTGTTTTTAAGACACTTGTTTACCTGAGCACTTCTAGGTGTGTCACAGACAGCTTGTTTGCCTAGGTATTTTACATTTCACAAAATATATACATTTGATATTTCATAGCCATTTTCATTTGGCTTGCCTTTCATTCATGTGTGTTTAGAAACACATTGCATGAATGGACTTTTCATACAAGATATAACATTTCATTTCCATACTTTGCATTAATGGCAGCACTAAAAGTTTCAGGTTTAGCCAACAACATATTTAGTGACTAGGGGGACTAAGCCAACTCACCATAGGTAAGTTTTGTCACCAACTCAGAGCCGAGACACAATAAATAGGGAAGTTCATCCAATATAGAGGCTACAGTGGGGGAAGGTCCCCCATGCAACTAGTCAAGTATTAATTCAAGGTGATGAACAAACTGGGTGAGTCATGGATGGATGAAGACAATGAATAATGAAACCAATACTAGCAAGCCAAAGTATGGCGCGAATGATCACCTCTGTTCTCCCCAGGGAGGTAAAACTAATGAGTATAGGCCAAGAGCTTCTAAGTCTGAGTAGGGACAAATATGATATATATGTATAAGTACAACCATGTCCACATATCTATATGATCACCAGATCATGATACTAAATGCTAAGACATGCTAAGAGAATGGAAATAAAAGCAATATAACTACAACACTATAATATACCTACGGAGTCATATACCTGAATGCTCATCAATCTGAATCATCATCTGTCCTCTGAAACTGCTACTGTAACTGTGGGCACTACTGGCTGCTCTATATAAATGGCTAAATAGTTACATCGATCATCTCTCTGAGTGTCCTGAGACTCAGTCATGGCATGGGGAATAAAAACTGTTGTCCAAAATCTGATAGTGATCCATAATAGATGCTCATCTCAGCATCTCAATGCAAGGGAACTGGCTGAATAGTGTACTGGAATCTGACAAAAAATGTATGGTAGCCCGACTACTATATATGTGATAACAGGTCCTTTTTCCACTTGGGTCAATCCTATACTTTCCATGTATTTTTTTGGAGTCACCTTCAATCATTTTTCAAACAAGCATAACTTGTTCACTTGAACTCCGTTTTCAATGCCATGTTTTTTTCTAAACTGCCTACTTTTTTTAGATCTTTCTATCCATCCATTTGGTTTCTATTTTTATATATTACATATTACAGTATGGTATCCCCATGTGATATTCTTATTATGAGTTCCAACCACTTCTCATGGAAATATTGTATGGAAGATGTCCTATGAAGTAGGTGACTTTACTGAATTACCTCGAGGAAAGAAAAATAACCCATTGATTCTAATAAGAAACTCAAATGGGACAATAAATGTGATGAAGCTCACATATTGATTGGGATTTCAATATTTACTTACTTACACTTTCACCTATCTAGAATTGATGAACCAGATAATGCTTGGGAAAAGTTGGAAGGTGTGTTTGGTAAACACAATGAGATTCGAGGTCACCTGCTATAAAATGAGTTGATTTACGTAAATCCAAGTGTTTTTTCGTGCATTCAAGATTATATATCCAATAAAAAAATCTAAAACTTTTAGTTGAAGAATGCAAAATTAAAAGGGAAGAAAAGTAATGCATTTATCATATTCTTTCCAAACTTGGACCTACATATTTTATTTTTGTATCTACATCTTACTCCATGAAAGAATTATTGGATCCATTTAGCTATAAAGAACCTAGTATTGAATCCTTTTGTGATTCCTTGATTAAATAACAAGATAATCTCATACATCTTGGAATAATTAGCAATGTAGATACATCTAGCAAAGCTTTACTGGCACAACAAAAATAGAATTCCAAGCATCCCAAGAAGCAAAATCCTTGCAATAATAAGCCAAATAAGGGTCACAAACCCCCTGAGCCAACTCATTCTTCAAAAAATGACAAAGGAACCAAATCAAAAGGTAAGAAGACTGAGCATTATTGCAAATTTTGTGGGAAAGATAATCATGATAAATCTAAATATTTCAAAAATATGCCAGCGTTAGAAGCAACAACGAAGAAGCACCACATCGGCCTTTATTCATCTTTTGAATCTACATCTCATGGACATGCACTTTGTGCTTCTATTTTTTCTTATAATGCATCTTCTTCTTCTTATGAGTGGCTCATTGATTATGGAGCATCTTATCATATGGATAAGGATAAATGCATATTTTATACTATGCATGAATGTAACACCAAACAAATATTTGTTAGTGATGATAGATCTCTTACTATTGTAGGATCTGGAACAATTCCGGTAGATAAGGGTCAGTTTAATGATGTACTATGTGTTCCAAGAAGTTCCTGCAATTTTTTGTCAGTCTATCAAATCACTCATTTTGGTGAAGGTAAAACTGTAATGTTTACACCTCACCATGTTGTAATCAAGGATTTTAAAGATCCTAAGCATGTCCTAGCCACCAGAATTGTTGATGATGTTACTAGGTTGTACAAGTTTAACAACTTTGGGTCATTACCTTTTCCCTTAGTTTTTTTCAGTCATAGTGATGACTTGAGAAAACTTTGGCATGAGCGATTTGGTCACTTAAATTATTGTTCATTGCAATAACTATGTAAAGAAA
Source organism: Larix kaempferi (assembly GCA_027924585.1). Lineage (NCBI taxonomy): Eukaryota > Viridiplantae > Streptophyta > Pinopsida > Pinales > Pinaceae > Larix > Larix kaempferi. Next base: position 8,297,977 of record BSBM01000767.1, on the reverse strand, counting down.
ATATGGTGACAGGTTTTCCAATTGTATCTTGCAGGTATAGTATTTTTTCCGGATGTGTACTCGAAAAACATCATGGAGACAATTTTGACAAACATGCTTCTTGGCATGCATTGGCCCCCTTAGAGATTGTGCATAGTGATTTATGTGGTCCTCTTCCATCTACTTTATTTTTTGGTTTCAAATATTTCTTAACATTCATTGATGATTACTCCATGCACACTTGGGTTTATTTCCTAGAAAGTAAGAGTGAAGTATCTAACATGTTCTTGGCCTAGAAGGCCCTTGTTGCAAAAGAATATGGCTATCAAATTCTCAAGATAAGATCTGATAATGGGGAAAAATATGTTAACAAAAAGTTCACTACTTTCTATGCTGAATAGGGAATCCAACAACAACACACTATTCCATATACATTGCAACAACATGCTGTAGCTGAGCACAAGATTGTGAAAATTACATAGTTAATCACACTCCCACTAAAGATTTCAGTGGCATCACATCGAAACAAGCATGGATTAAAATTAAACCAGATGTCATCCACTTCCGTGTATTTGGTAGTGAAGCATGGGCTCATATTCTAGATGGAAAATAGAAATCATTGCAACCTAAAAGTGAAAAGTGCATTTTTATTGGATATTCTAAAGATGTAAAAGGTTATCGACTTCTTCAGCTACATTCTCATGATATAGTTATTAAAAGCGATGTTAAATCTGATGAAAATATATTGTCCTACGATCCTAGTTCGGTGTCCATGCCATATGTGGCCTGCGAGCTGAATTCTACACTTGTTCCTGCTTCTACTATCATATTCCTTGATAGTATTCCTACTACGGTTTCTGATGATGATAGTGAGGATGAAAATCCACCTCCTCCTACTCGTTTTCCTCAAGTTGCAGTAGTACAATTGCTTCCTCAATGGGATCGTATAACTTGTGAAGTGGTTAGTGATCTTGCCAATGATCCTAGAGATCAACATCGAACACGTTCTTAGTTCCAGCAAGCCACTTCTTTTTTGGATCAAGTTTTAGACAATCGTGATCCATGTACTTTTGTAGAAGATTCAGGAAATCCAGATTGGGATGCAGCTATGGATGAAGAATATCATTCTTTAATAACGAACCATACTTTTGATCTTTTACCTCTTCCAAAAAGAATAAAACTTGTTAGATGTAAATAGGTCTACATAACTAAGTATGCATCATATGGAAGTATTGACAGGCTAACAAAAATTTTAGTTTCCAAAGGATTTTCCCAAGTTGAAGGGATTGAATACAATGAAACCTTTTCTCCTATCCCCAAAATGAACTCCATCTGCCTTGTTCTTCCCCTTGCATCCTTACATAAATGGGAGGCCCATAAAATGGATTTCAATTCTTCCATCTTGCATGGTGATTTGTAGGAATAAATTTACATGACAACCTCCTATCTATGTTCAGAATGAATCTAATGTTGGTTGTGGAGCCTGATTTCCAAATTCAGAGATGTTTTTGTTCAGCCGTGTTTGTACCCTAGTTTTATATGATATGTAGGTGGACTATACAGTCACCCCAGTGGGGGGGTGCCCCCATGGGCGATGCCTAGTAATCAAGTGGTTTTGAGTTGTCTTTCGCCAACGGATTACGGGCCCATGGTTTTGGGTAACCCATGGTATTTTCCCATGGTATTTTCTCTTTAAAGGAAAGGCATTGTAATATGGCTAAGGATGATGGATTAGGTATTATGTATTGTAAAGATCTAAGATATCGTGTAAGAGAGACTGACAGAGTGTGAAGAGGAAGTTGCAACGGATGTGTTGTGGGTTGTATCCCTTCATTTGATGGATGTTATAATAATAAGGACTGGCAATTTCTGTGTGGACATATCCCATCTTGGGTGAACCACGTTATATTGGTGTCTCTCTTGTAATGTTTTTGTATGATTATTTTTGCATCTTGTTTATTTTTAATGCTCTCCGATCCTGTTTTTCTAATAATTTGTATCAGAGCCAAAGGTCTATTTGGAATATAAACTCGTAGGAAACTAGGGTTTCTGGTTCGAGTGGGAGCAATGGCGGAAGAAGGAAAGTTTAAGGTCAAGAAGTTTAATGGCCAAAACTACCAGTTATGGAATATGCAAATGGAGGACTATCTATACCAGAAGGATCTATTCCTACTCTTGGGAGGAAAAGAAAAACATTCGACGACTATGAAGGATGAAGAATGGGAGGTTCTTGACAGAAAGGCACTAGGAACAATACGGTTGTCCCCGGCTTCATCGGTGGCTTTCAATATCTCAAAAGAAAAGACAACGAAGGTTTTGATGAGCACATTGGGTAAGCTGTATGAAAAACCCTCAGCCTCCAACAAGGTATTTCTAATGAAATGTTTATTTAATATGAAGATGTCAGAAGGTGGATCTGTTGCTGATCATTTAAATGAATTTAATACAGTTACAAATCAACTGAGTTCTTTAAGTGTGAACTTTGATGATGAGGTTAGGGCTCTTCTAATCTTGTGTTCATTGCTAGAAAGCTGGAATGGCTCGGCCATGGCTGTAAGTAGCTCTGTCTCTGGTTCAAACACCTTGAAATTTGATGATGTTTTTGGTGTTATTCTTAGTGAGGAAAAATTATAGGTGAGACATTAGGTAATGCGTTGACCATGGAGAGAAGGGGAAGAAAAAGTGAGAGAGGAAAGAGGCAAGGTAATTGCATCAAGTCTAAAAACAAAAGATCTAAGTCCAGACTGGGAAAGATAGAGTGTTGGAACTGTGGAAAGAAAGGACATCTGAAGAAAGACTGCAGATCTCTAAAAAAGGAAGGAGATGGACAACAAGAGACTAATCTGGACGCAAATGTAGCAGGTGATGTGTTACAATATGATTTGATTCTTGCATTAGATAATACTAGTGATTACTGGGTAGTAGATTCAGGGGCTTCATGTCATGCTACACCGCATAGGAAATACTTTCATGATTATGTTCTAGGCGATTTTGGACATGTCTTATTGGGTGATGATTAGCCATGTAAAATTGTTGGAATGGGTAAGGTATGGATAAAATTTAAGAATGGAACTGAATGGCTGCTGAAAGTTCTAAGGAATATTCTTGCTATGAAAAGAAATATGATCTCAACAGGGCAGCTGGGAGAAGGCGGTTGTTTATCTACATTTGAAGAAACGTGGTGGAAAATCACTAAAGGACCAATGGACCAATGGTGATAGAAAAAGGAGACAGGATAGGTACGTTGTATTTATGTCCTTGTAATATTGACCATTCTATCTCTTTAGCTTCCATAGGAACATATACAACATTTTGGCATCATAGGCTTGGACACATGAGTGAGAAGGGGATGCAGATTCTCAACTCAAGGAAGTTGCTGCCAGATTTGAAGCACATAAGTTTGGAATTCTATGAGAACTGTGTTTATGAAAAACAAAAGAGAGTCAGATTTCTCAGGGTTGGGAAACAAAAGAAGAATGAAAAGTTAAAGCTTGTGCATACATATGTATGGGGACCGGCTTAGGTACAATCTCTTGGTGGTTCTCATTATTATGTTACATTTATTGATGATGCAACTAGGAAAACTTGGGTTTATTTCATTAGACAGAAATATGATGTGTTTACTACTTTTAAGAAGTGGAATGCTTTCATTCAGAATGAGACAAGAAAAAGGTTGAAGTGTCTCAGATCTGGTAGTGGAGGTAAGTATTGTGGCAAGGAGTTTGATAGTTATTGTTCATACCATGGGATTCGTAGAGAGAAGACAGTCATAGGAACACCACAAGAAAATGGTGTGTCAGAAAGGATGAATATAACGATCATGGAGTGTGCAAGGTGTACGAGATTGCATGTAGGGTTGCCCTTACATTTTTGGGCAGATGCTGTAAATACTGTTGTTTATTTAATAAACAGAGGGCCTTCAAGTGATTTCGATGGTGGTATTCCAGAGGAGGCTTGGACAACTAAAAAGGTAAACTACTAATTTCTAAGAACTTTTGGTTGTGAAGCATTTGTCCATATTGATAAAGAAAATAGAACAAAGTTTGAAGCTAAATCTAATAAATGTACCTTTATTGGATGTGGGGTTGATGATTTTGGTTATCGCTTATGGGATTATGAAAATCACAAAATCAATAGGAGTAGAGATGTGATATTCAATGAAAAGGTCATGTTTAAAGATTAGTTGTAGGGAAAGAAACAGGAAAAAGAAAACACAGAGTACACAGTTCTTGATGAAATTAAAGAAAATGAAGTTCCAAAGGTGCCAGAAAATCAAGAATAGAAGCAAGTACCTGAAACTCCTACAAGTGTAAGAAGATATATCAGGTTATGTAGACTCCCTGAACGATACTCTCCTTTAATGTATTATTTATTGATGACTGACATTGGTGAACCAGAATGTTATGAAGAAGCAATGCAGGTGGAAACTAGAAAGAAGTGGGAGCAAGGCATGAATTAGGAGAAGGACACATTGGTAGGAAACCAGACTTGGGATTTGGTTCAGTTTCCTGCTGGTAAAAGAGAATTGCAGAACAAATGGGTTTACAGTTTGAAGGAAGAAGATGGAGGTAAGAAGCGGTACAAGGACAAACTTGTTGTAAAGGGGTTTGCATAGAAGAAAGGTATATATTTTGATGAAATATTTTCTCCTGTTGTTAATATGAATTCAATTAGGACTATTTTAACTCTAGTGGCGGTAGAAGATTTTCATCTTGAACAGTTAGATGTAAAAACAACCTTTCTCCATGGGGATTTGGAGGAAGAGATATATATGCAGCAGCCACAAGGGTATGAGGTTAAAGGGAAGGAGAATTTGGTATGCAGGTTGAAGAAGAGATTGTATGGATTGAAGCAAGCTCCAAGGAAGTGGTATTTAAAATTTGACAGGTTTATGACAGAACAAGGTTATAGTAGATGTCATTCTGACCACTGTGTTTATTTCAAGAGGCTAGATAATGGAAGATATATTATCTTGTTATTGTATGTGGATGACATGCTTGTTGTAGGGTCTAACATCCAGGATATAAATGTGCTAAAAAGGAAGTTATCTAATTCATTTGCGAGGAAGGATTGGGATGCTGCAAAGCAAATCCTTGGTATGAGAATAACAAGAGACATGAAAAATCGCAAACTGACATTGTCTCAGGGTGAGTAGATACAAAAGGTGTTGGAGAGGTTCATAATGCATAATGAAAAACCAATTAGTACACCTTTGTCCAACCATTTCAAAATAAGTAAGGAAATGTGTCCCAAGACACAGGAAGAGATAGATTACATGTCCAAGATTCCCTATTCATTAGCAGTTGGTAGCTTGATGTATGACATGGTGTGCACAAGACCAGATATTGCACATGCAGTGGGAGTTGTGAGCATATACATGAAGAATCTAGGTAAAGAACATTAAAAGGTAGTACAGTGGATTCTCAGGTATATGAGAGGTACTACCACTCATGCATTATGTTTTGGAGGTTCAGACACTGTTCTACAGGGATATGTTGATGCAAATATGGCAAGTGATAAGGATAGCAGGAGGAGCACCAAACGATATGTGTTTACTGTAGGTGGAACAACCATAAGTTGGATTTCGAAATTGGAAAAGGTTGTTGCACTTTCAACAATGGAAGCAGAGTATGTTGTTGTTACAGAGGATAGTAAAGAGATGATTTGGTTGCAGAGGTTTATGGAGGAATTGGGTAAAAAGAAGAAGGATAGCAGGTTGTATAGTGACAACCAGAGTGCCATTCATCTTGCAAAGAACTCATCCTTCCATTCCAGGAATAAACATATACAGCTCAAGTACCATTTCATATGCTCTGTTCTGGAAGATGAACTGTTAAAGCTGGAGAAGATACATACTATCCAGAATCCCGTAGACATGTTTACAAAGGTAGTCACTATAGAGAAACTGAGTTCCTTCTCGGTTTCAGTTGGCGTTCTAGCGTGAAGGTGAAGATGAGAAATTTTCCAAGTCCAAGTCCAGCAAGTACATCAGCGGTGGAGTTGTTCTGATCAGTCTCCAAGTGGGAGATTGTTGGTTGTGGAGCCTGATATTCTAGATTCAGAGATGTTGTTGTTCAGCCATGTTTGTACCCCATTTTTATATGATATGCAGGTAAACTGTACAGTCACCCCAGCGGGAGGTTGTGGGGGGGCATCACTCCCCACAGGCGATGCCGAGTAATCAAGTGGTTTTGGGTTGTTTTTCGCCAACAGATTACGGGACCATTGTTTTGGGTAACCCATGGTATTTTCCCATGGTATTTACCCTTTAAAGGAAAGACATTGTAATATGGCTACAGATGATGGATTAGGTATTGTGTATTGTAAAGATCTCTGAGATCATGTAAGAGAGACTGAGAGAGTGTGAAGAGGAAGTTGCAGTGGATGTGTTGCGGGTTGTATCCCTTCATTTGCTGGATGGTATAGTAATAAGGACTGTAAATTTATGTGTGGACGTAGCCCATCTTGGGTGAACCACTTTATATTGGTGTCTCTCTTGTAATGTGTTTGTGTGATTATATTTTATCTTGTTTATTGTTATTGCTCTGCGATCCTATTTTTCTAACATCTAACCTTGTATGTCTCCTTAATAAATACTTATATGGCCTTAAGCAAGCTCCTCAAGCTTGGTATGCCAAAATAGACATCTTTCTCATTGACACTAGTTTTTCTAGATGCCATCCTGACCCCAATTTCTATACCAAGAAAGTAGGAAACAATCTCATCATCCTTTTACTTTTTGTTCATGACATTATTCTTACTAGTAGCGACCCTAAACTTTTAGCCCATGTAAATTCTAGTCTTAAGAAAAAATTTGAAATGACATACTTAAAGGACATTTGCATTATTTTCTTGGCCTCCAAGTCTTGCAAACCAAGGAAGGAATATTTATTTCTCATTCTAAGTATGCTTGTGATCTTCTTCATCACTTCACATGGAAGATTGTAAACCAACCCCATCTCCCTTCCATTCTGGAGTCAAAATTTCTTCCACTTACACTTCACCCAAAGTTGATTCCACCCTATATCATCATCTTGTTGGTAGTCTCTTATACTTGACTCAAACCCATCTTGATCTTTCGTTTGCCATTGGTCGTGCTTCCTACTATATGAAAACACCCCATGAAAGTAATTGGAAAGTAACAAAAATGATACTCCAATATATTCAAGGTACAATTCAGTTTGAGATTCATTACAGTTCAGGGGAACTCCTTTGTTGGTTGGTTTCATTGATTCATATTGGGCCAATGATCCCGATGATCGGAAGTCTACTGCATGTTATGTTTTCAGTTTGAGTTATGGAACTGTCACTTGGGCTTGTAAGAAACAACAAGATCCTTCTCTTTCTTCAACAAAATAAGAGTATTGAGTCATCATTAATGCTATTTAGGAAGCATTATGGATTTGACAAATCCTTTCAAAGTTTGGATTTGAGTAGCAACATCCAACTCCCTTTGGTGCAATAATAAAAGTGTCGTAAATATTTCCAAAGATCCAATTCAACATCAACACAACAAACACATTAAGCTACATATGCCCTTAATGAGAAGGCTTGTTCATGATCGCATCCTTGAAGTGATATTTTTCCCTACAGATGATCAAGTTGCATACATTTTCACAAAGTCTCTTACAGAAGCAAATTTTTCTAAACTTTGATCTATGTTAGGAGTTCAGGAATTTGTCATTAAGGGGGGATAAGCTCTAATGCCTCCTTCCTTCTCCTAATAATGCCACTTTTGTAAATCCTTCAATCCTATCCCAATTTTTTCTTAAGGATGGATGTTAGGATATTTAAACACTTAGGAGTTAGTTAAGATCAACTTGTTTAATATATCCATTTTAGTATGCATTTGTAAATATTTAATCTGACAGCCATGATATGTTCTAGACATAAAGTGATCCAACAGTTAATATTCTCTTAGATTGCAACTATCATTGATCCATGGATTAACACCAGATTGGTCCATGATCTCTATTTAAAGAGCATGGAGGGTCATTTGCTAGTTGATCGATTATGAGAAGCTCATTTCTAACTTTAATTCTTTTGCATAGTAAATTGCCTCAAGTATTTATTTGGCTGGAGATATGGAGTGTTTCCCTTTAGAGGATTTAAACCACATGTAAACATCAGTGTTTTTATCTATGATATGTTTGTGTGAGCAGTTGTTCTAGGTGTTTGATATTTTGGAAGTATCCTATGTAGTCGGAAAATTTTAAAAAAACCACTGCTCTATTTACCATATATCCAATTTCCAAATTATGATATCCATTGGGGGTTATGATTAAATGTGGTGGTCATTGTGAAAATGTGAAACTCCAAATGGGTGATTACCATCTCAAAACACATATGTTTTCTATTGACATGGATGGTAGTGATATAGTTCCTGTCGTCAAATGGCTCCAGACTTCGGGTCTTGTCACCATGGATTTTAAGGAACTCTCTCTCATATTTACTCAAGTTAGGAATACAGATGACCTCAATGGAATTACCTTAAGTTCTCATGAAATTATCGCATAAAACCATATGGAGAAATTATTGAAGAAAGACCACTTGGGAATCATTGCTTAGTTCAATTCCATCCAATTCATGGAAACGCCTACACCATATATTCACCTTGACTTGCAACAATTTCTCTCCTGGTATCAATAGGTTTTTTAGGAACCAAAGTGTTTTCCCACATCCTATGGGAAAATTACCCTGGTATTCCCTTAATCCCAGACAGTTAACCTCCCAATGTACACCCTTGTCATTGCCCTTTTGCACAAAAATTGGAACTGAAAAAACCATTCAAGAATTATTAGAGGCAGGCATCATTCATTCCAACAAAATCCCTTATTCTTCTCTAGTTTTTATAGAAACCAAAGTGTTTTCCCACATCCTATGGGAAAATTACCATGGTATTCCTTTAATCCCAGGAATTTAACCTCCCAATGTTTTCCCTTGTCATCACCCTTTTTCACAAAAATTGGAACTAAAAAAACCATTTAATAATTATTGGAGGCGGGCATCATTCATCCCAACACAAGCCCTTATTCCTCTCCAGTTGTTATTTTCCTCAAAAAGGAAGGAATTTGGTTCATGTGTCTTGATTTAAAGGTTCTCAAAAAATTAACCATCAAAGATAAATATCTCATTTGTATTATTGATGATATCTTAGATAAGTTGCATGGAGCCAAATTCTTCACCAAACTTGATGTTCACTTGTGCTATCATCAAATACAAATCAAAGAGGTAAGCATACCTAAGACAACCTTCTGCACTCATGAGGTTCATTTTGATTTCATAGTCATTCCCTTAAGCCTATGTAATACCTTATCGAATTTTTAGAGCCTCATGAATATGATCTTCCACCATTTTCTCTACCATTTTGTCTTGGTTTTATTTAATGATATCTTTTTCTACATCCCCACTTGTGAAAGATTTTCAACATGTTTCTTGTACCTTGCAATTATTATAGGATCACCAATTATTTGTGAAACATTCCAAATGTGATTTTGGGGTGATTGAGGTTGAATATGTGTGCCATATTGTGAGTCAATATGGTGTATATGTGGACCCCAAGAAAGTGGAATCTATGTGGAACTAGACCCACCCCAAAACTATCAAGAGTTTGAGATGGTTCCTCGGACTTATGGGCCACTACTATAAGTTTGTGAAAAATTATGGAATATTACAACTCCTCTTACAACATTGCTAAAAAACAATTCCTTCTCTTGGAATGAGGTAGTAGACCATGCCTACTCCACCTTAAAGGAATATATGTGAACTATGCATGTGTTAACTCTTATCCATGCCAAATTTCACTAAGAATTTCATATTAGAATGTAAAGCCTTTGGTTGTGCTCTGGGAGCGGTATTACTACAAGATGGACATACATTGGCCTTCACCAGTAAGTAGCTCTATGAGAAGAACTTGGAAAAATCCACTTATGAAAAATAAATGATGTTTATCCTTCACATATTTGAGACATGGTGGCCATATTTAATAGGAAAATGTTTCCATATCAAGACAGGCCATCATAGTCCCAAGTATTTCCTGTAACAAACATTGTCTTCACTAGAGAAACATATATGGGTCACTAGGATGTCAGGTTATGATTAGTAATCATGTACAACAAGGGTCATAACAATGTAGTGGCAAATGCTTTGTCTAGGAAATTTGAAGAGGAGGGTTCCCTATTTTCCTTGACCTTACCAATTCCAAGTTTTCTCAACAATGCACATTATGAATGGTTGGCCCAAGACATAGCTAGACACCTCATCAAACACATCCAAGAATACTCAAACCATATGGCTGAGTATACATGGAACCAAAATATATTAAGGTATAAGGACTACATTTTTCTCAGGTTTGATTTAGACTTAAAACCACAAACCTTAGAGGAGTTGCATTCATCACCCACAATGGGACACTCATGTTTTCATAAGAACTACGAAAGAATTAAGTTCTCATTCTTTTGGGAAGGCATGAAAAAATATATCCACAACTTTATTGTAGCCTATGAAATTCGCCAATGACATAAGAGCAGAATAATAAAGTCACCTAGGTATTTGTATCCACTTCAAATTCCAAACAATATATGGAAAAAATATATCTATGTATTTCATCATAGGGCTTCCTTTGGTAGGTGATAAAATAGTCATTATCATGGTATTATATCATCTAACAAAGTATGCTCACTTTTTTGCATTACCACAACCTTTTACAACCTCCCTAGTGGCACAAGTATTTATGGATCATATTGTGAAGCTCCCTAGCATGTCCACTTCTAGTGTATCTAAATATGACCCTACTTTCACCAACAATTTTTGGTAGGAGCTATTTAAAATTCAAGGTATCCAATTGAATATTGACACAACGTATCACCACCAAATGAATGGTCAAACAAAAGTGGTCAATAGATTCTTAGAAACCTACTTGTGATGGTTTGTATCAAATGGGCCACACTGCTAAGCCCAATTGATTCCTTTGGCCAAGTGGTGGTATAATACCACTTATCATGGATCCAACAAAATGACACTATATGAATAAGTGTATGGCCAAAATATCCCATAAGTGATTTCCTATCTACTAAGTACCTCTAGGGTTTAGGATATGGACAAAACATTTTTCAACAGAGTAGTTTTTCTCTGCACCCTTAAAGAAAATATAGTTATTTCTAAAAAAAAAAAAACAATAGGAAGATATGCATCACTCCAAGCATTCAACTTTTGAATTTGGGGATCAAGTGATTCTTTGATTCCATCTTTATAAACAAACATCACTCTAGTCTCATCTCCACTACAAGCTCAATCTAAAGTTCTATGACCCTACACTATCTTCCAATGCATTGGACAAGTGGCTTACAAGCCTGCTTAGTTAGATCAATCCAATATTCACCTAGTATTTCACATCTCTTAACACAAAAATGTTGTGGAGTTTAATTGTAAAGTGCATACTATCTTACCGAAACTAGATAACAAAGGCTCCATTTGGCTCCAACTAGTATAATTCTTGGCTTCTAGGGAATGAAAATTGGATAGGCACAAAATAATATAATTTTTGATTCAGTGCAAAGATATGATACTATAAGATGCCACTTGGGAACACACATAAAGTTTACAATAATTTCCTCACCTTCAATGTTGACGACAACACTGCTTTTGAGTGAGGAGGGCATGTTAGGGTCCTAGCCTAACACGTCTTACTTTAGCAATTATTCATGCATCATATACAATGGTAATCTATTTGGAATAAGAATGAGTGTTATTAGAATTCAAAACAAGCCAAAAATATAAACCAAATAAGTCTTCACTAAGAATTCATCAGAGACTTGCAAAATTGTGAAGAAAGATCGATGCATAAACATGTAGAATGTAATTCTGTTAATGTACATTACATTATAATTGGTATTCAATAATAATAATAAAAATATATTACATCTTATACGGATAAATCGAATGCACTAGAGGAAATTCGAGAGGCTCACTGAAAAAGCAGGCTTATTTAGCACTAAAACCCCAATCTAGACAATAGCTAAAACCAACTCTACGCAAGTGGTCACGAATGGGAAAGTAGATTTTTGGTGGACCATGAGTGACATAAAATCAGCAAGAGGATGGATTTCTTGGAGAAAAATATGGAAGTGGTTGGTGGAAAAAGCTAACAACTTTCCTAAAGACACCCTAGTTCAACTTAGGCAACTCAATCCAAGAGAAAAGTTGCTAAAATAAATCTTTGTCTCGTAAAAGCACGATTAAATCAGAATAAATATATCTAGGGTGCATTAGCTTAGAAAATCAGTATAAATCAAGTATGAGGGTGCATCACTAGTCTATAATGATCAAAAGGTGGATAAGGTGGGCCCAAGACACTAGACTAGGTGTGTTATAGGTTAAATCTGCACTTCTCTGTCTATGATCACATTACTCTGTTGATCACACAAAAGGACACTATGAATGGAAGAGCTAGATTGAAATTGGATGAGTTATAACTGAGATCACACATCTTCAGCTGAAAACATAATTTTTCTATAGTTTTCATTATGTGTGTGATACTATTTCCCCTGACATCTAACGTTCTAAATGTTGGTTTTATTGAGGAGAACCCGTGCACTTACCTCAAAAGATGTGTGCGCTGGTTGTAAAGAGCACTAGTTGCATACTGTGCGCTAGTTTACTGTTATGATACCTATGAACATGTTAATATAAATGGAAAAAATATATTAAGATTACAAATTAGGATTAGTTGAGGTTGGTTCCGTAACTCCCACAACCTCTCAATTCAACTGCCTCACAAATCTAACTTCCAGCCTTGTCCAATAAATACAAGGGGAAGCCATGAGGGAGAGGCCAAGGAAGAAGAAGCTACTGTTATGCTGAAGGATTTTCTAAGTCATTGTGAGGAGCAAGAGCCTAGGACTCGATTGCATAAGTGTTTGGACAGATCGTGTATATCTATACTTAACCACATTTCTTTGACAATAAAAGGTGGAAATACCCTTCCTGTCCTAATGGAATGTCTATTTTATTGAATGTCTGATTATGATTGATGTTAAATTAATTTCAATTTCATTATATATATTATAGTCAAGATACGTTGAGGAAGGTTGATTTGTTTTGCAGGTACATTACTGTGGAAGATTGGACGAAAGCTAGGACCAACCATTGTTAAAAAGGTACTATTTTTAGAATCCTAATCTTGTTTCATTCATCGTAATTAGTGAAAAGCATAATGTATTTACTTGTCACCCCATGTAAGTTGGTAGTGTCATCTCTCCCACTATAGGTTATATTCCTGCACAACAGAACCAGTGACTTCGTTGGGGAGAACCAGTTGTTTCTGCTCTAGGGACCTTGTCTATGTTTTCTTTCAGTTTTTACAGTCGGTTGGTTTTCTGAGAGGTTTCTTATAGGTTACTTTGCTTTTCCTTTTTGTCCTGATTCATTTAAGTCCGACTGAGAAAAGCTCCATTTTTTGCTTTAAGTCCTTCTAAGCTTCTTTCCAGGATAGTCTGAGTTGGTTGAAGTCTTCTTGATAGCTTTTCCTTTTTGAGTTTGTGTGGTGGTAGAGTTACTTTGGTTTTCTTGCCTACCTTACCTATTTGGCGGATGTTTTTTCTTTGGTTTATGATGCTTAGGAACAACCTATAGGTTTGTCTTTCCATTGCATGCATCAGCTTTTCCTTTTCTTTTACATCTTGCTCCAAATCTAGAGTTTTTTCATTGAAACAACTATGTAGTTCAAGTCTTTGTCAAGTCTGTTGATTTGTTTGGTTTAAGCCATTAAGTTTTTATCTTTACCCACAACTTCGTTAGATCTTGCTTGTTTCCCTTTTTTCAGATTCATTTTCTTTTGCAAAACATAAGAAAAGATCAAAAATTGAAAATTGGTAGCTTAGTAGTAAGATTTGCCATTACTGTTTCGAAGTAGGATAGATTATTTTGTTATTTTCTTTGAAATTTAAAAAAGAAAATTGAAAAAATGCTTATGCTTAGGATTGCCTATTTCATGTTTTGAAAGACATAAACGAAAAAACAAAAAGAGTCTTTGTGAATTTTTAAAAACATCATTTGTACACACTTTGCTTTCTGTCAAAACCGTTCCACACACTTCAGTACCCTTCTTGAGTAAAAAGTAGCCTCTAAAAAGAAAATTTAATAAAATTAATTAGCGACTTTTTCTTTTTAGGTTTGTCACAACATCAACTAGCTTAGGCTAGGGTTTATGGGTAAAACACCTTAAACTACCCGAAATCGGTTTCATTACTCAGTAATCATAGTAAGACAATCTCTTAGGTAAAACCACTTATATCAAAATATGCTCGGAACGCTCTACTCAAACCAGATTTAAGCACAAGGCCGTGTGTGACTTGAACTGTTGAGGATACCCCCTCACTTTCCTTTCAAACATAAACCAGAGTTGATTCGTGTAAGGGGGTCCACTAGTACTTTCAAGTGCTTTTGGATTTCAGGCTTTGCTACCCTTCCCATGCGTCTTGGCTAGGATAGGCTGACGACTGTTCCCCTAGGTATTTTCATGTTTGTGGTATCCTTAGTATCTTAACCATAGGGATCTTCATAGGTAGAGTGGAAGGCTATTTCCACTTCACCTCGGACAGACACGGAAGGTAACCCTTTGCGGTAATCCCGGGAGGGCAGTTTGGTGATTCAAATGCTTACACCCAGAGGACCTCCATTGGACATCGTGTAACTGAATGTCGATACTCTATTAGTTGGTTCTGGGCCCTCATCATCCCAGACTTGCTTCTAACAGTATTAGCCTTGTTTTCTTGGTTTTGATCACTTGGGACAATTTTTTAGTGGTATGATGTTTTCTCCCTAGTTGTTTAGTGGCCACTAGGTTTTTATACTTAGTTTGATTTTTATATAGCTGTGGAGGACCAACCTCTTCATAGGTCTCGGAGGTTGCAAAACCTTCCCCCACTCATTGTGGAGCCTCCACCGCCACCGCGACACCAGAGGATGGATTCCCGTGGTTCATACGAACTTGCGGGCAAAACTGAACCACTTGAAGAACCACAGGTAAGACTCCAGGATCAACAGGTCTTTGATACTATTAAGGCTGAGGACTTAACTTCGCGAGAGTTTAACACTCCTTTCAACCCTCCCCTGACTGGACCAAACGATCCATTACTTATAACTGTAGACTCTCTAGGCCAACCCGAGTATAGTACATACTGGTTTACCCGTGGTCATTCCATGACTAATCCAAGAGATGATTTGGGAGTCCCTCAAACTCCCACCGCAACAATTCTTACAAGAGTTCTCTCTTCTTCCTTTCCAAGCACTGCGGCACCTAGCTCTTCGCAGACTACTTCTCCTTTGAGCCCATCTTTTAGTTTTAATGCTGGTACTGTAGGTATGTCGAGCTCACAAGCTTCGACATCAGCTAATGTCTCTACCCCCAATTTTGGAGAAGCTAATATCCCTTTGACAGGGATAACTTTAATGACATTTACTCAACCTCCTGTTACTCAACAGTTAGAGGGAATACCACAGTCTGCTCCTTCAACATATTTAATATGATCAATCCCTACTGCATCGATGCCTATTATGGGTTCAATGACAACACCGTCCATTTCAAATACATCTGGTTTTAACCCCTACGTAGGTTATAATGTAAATCCATATAATATACCTAGAGGGAGCATCCCCTTCTCATTGTTTGCTGAAGGGGGTGGTAAAATTTTAAACCCACATTACGGAGGGGCTAACACCTAGCCGCAATGGATGAGTACGTCGAGAAGAAATCCTCTTTCTTATGGATGGGGCAATTTTAACAACGATTTTACCTCACAACTGATGGATGGGGGAAACCCCAACCAGTAGTACACGAACCAAGGTTTGGGAGGTTCCCCCTACCGAATTACTGCTTACCAAATGCCATCGACACAACCTAGTTTACCTTTTCTGGCAACTTTGAATTTTCCAGACCTTTCAAAACTTACTAACGATCTGATGTGCCACAATCCTACATGGCCATCAGTTCCCACTAAGCTGCCTTCAGACATTCCAAAATTTGAAGGTAAGACTGGTGAAGATCCTGGTGACCATGTCACTACGTTTAATCTCTGATGCTCTTCTAATTCGTTGAACAATGATTCCATCAGATTGAGGCTCTTCCAAAGAACCTTGACTAGTGCTGCAGCTAAATGGTATATTGAACTGCCTGTAGCTGCTTATGATCATTTTTGGGATCTGGCTACAGTTTATTTGAATCACTTTCAACTTCCTGTCCGATATGATGCTGGCACAGATCTTCTGTCAACCTTCAGATAGAACAAAGCCACTCACCTATCTAACCATATTCAGGAGTGGCGAAGGATAAAGAGGCTCATTAAATCCAACATCCCTCCAGAGGTCTTATTAGAGTGGTATCTCAAATCACTCCTTCCTTATATTTCTAGGTAGCAACTTCTGGGGTGTCCTCCGAAGATGAAGCTATCCTTAGAACCGAGCAGCTTGATCTGGTGTATGCTTAGTATGGGCTCTTATATGATATTATTCATGATGCGCTAAGATCTAATATAGATCTAGGTAAACCCAATGCTGGACCACATGCCGATGGCATTGTGGGTTCAGTAGATTCCGCAATGTTTGAAGCTTTAACTAACTAGGTTCATGCCTTATCTGTCAAACAGTCTGCTGCGGAAGCAAATTCAGTTGCAACCTCTCATTCACAAAAGAAATCTATACAACAAGTGTAGATGAATCAAAAGGGCCCTTGGCCGCCCAAGAACAATAAAAAGAAGGGAAAGCAAGGAGAGGGGAACCACCAAAAGCCCCAAAATATAGAAAATGTCGAGGAGGGAAAAAAGGATAAAAAGAAAGTGAAGTTCCCTTGCAAGTTATACAAAGAGGACCACCTCACCTATCAACGCCCTCTGATGGAAGAATCCCAGAAGCTACTCCGTGAAAAGAAACCAACTGTCCTAAAGGACCCATTCCCTCACAGACAAGGTTCAGCTTCTGGAAACTCTAGTGTTGGGGGAACTCATCATGCCTCATCTACTGACCAATCGTTTATTAATATGGTTAATTCGGACGCTCTTTTACAAACTCGAGCTAGAAACTATACTTCAAACTCACAGCAAAGAGATAAGGATGTTCCCGAATCATCTACCCCTCTCCACATCGAGAGACCAGTAGATTCACTGCTGAAGATTCCAAAAGGTATCTTCAAATGAGCTGTGCATAATCCTAACGCACGGGCTGCTCCTAACTACAATGTTGTGGAAGATTTATCCCAAACTCCCTGTTCCATGTCCACTTTGGAGGTACTGCAAAGTTGTCCATTACAACGCAGTGCACTTCTCGCAGTGATTGGGAGTGTAGACTCATCCAATATGCTTGCTCGTTTTGATATGTCGAGTATCAAACCTTAGTGGTCATACCACGTCTCTCTCCAAATAGAAGTATTCCATGGTCCCAAGACCATTGGACGAGCTGTTGTAGATGAGGACGCATCTACGTGTGTAATGTCCATTTCTTGCTGGAAGGCTTTGGGATCACCCGAATTAGCCCCCTCGAACACCTTGCTTACCACCGTTGATGGAAGATCGCTCCGTCCATACTGAGTCTTACCATCATTTGACGTGGAATTTGTTGGTAAGCTAGGGTCTGTAGAGGTTGAAGTTCTATATGCTCCACTTGACTGCAATTTACTATTAGGTAGGATCTGGACGTACACAATGCAAGCAGTTCCACCAGTCGTTTTCTGAGTTTTAATGTTCCCTCACGAAGGAAATATCATCACAGTTGATCAACTTTCATTTTCTCGGAAAAACAACCAGACTTCATCGGATTCAACAATTATGTTGGTTGATCAGTCTCACCTAGCTACTGAGAGTTTAGGAGCAGGGCTCTATGGGTCATTAATGGGCACTTTTGACCTACCTTCTCCTATTCATTTTATTGGTTCTGAAGAGTGTTCATCGTCTGATATTTTCATGGTTTGTCCAAAGATAGATCCATGGATTCTCCCCACCGAATCAGAACGAGTTGTGCCCCTATCTGTTGCGGAAGTGGTCTAGTGTCATCTCCCCCACTATAGGGTATATTCCTGCACAACAAGGTGCTAGGTTATTGTAGTGCCCCTAGACTACTGTAGACATTGAGAGCACCTGTTGAGTGACCCGACTTTTTGAAACATTAATAAAATAAACCCTATGATTTTATTTTGAGTATATTTATGATTACGATTGATTGATATATGTGCATTTGGGTAGTTATTGTGAATGGATGATTTCATGTTGTTTAATGATTAACTTTGATATGAATGATGCTTAACGACTAGCTGTTCAATTGATTATGTGATTAGACGAATGAGTAATGATTGAGTAAATTATAGATGCTTAATGAAGCAACAGATTTATAAATCAAATTATGATTATTGAGGACAGTGCTACTAATTTACGTTTGTGAGAATAGTGTGTAGCGACAGGTGAAACGGTTCACCGACGGACACACAAAGGAATATGAAGGGTCGTAGAGTACGGATAAATCACACAGGGAGAGCGACGATGATGTTGACTTCCGACGGAATACCACGCTTGAGCATATAAGCACTGATCCACTTGCTCAAGAGGAAAGCGTGAGGGCGTACGAGGTGGGCCACGACGGAGCTGGTCACGTACGAGTTGGGGGGCGCGTAGTGAGAACGGACTCACTCCTCAACACTATTAGTCCCTAATAGCGTGTAGACGTAGGATGGAAGGTAATGACTCCTGAAATCCCTACATGAAGTTCCCGCAAGTCAAAACAGAAGGATGACGACAGAAGGGCCCGACGGTGCGGTACCCTGCCGAGAATGGAAAGAGTGGACACAAGGACCCGATGATGTGGTACCTTGCCAAGGAATGGAAACTACAAATGACTGGACCCGATGGAGTGGTGCCATGTCGGGGAAATTAAATTAAGGAACAAGGAGGCCCAATGGTGTGGCACCGAGGTCCTAGTAAAAGTTGACTTCTAAACTTAACTGCATTGAAACGTATAAGTTTGCACCTAGAGCATTACTTAGAAATGTATTTGAGTACTTTTGGAATTTGCACATAAATGATTACTTTGGCATTTAAATAATATTAAGTGTTATTTAGGCATTTGCACATGAAAGGGTACTTCTGATTATTTAAACATATTATAAAGATTTATTTAGGAGCAAAATGGAATCCTAGGCATGGACACCTAGTCAACTCCACCTACACCACAAATATAGGAGTTAAGTAAAATATCTAGGGGACAAACTTGAGCAAACTTAGGGATGTTGGTGCATCTCCTAGAGAAACTGACACATGGATGGGTGAGTTTTATTAATTTAATAAAATGAATATTTTTGCATGAAGCGACATGTGTCGCATGAGATTTTCCTTTATAAGGAAGGCATTAGGAATGGGTAAGGGGACCCAGACCTTGGATGACTATCGTAATATTGATTTACCTCATGACTTGCTGCTATTGAGGGTTTGGCTGGAAATCTTGGTGGTGGGGAAACTCAAGCTGGGTTTATTGAGAATTGTGTGTGAAATTTACGACCCAAAGCTCGGGGGAGGCCATGCGACTGAAAGCATGAGCCTATGGTTGGGTGGCGAAGCTAACGGTTGCTTCGCCAATGGTTAAACGAGCTTTGCTGGAGGGATCCTACGGAAGACGCAGACGACAATGGACTAGTTGGATCGGATTGACAGGTTAAAGTTTTGCTTATTTTTTTTAAGTTATTCACGCTTTTTATTTTATTTTTCCAATAACTATGATGGCTAATTTGTTTGTATGAAGTTGCTAAAGTTTCAAGTTCAGTTCAAGGGGACCCTAAAGGAGGGGTTCTACATTTGGTATCAGAGCCGGTCGAGCCTTGAGGGCACCGAACTCTCATTATTTAGGGGTTCGTCGGCAATTTGTGGAGGACAACGACATAATTGGAGTTGCAATCTTCGTGGAGTAATACCTTTGGCTGAGCTATTTATACAAGTTCTTTTACTTTTCTGCAAGGATAATTTTAGGGGCGAAATTTAGCCCATGGGCTATTTTTCCATGGTTTTTTCCAAAAAACGATTCGCCAATTTGCATTTTTTGAAGCCCTATTTCGCCCAATTTTGATGGGGTAAACATTTTTCACTCTAAAAATCGCCAAATTATTATATAAACTATATAAAATCCTTAGAAATTCAAATAATTTTAGAAAAATATCGCCAAAAATTTTATAGTTGACATTTTAGGAATTGGTAAGATTCGCCAAGGTTTATACACTTTTAAATAAGTATGGGTCCTTAAAATTATCCCTGCTTTTCTGTATTTAACTTATACATTTATTTTCTGTTATTAAAGGTTATAGTATTGAACCTCGTGCAGAATTTAAGATCTTTGTACTACTGCTATTTTCTGAAAAGCTATTATTTTACCTTCGCTGGAATATCAGTAGATTTGGGTTCAATTCATGCTTCTGAACATTTCCATTATATAGCTTATAAACAGGTTGTGTTTTTTTTCTTTTTTCAATGAAATTGTTCCCATATTCCATGTATACTACAGGGTATGTCCATAAGATCTCTGCAAATTTTTATTATGACTCCATCGCTTACCACGATATTACAAATGTCTGCTTTATACCGAATCTTCTTTACTCTGTAATTAGATAATGGTAGACTCTGTTCTTTTGGGTTACGCTCTGTAATTGTTTATATTTATTCTCAAAACAGAAAAAGAAAATTGAAATTAAAACTCTGTTTATACAGCAAAAACTCTGTGGGTTTTTAGAATCAAAGTCGATCTCTTTTCTGTTTTACCCTGTTGCATAAAAGGGATCATCTATCCATTCTCGGCGGTTGAATTCCAAGCTTCGACTCTGTCCAGCTTTCTGTTCCGTCGTGAGAACCCAACAAAACTCTGTGGTATGCATCTATTCTGGTCGAAACCGATCCACATCTTCAACCCATTCATTAAATTCACCGACTGGGTGCGAAGTTATAGCTCTGTTGACGCCTTCCGTATCTACCTTTTATATCGAACCTCTGTTATAACGTTAATCATGCTCTGTGTCAGTAGGACTCCGAATAATTCCCTAAATGTAGTTTATATCAATACTTCAATAAATTCTGGAAGATAATATTAAAATTCTGCTTGATGTTGTTATTCTGATTTTGGATTGCCAACCACGATCTCTGTTAAACCAGCTCCTTATGAAAACATTCAATCCTCACCGTACAGATTTCACACAGGGTCTTCAGGTTTGCACGGATACTCTAAATACTGCATTCGATGCCCTTTTAACCCAATCCTAGGTCTGCTGAAATCCATCCTAAGATCTGCATACCGGCCCCTTTTTATTACAAGAATTTACTCAACTTTCTGAACTGCATTCGAATACCCAGTTGTGTCTCGGTGCCATCATGATCTAGTCATGAGTCGATTGCGGGATTAACTCTGGGATTAACTCCGACCCCTGCTTATTGTAATCCCAGACGTCTCCCTTTCTAAAGCTCTTTCATTATGAAAAAGTATATCTCTCCCTCAAATTGAATTCGTAGAATAGAAACATGATTCTAAACTACCTTAAATTCTGTTATGCTAAAGTAAGATATGGTAGAGAGTATGGATCTCGCCGAATGCCTGTGACTAGTTGAAATCTGCCCACCGAGAGAGGTGGTAAAGGATATGCTCCTCTTGACCCGTGATATCATCTATCCAGCTTCTGAACAAATGCTACCTGCAAGTGACCGATTAATTGAGCAGTGCCACACACCTTTAATTTCAGCATCGATGCTGTGTGTTGGGTCGAGGACTCGACTAATAGTAATAAAGGTTGGGACACTCGTAGTAGAGTGTTGGTGATCGCCAGGTAGACAGTGATACGTTTTGTTTACCAATGCCCCGCCTGAGTAGCAGATCTCTTTCTACACTAGCATTAACCTCTAGATCCGTGATCTCCGTTCCTAATTTAAGTATGGTGAATTGATGGTTAATATAATATCATAATTACAATTGAACCGGAAATCTCCTTCTTACGCTCTGTTTTCATAAATGGAATCTTGAATCCAATCTTGGCACTCAGTCTCGATTTAATACTGTAATTATTCATCCTCATGCTATGTTTCCAAAAAAGAGATCATGGATCCAGTCTGGGCATTTAGTATCGATTCAATTCTGCAAGTGTGTCCATTATTTTTACGCTCTGTTACATAATTGGGGACTCGATCTGGGCATACCTCCTTGATTAAAATGCTGATAATAAATAATTTTTTGTATGTCATGTTTCTTAATAAAAAGGATGTATGGAATCGTTCGATTTATATTATCCTTGACATCCACACGATGATCGATCTCGTTATGCCCTGCGCTTTGCAAACCTATGTTCATTCAACCCATCAGATTATGATTGGACTAATTTCCAATCTCTGTTCCTTACTTATTTCCTATTTCTTGTAATAATATTATTCCCATCGGATACGGGGATCCTGAACTCTGTCAGTGATTTGTTATTGGCATTACAATTTAAATTGAACCCTGAACTCTGTCTGCAATTAGTATTTCGGCATCACAATTTAAATTTGAACCCGGACCTCTGTTATTGGATATCATGTCGACCTCCATCTGCTGCAATTTATTTTGTTTCTTGTCTTCATTTTAATACCGAATTTGGAACTATCGGTTTGCCATTGGTCTGGAGTCTGGACTTAGCAATACTTTTATTCAACTATGTATAGGTCGAAACTTCAGATCTTATCTGTATATTTAATTTGTTGATCTCTGCTATAATGCGTAACCGGTTTACCATTGAACTCTGTGCTATTCGATTTCAGAAATTGTAAATTGATCTCTGTTATAATGCATAACCAGCTTACAATTGAGCTCAATCGCTATTCGATTTCCTGTCGAGATTTTGTTTATCTGATAATGGATTGTAATTAAGAAATATCGTATTCCTGGCCAGATCTAGAGACCCCAATAGATCATGGCCAGAATACTCCCCGTAGTGCCGAACCATCAACCGGATCTCCCATTTTAACATCTGTTCCGATTTCAATTTTTATTTTTCTCTTTATCTTCTTGTGAAAATACGGCATTTAGTCGATCCGGATTCTCAGTGAACCTAACCTGAATGCAAACGCCTGCAGCCTAGTTGTCATTTGGGTAGCAGATCACATTCTAACTACACTCTAAATTGTCAATGATGAGATCAATTCCAAATCTACGAGATAGAGTCAACAAACTCCTTCATAATAGGGCCTGAGCGCGCCAAACCTTGCCAAGAGTTCGCAGCATTCATAAATTTAAATTAAGAGACCTGCCGAAATTGCGCTTTTCTTCCTGGTTCCAATTCGATTATTTCTGAAACTAAATCTTTATTTATCAGCTTATTACTTCTGTCCATACTTGTAAACTGATCATGATTTTAACCCTTCCACTTCGACTGCCTGTTGAATTGCGAATAGATGGGATGATTCTAGCTGAATGAAACTACTCGTCCTTTAATTTTTAAGTGTTGTTATTAATGAGGATTTTCAGTTCAGCGTAGTTGTGGAGAAATTGAGACTAGAGAAGGACCCTATGGGATCTACCATCTGTAGCATAGGACCCAAGTCTGAGTTCCGTTTACTCTTAGACTAGTTGAAACGACTTCCGCCACCAATCTGTGAAAGTGTTACCTCTGTCACATCTGCTCTATCTGAACATGGCCGGAATTGCCTAGTGTAATTGACAGTACTGATCCGAAGAGTTTTACTCTTGTAATCTCTCAATGTCTTGTAGATACAAGAGCCCCTAAATGGAATCGTTCTGAGGAATGGTTACGGTCCAAGACGACGAGACCAGTAATTAAAAGGACTGTGAACGTTGAGTTCCTATAAGTTTCCTTTCAACCACCAAACGACTCAGCGTGGGTCCAGTTTGATCCTTCGGCAAACGCTGGATTCATGGAAATTATTAAGGGATTTTTGTATTAGAACAGTGCCTTACTATTTGCATAAATATTTATCTATTCACATGAGTGAATGGTAAGATTTTATGGCAGATTTATTTGTATGACATTCATATTCGATTATGGTTTAAACCTTTTTCTCTGCTGAGTTTGACTGTCAGACATATCAGCCGTTGTTCTCGGATTATCAACCGATAAGTTTCTGCAACTGAGTAAGACTACCAGACATTTCCGCCCTTGTTTTCGGTTTATCAAACCATTATGTTACTACAACTGTACGTTCAACGAAGTATATATAGATAATATATTTATATATGTCTCACCTATGTGGCTTAAACCTCTCGATCAACGTGGCAGTCCTGAAGAAGACACGCGCAGGCATTTCATTATGCTTTCAAAATTTAATCCTTCACCTATCGAGAAGTCACCCTTGGGGTGAACTTGGATAGTTTTCACAGGTCTTGCGTTAATATACATATATGTATTAACTTATGTTTAAAATAATCATGTCAGCCACCATTGGGTATAGTTCCATCTATACGCAAAATGACATGCACATGTAAAGGTTATGTATATATATTTGAAAATTTACCTTTCCTACTTATTAGATAAAGTGTTGATAATAGTAGATAAATTGTAATTGGAATCATAAGTTTGACATTAGGAGATGTGTGGGATTTGAAATAGTATTTAGTTATAAAGAATACTAGGTGATGAAGGATTACTCTGTTCATTGTTATTATCCAACTAGGAATAAAGGAGGGAAATCTTAATGGCCATGACAACGTCAAGGTACCATCATGACAAGGTATGTAATCGGTTATGTAGCCACCCCATCCCATAGAAAGGTAAAACAATACTTATGCCAATGATTCCTAGTGATAGGGGAAGGTGTGCAATAATTGGTAGAGGGTTATGTGCACTATGTCATAGGTTAAATATTAAGTGACCTAGAAACATTCAAGGATATGAAATTCATCCCTAGGTAAGTCTGAAAAAGTGAAAATTTCTTTTGTTTTAAAATTGGAGGACATTGGCTCTCTTAAGAGATGCCTACGGGGATATTTTTAACATTCCCTACATGGTCATGGAGAGAGGACTAGTGGATGGATGCATTGGGTGAATTTATTTAATGATGGGAATTTGATAAATTTTAATTGACAAGACACTTTATGCAAGGAATTCAAAAGCTTGTCGAGAGGGACAAATAGACTCATATGGGAAACAAGATATCGATGTGACCCAGGTGATGAGCTAAGCAACATGACACTATCTTTAACAATACAAAAATGAAAAGCTTCAACTTGGCTTACCCATAATAGGGTAATGAAAAATTAAAAATTTAAAAAAAAAATGGTAACTATAAAACCTGTCGAAAGGGCCAAATGAAGACAACTTTTGTAAAACAAAGTATGGATACGATCAGTACAACTAGCTAAATTGAATGATGCTAACTGTTTGACATGGTGAAACCTTGATGAAAAGATGACTATCCCTCTATATGGAATTTGATGAGGTTAAGAAAACACACATAGTGCGACTTGAAGAGTCTGTCGAAGTGGACCTAAGTCAATATAACGATGAAATGATGTAAGAACATGATGAGATCCTTGATTTAGACATGATGGTAGCAATGAAAGGACTAAGAGATAAAATTTAATACATTCGACCTAGTTGCTAAGTTACGACACTTTTGTATTGAGTGGAGAAACATTTTATTAGAAATCATGGAATTGGAAGTAGTCTTATGGGAATCGGTTTTGGATTATTTGACAGTCGCTCTTGATTGATTATTCGTATTTTTACTGAATACTTTAGGATGTTTATCTTCACGCCTTAGAGGAAATGATAACCAAACAAACTTGAATTCTTTCTTGGATTTTGTCATACAAAAAGAGGAGTGGGTGACTATTGTGTGAACTATGGATGATATACCGCTTGTAGTTAAATTATATTCATGAATGAATAGGAGATAAAGTAAATCTAGTTGGGACTGACAACCCATGAATGTATCATCGGATTGATATTACGAGAAATCACGATTGAGTTCCTGAGGATGTATTGGAACCATACTAAATGAGATAGGAAATAATGACTTGAACCACTTGTGCTTATAACCTTGATTATTGGAGAAAAATAGAATAGAATGACAGATGATGAGAATAGAAATTAAGATAAAGCCCAGTGTCGAAAGTATAGAACAAAAATTTAACTTCGGGATGAAGTTCTATTTAAGAGAGGGTGTATGTAATGCCCCTAGAATGACTGTGGACCTTAAAGGCACGTGTCGAGTGACCCGGCTGAACAACTTCGATATAGTGGTCTCTTGAGCCTTGTTATGTCTTGAATGATTAAGGAAAACTTGAAGATGTGAATGATGACAATAATTGATAAATGAATTAAGGAATTAAAGTATATGTGTGGAGTGGGATATTTGATTGATTACTTCTTGCTTAATGATTAGGATTGATTGATCAAGTCAAAGTGCAGTGGGATAGTTACAGTTCTAGCTCTGCGATTTGGGAGGACGCAACTGAGATGCGTCATAGATTTCTACATTTATTCTGAACTTTGGGACGAAGTTCTAAATAAGTAGGGGTGTATGTAGTGCCCCTAGACTACTGTAGACATTGAGAGCACCTGTTGAGTGACCCGACTTTTTGAAACATTAATAAAATAAACCCAATGATTTTATTTTGAGTATATTTATGATTACGATTGATTGATATATGTGCATTTGGGTAGTTATTGTGAATGGATGATTTCATGTTGTTTAATGATTAATTTTGATATGAATGATGCTTAACGACTAGCTGTTCAATTGATTATGTGATTAGACGAATGAGTAATGATTGAGTAAATTATAGATGCTTAATGAAGCAACAAATTTATAAATCAAATTGTGATTATTGAGGACAGTGCTACTAATTTACGTTTGTGAGAATAGTGTGTAGCGACAGGTGAAACGGTTCACCGACGGACACACAAAGGAATATGAAGGGTCGTAGAGTATGGGTAAATCACACACAGGGAGAGCGACGACGATGTCGACTTCCGACGGAATACCACGCTTGAGCAGATAAGCATTGATCCGCTTGCTCAAGAGGAAAGCGTGAGGGCGTACGAGGTGGGCCACGACGGAGCTGGTCATGTACGGGTTGGGGGGCGCGTAGTGAGAACGGACTCACTCCTCAACACCATTAGTCCCTAATAGCGTGTAGACGGAGGATGGAAGGTAACAGCTCCTGAAATCCCTACATGAAGTTCCTGCAAGTCAAAACGGAAGGATGACGGCAGAAGGGCCCGACGGTGCGGTACCCTGCCGAGAATGGAAAGAGTGGACACAAGGACCCAATGATGTGGTACCTTTCCAAGGAATGGAAACTACAAATGACTGGACCCGATGGAGTGGTTCCATGTTGGGGAAATTAAATTAAGGAACAAGGAGGCCCAATGGTGTGGCACCGGGGTCCTAGTAAAAGTTGACTGCTAAACTTAACTGCATTGAAACGTATAAGTTTGCACCTAGAGCATTACTTAGAAATGTATTTGAGTACTTTAGGCATTTGCACATAAATGATTACTTTGGCATTTAAATAATATTAAGTGTTATTTAGGCATTTGCACATGAAAGGGTACTTCTGATTATTTAAACATATTATAAAGATTTATTTAGGAGCAAAATGGAATCCTAGGCATGGACACCTAGTCAACTCCACCTACACCACAAATCTAGGAGTTAAGTAAAATATCTAGGGGACAAACTTGAGCAAACTTAGGGATGTTGGTGCATCTCCTAGAGAAACTGACACATGGATGGGTGAGTTTTATTAATTTATTAATTTAATAAAATGAATATTTTTGCATGAAGCGACATGTGTCGCATGAGATTTTCCTTTATAAGGAAGGCATTAGGAATGGGTAAGGGGACCCAGACCCTGGATGACTATCGTAATATTGATTTACCTCATGACTTGCTGCTATTGAGGGTTTGGCTGGAAATCTTGGTGGGGGGGAAATCCAAGCTGGGTTTCTTGAGAATTGTGTGTGAAATTTACGACCCAAAGCTCGGGGGAGGCCATGCGACTGAAAGCATGAGCCTATGGTTGGGTGGCGAAGCTAACGGTTGCTTCACCAATGGTTAAACGAGCTTTGCTGGAGGGATCCTACGGAAGACGCAGACGACAATGGACCAGTTGGATCGGATTGACAGGTTAAAGTTTTGCTTATTTTTTTTAAGTTATTCACGCTTTTTATTTTATTTTTCCAATAACTATGATGGCTAATTTGTTTGTATGAAGTTGCTAAAGTTTCAGGTTCAATTCAAGGGGACCCTAAAGGAGGGGTGTGGTCTAGTGTCATCTCCCCCACTATAGGGTATATTCCTGCACAACAAGGTGCTAGGTTGTTATATTATGCCAATTAAATGTGGAACAAGGTTCTAAACACTAAGTAAATTAATTAAATGATTAATTTACTCAAGGTATAGATGATTTAATGTTCCAATAAGTGGTTAGTAGTCAACGATTAATGTAAAAAAGGTCCCTCTATTAATTAATACCCACTAGAAATTTGGTACTTGTTAATTATTTGACCATGTCAAGTAGCTAGGGCTTTGGATATGGGAAGCCTATTCAAAGAGCTATACGACTATGAATGGCCTTGTCTAGAATTATTGTATTAGAACTCAAGTGAAAGATCACTCGACCTTAAGAGGCATTTGAACATCTCTTCCCAAAATCATTCTTATAATATAAAGCTTATTCCCTACAATATTGATATTTCTATTTTCTATTGCTTCTTTTTCTACATCTTAATCTATGTATATCATGTGTTGTTTTAAGTTTCAAAGACAAATAACACCACAAACCATTATCACTTCTTGAATTTATGGTTATCTTTATTGTGTCCAACTATCAAATGTAGTTATTTTTATCTCTATGATATTGAAGATTTATGCATATAAGGATTAGGTTTTGTATGTTTTGTTAATCCCTTTGAATGGTAGTAGCACAGGGTTTTCATTTAGTGAAACTATACCATATCATTTTCATTCATGGGATATTAAATAATATCCCTAATTTCACTAGATATTGATACATACCTACCAAAATCCTTTTGCTGATCACCCCTTCCAATACATATTTCCAATTAAAAAAACCTATTTTTACGATATATTCCCTATTTTTACTAGATATCATTTTTTATAGCCCACAATACCTATAAACCCCCCCATACCCTACTCCCCTCCCCTCAATACCTACAATATATTGGCCTTATTTTTCACAATTTAAAAAACCCCTTTTATGAATGAACATGATAAGATATTGGATAACAAGCTGAATCCCCTATGGGTAGTAGATACTAGTTTTTTATGGATGTTGTGTGCACTACCAACCTTTTTTTCAACGTTTTCTAACATGGTCCACATAAAAATATTTGGCTTGTTTTATAGGTGTATGAATCCCCTTTATTGACAACTAGAAACCAAGTCTAGGAGGTAATACACCTTTTTTCACACACACGCACACAAGGGCCCTACACCCACTAAGGTTTGAACCTTGATTATTTTCATGGTGGTTCCCCATCCAAATCACTAAGAAATAGCTCATATAAATTGTTTATGTATACATATTTATTATTTTTTACTAAAATTAGTAGATTTTCATGTATTAAAAGAGAGGGATAAATCCCTTAGAATGGCAATGACGACATTTGAAGGGTATCTGCTCGTAGTCTAGCTCTTGAATGTGAGACCAGTCTTCCATCGTGAGCTTGATTGCTTCTGGTAGCCACTCTTCCATATATACCTCTACACAGATCTGGGAACAAGAATATTGATCTTTCATGTCTGCTACATCAATTTATTTTCCCAGCGTATTGCCAATAACTTCCAAAGATTCAAGATTCCAGTAGTGCAGAGGGAGATGTGGGAGCCTTACACAGAAAGGTACCGCTGAAGGGACATCTTGGGTAGGGTCAAAATAAGGAGACCATTTGTTCAAATAAATCCCTTGAGGACCCATAAAAGAGGGTCCATTTAGTAATATAAGATATTTATCTCGTTTACTCTCAAAAACAAATACAAAATATCCTCTTCCAAAAGAGAAATTGCTTGCCTCTTCCTTAATCAATGGTTTCGAGTTTTGTTTCACCAAGGATTCAATCGCTTTTGGAGAAGGACATAAGCCTATGAACTTGCCAATCAAATCCCTTTCTAAGATATTTAAATCCGTCCTACAAGGCCTCGATGCTGGAAGAGCCGCGGTGGGGATTTCAACAAGTTTTTTAACGAATTTTTGTTGGCCCGAGGGTGCATGCTTTTTCCCTTGAGTTGCTACCAGTATTTTGATTTCCACGATCTATTTAGGGCTGTGAGGCAGCGATGGAGGGAGAAGAGGAGGGAATGATCCTCCTCCTTCGTCCATAGGTAATCTCAGAGCGTCGTTTCTTATCGATTTTCAAGTTTTTTGGTCACAGAGCACTTTGACAAATCCTAAAAGTGTAATCTTATTGGTTTTTAATAATGGAAATTATAAAAACCAATAAGATTAATTTTTTTTTAAAAGAAAGTATGGGACTATCCTTCTATTAAGATTAAAAAAAGCAGTACATATCTAACAACTTCATAGTCTGAGCAGGCCTATAGCAGTTAGCATAGCTAGTATGTTTGATATATACATATATACATAATTGACTCAACTCACCTACCTTAGAGGGAAAATTAGGCGAAGCTTCTTGACTTCAAGACACTTCAAGATTAAATATATACATAGAATTTTCCACAGTATAACTGCCAACCAAGCTTAAACTTAAGACACATAGATTGAACATAAATTTGGTACAAAACAACAATTAAGCACTTAACCCAGGATTTTCCTGAACAAATGGCACACAATAGGGAGGTTGAATCATCTTCTCATCCTGCTTCACCTCGCTCTCCTACCAATACTCCTCCATTGAATATGAAGGTTGAAAGGTTGGAACCAAGTCTCCTTTATGAGAACCAAAACTTTGGTGAGGATGTAATTGAAATGGTGCATCTACCATTGTTTCTAGATCATCGAGTTCAGCCACTGTTTCTTCAATATTCAGCTTTAACCTATGGATAACCTGCAAAATGGAGTCTATCCAGTGTTCCCACTCCAAGAGGAGATGGGAGAAAACATTCCATGTTACCCATTTGGGTAGACTACTTGTGTCAGGACCTATATGCTCCTCTTGCTCAAATAGAGGTAACGCTTCCATATCATCAACCAGATGTAATTTGGAAGGGGGTATACTTGGGATATGTTTTCCTAGGGTCTGGAGTCTCTGCCTCTAGATGAAGCTAATGCTGATCAAGTCTGGATCCATGGAATCAATGGCTTTGTGCACATTGCCATGGCGAAATGCAATCCCACCAATATACTAACAGTATTCCCCCTCTCCAAGTGAGAGCATAAATACAGGAGGGTTGATCGAGTTTTGAAATAGGACCCCAAACTTCACTCCCAAACTAACATCTTTGTCACTAACAATATCAAATATATACCAAATATTTCATCCATTTGAAATAGGAGACCAATAAGCACTTTCCTAAACTATTAATGGGCCATTGAATGGCCACATGAGAAACAGTATGAGAATTTAATGTCGTCAAACACCTCATCCTTCCATTGATCCTTCTCCATACCCTTGTTTGAATTCCCAATGTAGAAATGAATGGCTTGTATACAATGCATTTCCTTCACACTTGTGGATTTAAAGTTATGGATCCCCAGGAAAAACATAGGCATATTGTGATGGGAGTTCCCATCCCATTGCCTCCCTCTCACCTTAACTTCATTTCTCACCTACTTGCTTTGGTTGATGAACCATCCATGCGAGGTAATAGGTGGATTTGGAGTGGTACAATAATTTACACTCGCATCTGAGCCAATTAACTTACACTTAAAGAATACTTAAAATTTTAAAAGAAAAACCATGTGAAGAGATGATGTATAAGACTTAAAAATCAATTATTTTACCTCTAGGTCTTGACGCATTAACACACATTCATCAAAACGTTGGTAACCGCCACCCTCAGAATTTAAACCCCGTAATAATCCTTGTTATCATGAAACCTTCCTTCTTCATCAGCACATACTAGTCATGCTAGGTGGAACCTAGGGGATGATGTGATGTGATAAAAACCACAAGATAACATATATGTTTTTAAAGGATAATTTATTTGGTTGATTCTATTGAATTTGGTAACAATACATAAATCGCATTTGTGAAATCAAAATGGGGTTTTCAATTTTTGGAATAAAAAAATGCACTTTTGGAATTGAAAATCACACTTTTGGAATCGAAAAATCACACATTTTGAATAAAAATATGCACATTATTAATTGAAAATCATACTTTTTGAATCGAAAAAACACAATTTTTGAACCAAAACTTGCACTTTTGGGGTTCAAAATGATTCAAAAATCACACGTTTGGAATTGGAAATCACACTTTATGAACATGATTTTTCGCTTTTTGAACCCGATTTTGCACTTTATAAAGGTTGCTTTTGTGCTTTAGAAAGTGCTTTTTTGCACTTTTTTTGTCTAGATTCTATTGTATAATTCCGTATTTAATGAAATGGGTGTTATATAATTTC
This sequence comes from Larix kaempferi, assembly GCA_027924585.1. NCBI lineage: Eukaryota > Viridiplantae > Streptophyta > Pinopsida > Pinales > Pinaceae > Larix > Larix kaempferi. The sequence goes on along the minus strand of BSBM01000767.1, from coordinate 8,265,452 downwards.
TTTCTTATTTATATGTGTTCTAAAGCCGAGGATCTGGGAGATCCAGAAGAGGTAGAGGTAACATAGAACACTATGCCTGGAAAGAAGGTAGGAGGAAGAGAATAAGATTATTTGTCCACTTCAATGTAGATTCAAAGGAATATTTTTCCCAATTATCTCAAACCAGATACTTGTTTCTTGGATCTCTCCTCAGCTTGATCAACCTCCTCCCTTCCACCCTTAGCCTATTTTGTGGCCACATTCTAGAATAATGGAAATTCCCCAAGACCCACCTATTGGTAATGATGGTTGGGATTACAAGCCTCATTCACATCGGGGAAATGGAATCGGTTGGGAACCCAATACTCCTCAAACATCTATGCACCAATATGTTAGCTCGACATCATCTAGGAACAAGCCTCAAACCCCCAAAACTAAAGATCACGTGAAAAATATTGATGACCTTGAACACCCATCCAATGAGCCGCCTCTCCCTAACTAAGCAAAAGGAAAATAAATTGTGGATACAGTGAAAGCCTCAGTTTCCAAATCTAGTAGACATAGCTAGATAAATACATAGTGTGCTTCTACAAGAGTAGAGCTTTCTTTTGAATACAACTTCATCCAGAAATTTTGTGAATGTTTAATTAAAAGTCTGTATCTTTTTATGGTTATGATAAACATGGAAAGTGTATAGTTTGGATTGTTACCATACTTAAAATTTTGACTGATTGTATGAAAATATAGTTCAAAAATACTACGTTTATGCATATAAATGGTGTTGCATTATATATGATGATGGTTGAGATAGACGTGTCACGTATCTTGATGCTTTTAATGGTATGTTGAATTGAAGAACAATTCTATGACAGTTGACAAATGAAGAGATTTACAAGGTGTTTAAGCAAGCTCCTTGGGATCAGGAGGGTTGATCTGGATTTATGTGAGAAGGAAATGAAAGAGCATATATATATTCACATACACAGATATATGGCAAGAAACATAGCGATACAGTAAACACATATTCTATTAAATAGCGGAAATTGAACAGACTATAAAATAAAACAACTAGAATGGTAGTAGCTATCTCTGAGAGGAGATGTGGTCGTTATGCTCATTCGTGACAAGATGAATACAAAAGGAGGCCGAAAGGGCCTATTTATCATAAGCATGAGGAAAAGATTCCCAAACATCCAAAAACCTAACCCTAGAAGATGAATCATCAAAAATTTTGTGGCCCCAAGGTGGTTAGTTGAACAGTCAACTCCAGGGGGTCATAACTTTTGCATACAATCTCTATTTGGGGCGCTCGGTAGCTCGTTAGAAAGGTCTATCCAAGATTTACAAATTTCAACAGGGACAATTGTTGGCCCTCCAAATTGCCAAAAAACGTCATTTAGGGCCTCAAAACGGCCCTGGAAGTTTGGGACCCAAAAAACCGTAGAACAATTACTAGAAAATTGCCAAATGGGAAACTGTTTTGAGCCAGTGGAATAGGTGGGTGGCCATCGATATCCATATGGCTCAAGGGCCCCCCTTTTTTTACTTTGTTTTACCATTGTGAAAATTTGTTTCAATTGTGTCTCTTTTGGTTTCTTCTCAAGTCTATTTGAAATCATAAAAGTGTAGTGGTCAATCCTTGATAACCATGTGTTGGAAGTTAGTTAGCATTTCATGCTAACATGGATATAAGTAGTTGTTAATTGTTCTGGTGGTGGACTACTTAATGACATCAATCCTTAAGAAGAAGGGTTTCAATTTTACACTCATTATCTTATGCTTGAATCATGTTTCTTGGTTTAAAATTTATTTTCCGTCATTGTACTAGAATGTTAGGTTCTGATAGTTCTGTTGATCGTAGGATTTCTTCTTTGCAAGATGGGAGGTAGAGTTATGGTCTTTCTACATAATGATAAGGTATATATTATTATTTGTTCGCTAAAGTAAAATGGTTTTATTTGTTGTTATCTTGTCTAATTGGTTTTTTGCTTGTAGAGAATATTACCAATGCTAAAGAATATTCAATAAAGCATATTGCCTCTCTATCAATATGTAATCCTTGTGTGTCATTTACATGATAATCAAGTGGTCCTGTAAATGCTAGTTATTTATGCAAGAACATGTTTCTAGTCCATACTTTCGAAGAAGTCTAAAAGAGCTTTAATATAGTCATTCTGTTGTATTGCTGGAAGAAGTATTTAATAAGAAAAATATTTTTCTCATATTCATATTTCTTTTCTTTTCTTTATTTGAATTTATTTCTAGTTCCTATGCATTTTTTTAATCTATGTTCATTATTGTCATGTTATTTTTCTTAAAAAATAAAAATAAAAAAGATTTTATTTCTATTTTCCTCGCATGTTTTTGCAGACATTTAAGTTGACAAGGTAATTTTCACAATTCCTTATACTTTCCTACACGTAATATATATATATATATATATATATATATATATATATATATATATATATAGAGAGAGAGAGAGAGAGAGAGAGAGAGAGATAGATAGATAGATAGATATATAACACGAGCAAGGGAAGAATGTTTGTGGAGGATATGTTTCTCATAGCTTGATTTAATTTTAGTATTTTTGTAATATGTCATATATTCAATATATAGTAATGTAATGTCTTTTGCTGTGTTTTAAACAATTTCCTTTGATCTCTGTGAAGATTGAGATTGAGTTATGTTTTAGGCTATACAATAAGGGTTATAATTCCCACCTTGTCTTGATTTAGTCGATCAAGAGGTCAAAAGGTTATCTTAGGATCTTTCAATTTCCCTCATCAACAACTTATCCATGTCATATTTTTTCTGTGTGCCACGGGTGGGGCCCATCTCAAATTTTGCCCAAATTTTCAAAATTTCATATTTCTGTAAAATTTTGATTTTGCAATATCACCGATACCTTTACAATTTCAAAATTGTCTCAAATTTACTTAGCCAATCTACCATTTCTACTGGTATACCACATATTGAACTCTTAATATCCATTAAAATACCACTTGTTAACAAAAACCCCGCCTTTTATAGAAGAGTTTGCAAACACTTCATGTACAAGCTCTAATTTCCACTTGTAACTATGGTTTGTATCCCATACAACCCCAGTGCTACAACAAAGATAATTGGTACAACTCTACCACATCCCCATCTATTAATTCGACCAACATAGGGGAAGATTTATGATTTATATGTTTCCAAATTTCACCCCATGGGATATGAATGTGAATTCATAATATTAAATGTATGTATAGACGCATAAATGTAAAACACAATAGAAATAAAAATATAACCACATATAAATCATGCACAAATAGGCATATTCATCACAACAGAAAATAAAATAATTCCACATTCATATACAAAGAAAATATGTATCTTTTAACAAAGAAGATCCAAGCAACTAGCTATGTAATAATTTGTTTCCACCCAACCAGGGGTATCAACTGCAGATAGCATCCCCAAGCTGGGATGTGAGGATACAAGGGTGAAGGAAACACCTACATGCTTCTCTCTCTCAACCCACAACCCATTTTCTCTCATGCTTAACCAAAATTCCCACCTCTCAGCATTCACAAGGAATTCACTCATCCATCCTAGCCATGGCACTTTTCTCTACTACCCCACACAACACAAGGAAGGAATTTCCCTTCATTGCTCCAAAGTTACATCAAGAAATCCATCCCTTACAGTGCTTACGGTTGTGTGTAGAAAGAGTCCAATCTGTTGTATATTATTGGAGAAGCTCTTGTAACCTTAAATCATGGATTTTGAAGCATGCAAAAGCAAAAAAACATAATGGGTAGAGGTTCCTATCTTTTCCATCCTCCATGCTCACCTCCAACCATTTTCTCTTTCTAATTTTTGTAATCCTCATTCCAAATTCGATGTTTTGGTTAATGCATAGTCTGGTAATGGTAATAAACAATAAGATAAAATCTCTGCCTACTGTAAAAATCTTCTTGATAATAATTGGTAGACTCTAAAGGAGATGAGAGGATGGTGAAGATAAAACTGAAATAACTTATGATCCTAGAAGAGGGGACTCTTAAAACAATCATAGAAGTATATTCATATCATGCTTCCACAACTACGTGATAAGAATTTCCCCACCAACCTCACACATACACTCAATGATTAGATTTAATAGTCAAAATTGAGTAATTAGCTCTTTTAAGGAACATGGTAGCAAAGTGATAAATTATAAGATTGACACTTGGAAATAAAGGATTTAATCTCCCATAGGCCACCTTTCCTCTTCCCCTCTATTAGAATCATAGCCCCTCTAGTGCTCTTTACACAACCATCTTGGACTATTTTATGAATTTTCCAACAATATAATATTTACATATATTTTGAGTTAGCTTGACAAGACAATCACATGGTCCATATAGAAGTATTTACATTATACATGGCTATCCATTCACTAGTAAGGCCATGGCCTTGCTCTGCACTAGGAATCCATTCTAGCATATTTACATCATTTACATAATTTGATTGAATACATTACAGGTCAACACTAGGGGTATTATATATCCTTTGTTTCTTGGGTGCACACAATTTTTTCGAATAGTAGAGAAGATTAATTTTCAACACTTAAGATTAACACAACCATGTTTGCAATGTTTTATGGGGTTAGTGTACCCAATTCACCTTCAAACCAAGTCTTGTGTAAAAAAATGTATATATATATCTTTGAATATTGGATGGAATTTACTTGTAAAAGTGTAGAGATGAATGAGCATCAAGTGGAAACAATTTTTTTTAGAGTATAATTTTATAGTGTATCTCTAATCTACAAAAAAAAATGATTGAAATAAAATATTATTATTGAAAGCATATAACAACATCCTTGTTTGTTTCATAATCAAACACATGATAAGTACATGTGAAATCAGTGCAATCCATGGGTGGTTAAAGTGAAAGTATGATTTTAACGAGCTATATGTTTCATGTAATTAGGTACTTATCTATATTAGTTCACTTATGAACATTGTAGAGAATTTCAACTATTCAATTTTCTTTCTATTTGACAAATGATGTATTTGGATATTTATGAGCCTTTAAATAAATGCTACTAAAATCCAAGGGCATGGACCCCAATTGGTGAAAAGAGCATCATAAACTAAGTCATACTCTAGATTCTATTTGTTAAAACTATAAAAAGCATACATAGATGGTATGAGTACAAGTGAGTGCTATGGCCTAAATGGTGGTTCGAAATCTAGCATAATGTAAATTTTAAAATTATACAAAACTAGCATAAATTTGTTATAAGGTAAAGTCTTGATTTCAATCTCAATGTATTAGAGGGGAGACTCATATGGCTCAACCATGGTTGTTTATCAAACAATGGTTTTTTCTTCTTAATTGTTGGAATGAAGGTAAAATGAGTTTCCATTTTATTCTATACATTAACACATATGTCATGCGGCCTTTTACTAAGTTATTATTTTATTTGAGACATTAACATATATGTCATGTGGATTTATTCAAGTAATTCCTCTTTTGAAAACTTGATTGAAATGACTAACTATATATATGATATTTTGGATTTCTTGTCAATTAGGTGTACCTCAAATGGTTGTGATGAAAATTTGTTACCCTCCAGCTCGATTCAAATCCCACATTGTGACATGTTTTCTCTTAGTGAGTCAATTATTTATGAGTTATACGATCTATTCATAAGTTGTTGACTTGTCCTTGTGCCCTAAAAAATCTATGGTTTTCTGTAGGTACCATAGTCGAATGAGAGGAAGCACCTAAGAGGTTTTCCCAAAGGTATTTTACTTGGAAAAAAAAGTTATATTGGAGTTTCAAAACACCCCATAAGGGGTTTTGTTGTCCCCATATGGAGCCACTATGGTCCCTTGAAATGGCGTCATATATATATATATATATATATATATATATAGATATATATATATATATATATATATATATATATATATATATATATATATATATGCCTTTCGTGCAATAGTTAACTATGAAATTTGGCCACCACGTTAGTAGGTTATTGAAGAATTTTATAAACCTTTGCAAGAAAATTAGTACTAACAAAATATAAAACATAAGAATAACAATGGCACATTCACACAATATACGCAAGATTTACCCTAGAAACCCTTAATCAAGAAAAAAATCATAACTAAGAGTCCCACTATCTCTATATCATTGTATTAAATTCAACATTTGCAAAATAATATATAGGTATTATGTAGCATCAAAGTCCCTAATTCATTAACCTAGATTAGATTACAACCCTGATTTATTTTTGAGAGAATTTGTTTAGAATGGAAGGAAAAAAAATAGAAAAAATATACATAGAATTTTCTTGTGAGGTCTCTACACCATGCAAGCTAAGGAGATAATCACCCTTCAAACCTCCTTTGCATTGGGATGACAGTAAATCTACCTCCAAAGAGTATGAGTACAACACATGACCAACAACATAGGATATTGTACATGAGAAGGAATAGGAGATAAGGAACCCTAGAATTGATTTCTCAATTCCCCATTTCTCAATGTTCTTGATGGATTATGGGATTCCATTAACTAAAATCATCTTGACACAATTCTCAAATGTAATTCCTACTGTATTTTTTTGGGTCAATTTCTTGATTGGACCAAAACCCTTGTTCTTGGATTAAAAAGTTTGGTTAAAGCCTCCACCTTCTTTTCTTTAGGTGTTTCCTCTTTATTTCCATCATTTACTATTTTATTTATTTTCCTACCCGCACACCACATTTTATTTTGGGCCTTCTTCCTTTCCTTTCTTCACCCCATTTACCATTTATTACATTTGAAAGGAGAAATCTTAGAGGGCTTCATATTTTCATTCTATCACCCCATCTCCACTTCATTCCAATCCTACCCCAATCATTCAAAATCCACTAAAATCCATATATTTTCCCTACTTTGCTCTCTTCCCTTACTTCTCATTTTATTGCAGTTCCCCATGGGGTGGAGGGAAGAGGGAGGAGGAATCCTTCATATCTACCTCACCTCATATCACCGCCCTTTGTATCCTACCATTCCCCCTCATAAAGAATTGAACCATAGAACTAAGACTTGGATGTAGGGAGAAACAAATCATTGACAACTTTAAAGTATTGGTGGTGCCCCATGGACATACTCATAAGTGGCTGCATGTCAAAGGGAATTGGTCCCATTAGCAATTATAAACTAGTGGTGATGCAAAGTGGACATATTGAGAGGTGGCTGAATTTCATGAGGAATTTTGAGGATGACATGACATGGATGTGACAATGCGGTCCTAAAAATTCAACCATTGATATGGATGATGGATGAAGTTCATGGAAGCTTGGCATTACTACATATTGCAATGCAAGCGTATTTTTTTATTAACATTTAGATCTCAATTTTTCAAAATGTGTGTAGATGGTAATTTGGGCCTTAGCTCTAATGACTAGAGATTATTTCAGTAATGGATAGAAGGGGCTTGTAGCTCAATTTTACAAAATCCTTAACTTTGAAGATAGTGGAACAAATTAGGAAGATGGGACCTCATTCGAGAGATATTGGGGAAAACATTCATATTAAAGTGGTTTCTACGTCAACAACATTCACTCTTTCCATGCCATGTGTCCCAAAATATAGAGAATAATAATGGAAGGGTTGGATGATATGATGAAATATGTTCAATGTAGAAGACACGTGATGCTCAAAATAAATAATTAATTATCCTATCTTGATCGTTGTTGATTTTTCCAAATGATAAACTAGTCCATAACAAAGAAAAAAAAGGTTTCTTGAAGTTTCTATGTGTATGGTTTACTCATTGATTAAATAGAAAATGAATGTCAAATATGTTATAACCACCAAAATAAATAGATAAACAAAGACAAATAGAGAAAGTCGTGAATTGCATTTTCATTGAGATAATGTACATAGAAACACAAGATGAAGTGACCCTTGGTTATTCCCAAGAGTTCCCTTGGAATCCTCATGACTCTTCATATTCACTCTGATTGTTCATGTGAATAGTTGTAGTAATAATACAAAAATATACCTAACCTTAAGGATTAAGTTTCCAATAGAATATTACCCAATGGTTTAATCAATACTAAATGCCTTGTTGGGTATTGATGACTATGCAATTAAGTAAGAATGCCCACTCGTCTCATGGATGTAGTAAATGACTAGAAGCTAAATGTAAATGAATGTTAATGTAAGAGTGTTCATGTTCACATTATAAAATGATCATTTTTAACATTAAAGAAATTATAAGTGGGTGATTCCATGAAGATGGGTAACTCTTTTTGGCCAAATATGACGGTGAAAAACATAAATTTTACCCATGTATTAAATTGAAGCCCTCAAAACTCATACTTGCCTTATGAATTTTGACATGCGGTTGAAAAACAAAATGTAAAGAATTATGTTCCCTTTCCAATGATATTTTTTTCGAAATATACCAATGCCATATATCGTGTCGAATTTTCATTTAATGAAACGTGTGTACTTAAAAATTTGAAGAGCAATTAAAAAGTAGTCTGTGTGCGTGCACAATAAATTAATGTTGAATAATAATTTTAAAAAATGAAATATGTGAACATGATCTAGACAGAGTGCACTGGGGCTTACATATTTTTCTTTTAATTTTTCTTGAAAAATTATATTTATTATTATTTTTTGAAACTTACCAATGTATATTTAAATCGCATTTTGCACACATGTGTGTGCGTGCACGAAATCTTATGATTTTTTACATAATTTGCAAAACTAAAACTACCCTTTTAAAGTGGATGTGTTTATCTGGGGCTTGTGTATTTTTTCAAATTTTTTGGATGTGTATTTTGAATGTTGTGGATTTATCTTTGAGCTCAATCGAAGTTGTCGGCATGGTTTTTTAGGGCAAGTTTTAGTAAAAAATTAAAAACAACAGACATATGAAGATAAAAATTCGTAAATTTTATATATCTGGATAGAGTATTCGTTGACGAATCCAATGGTATCAAGTTTGATCATTAATGAGCATTTAATGCCATAGTTCAACTCTGTGGAAGGTAGACACACATTCCATTCCGCTGAGAAAGGGGCTCTCGACCTGTATTTTAAGCCCTCGATCGAGCTATTTGCTCGATCGAGCTTTTTCAAAAACCTCGATCGAGGGCTTAACAAAACCTCGATCTAGGGTTTAACGATACCTCGATCGAGGGTTTTGATAAAACCTCGATCGAGGTCTTGTTAAACCCTCGATCGAGGTATTTGCTCGATCGAGCGTCTGTCAAAAAGGCTCGATCGAGGGTTTGTCTATGTAAAAAAAATAAAAAGCAGCTGAGGCAAAACCACGAAAGGAGTTGGCAACAATTAATGTTTCCAACTAGCCTTCTCTCCAAAAAATAACAACGAACCTGTATATAACTAACAAAGAAGGATTCACAAAATACAATTTACTTCCTTTCTAGTTTTTTTTTTCCATTAGAGATTTAACAATTTTATCTTGTTGAATTAGAGATTTGTGAATTTGATCTTGTTGAATTAGAGATTTGTCATTTTCATATTGTTGAATTAGACCTCATTAGACATGTAAGATATCTTTGTAGGCATAATTCAAGATTTCATACTAACATTTTATTGTTTGTTATAGTAATTTGAAAAAACAATTGTTTGTGTTCATTGTAAATTGATTCCTGTAAGATTTCTTTGTAGGCATATTTCAAGATTTCATACTAACATATTGTTGTTTCTTATAACATTTTGAAAAAAAAATTGTTTGTTTTCATTGTAGATTGATGGGGAATAAAAAAAAAAAACAAAAAAACATGCTAGACAACAAAATGCCAATGAAGAACGTGAGTACAATAGAGAACGAATGAGACAACAAAGAACAAGGTTGAGAGAAGAAGAAGATGCACATTTGGTGCAACAAATTCCAATGGAGGACAACCAAGGTAAATTATTGAGTTACATGCTATCATAATTTAAATATCATGCTACATAATTTACAAAATTAGTAACAATTTTCCAACAAATCCAACTAAATTTCATAATTTAATTTGTTTCATATTTATTTGTAATTATATTCTTATTTATTTCATCAATTTGTTATTTAAATTTCAAAGTTTGCAATAATTTTTATGTTAAATGAACAATTTTCAAGTGGCTTTAAACCAAACTTAAATTAGAACAATTTTCAAATGAAACATGTAAATTTATATTCTATTTTCATGTTAAGATATGAACATATTTTTAACTATTTTCAAATTATTTCAAAGTTGCTAACAATTTTCAAATTATGCTTCAAAGTTGCTTTAAAACAATTTTCAAATTATTTCAAAGTTTGCTAACATTTTTCAATTTTATTGTCCAACAATTTTCAAATGAAATGTAGTACACTTAGATTCTATTTTCAAGTTAAAATGTATATACATATTAACTATTTTGAAATTTCTAAACTTTATTAACAATTTTCAATGTTATTAGAATAACTTTTAAATTAAATGTACACTTAGACACTATATTTTCAAGTTAAATTGTACATATTTAACTAATTGCAATTTTTTAAGTTACTAACAATTTCAAGTTAAATGTAATTTCAATTCTTGTTTTGTTAGAAAATTTGATTTCAAAACAAATGAATGAATATTTTGAAATTTACATGTTTGATAGTTATGTATTAGTTAGAATTTATTCAATTTGAAAACAAATGAATGAATATTTTCATAGTAATGAATATTTGAATACAAATGAATGTTCAAAGAGATGTTTAATTATAATGTTTACTTTAAAAAAAATTCATCTATCACATATATTTTTATTTGCATAATATGACATATTACCATGATAAGATTAATGATTAGAACCATATATTTTTTTAGGACAAATTGGAAATAATTAAATTTGCAATGTTTGCAACCTTGCATTGATATGTGAAGCATTATTGATAAAAAATCCTTAAATTGCAATTTATGATAAAATTCAAATTTCAAATGCAATTTCAAATTCAAATTTCAAATGCAATTCCAAATTCAATTTCAATTCCAATTCAAATTCAAGGCCACCACTGGAATAGAGTTTGCTCCTATTGATCCTCAACCATTGAGTGAAGGGAAGGTTCCTGGAATAAAATAGCCACACTCATGTCGATGATATAAGTACTAAATAAATCAATGCTTAATTGTATGAGCATTTACCCTGCTGCGAGAATAATGAGGAGGAAGGAATACAACCGCGTCCTCATCCAGAGGACGCAATCTAATAGAAGTAGTGCATTGAAGCCAGGGATAATCTGTGACTTGATGGACAGGACATAACTATAATGAAAGAAATTAAGGATCAGAGTGGTGACAAGGCTATACATGAGGAAGGAAAGACGGGATCGACATGCAAATTTCCTAGCTTATTCGACGTCCTAAAGCTTTTACGGTGCTTAGTTTTGGAATTCATATGTAAGGAATTTCGGGAAACCTCTTGGAAGGTCATCATGGCTCCTAGGGGGAATAAGGCTACAAAGAGAGGAAGGAAGGTTAAGGAAGAAAATCCTCTGAGGGTGACTCGGGAGCAAAGGCGGGTCTGTCAAGTGGCTTGTTTCTTCAGAGAAAGAATCCCCCAAACTATCTGCGGGTATATTGAGAAGGTCGAGAAGAATTAATGGGAACAAGTTAAATACCTCAAGATTGAGTAAGTTAGAGAGGAGGTGACAGAATGGGTGCAAGCTCCGAGGACAACTGTTGGCAGGATGGCATCCTACGGCAGGCTCATGGCGACCTATTGGGCTACGAAGGGGCTTCTCTCCCATGTCCTCATGGAACGAGTGAAGTTGCGAACAAGTGACAAGGAGCTAGCGTGGGCTTGGAAAGAACATAATAGAGATTGTCAACTAATGTACAAGAAAATTGACATAATGGCTAGCAAGATGGGGATACATTGCTATCGACCCCCTGCTCTAGGATATGGTGATTTGGTATTACCTCTACGGGTGCGACTGGTTTCGTGAAGATCAAGGGAAAGGGAGGCTAGGCTGTGGCGGATGACACCTCTGGAGACAGGGCATGTGCGAGAGAAGGCAATATTAAGGAGTTGCGAGGGTCACGTCCTTCCATTGGTGCGAGTTCATCAAAGGTCGTCTGAATAGATCCTATGGTTCCTCAATCTTTTTGTAATTTGGTTCGGGTTTATCTGCGTCTTGGTTGTTCCTTGGCTAATAGTAGTATAGGTTTCAGTTTAAGGAATCGGTGTATGAAGAAAAAATGGCAGTTTTTATGTGTCTGTAGTAAATTCATCCTTTTTCTCAAGTTGATGTATGGTGGGGGAAGGGAAGTTATTGAAAATCTGATGGTTGTGCTCTCTAAACACTAACAAAGCCCAATGTAATGAAGCCATGTACTCTTTTTGATATAATAATATGATATTTTATTAAAAGAAAAACTAGATTAATATCATTTTTATTTATAATGAAAATTAAAAAATATTATAAATATAGTTTTTAATTATTATATTATTATTATTATTATTAAAATCTATATAAATTAGGATAAGGCGCACTCTTAATGCAATTTTTTACAATGCTATTATTAAAAAATTAAAAAATAAGAATAAATCACATAAAAGAAATTCTTAACATTGAGTGAATTTTTTGGTATTTATTACATCTTAAAATAAAAATCCACAAGTGCTTAGTCCATGCTATCTTTTCTAAGTGCATATATAGTGTAGAGATACCATGCTTAAAGTGATATCAAAACATATTTCACATGTTAAAAAATAATTAACCATGAAAAATAGAATATAACCATAATGAACTCGTAGTGATATGTATCTAATTTTTAAATTTTAACATAAGATATCATGTATATAATTATGTAAAGAATTTTAAAAAAATGTTATTATCTTATGTTTAGTTTTTTATTTTACTAATTTCATTTAAAGAAATGTTATTGTTTTATGATTAATTTTTTTTATTAATTTCATCTATATATAATAGGTAAAAGATCTCAATATTATATATGATTGACACAAAATATCAAACCTAGACATGGATGGAATATTTACGTCAAATAAAAGTCATAATATAATAGTTAATCATAAAAATCATATAATCAACACATAGACCATATTTAATTATGACACAAAATATCCAACCTAGACATGGATGGAATATTTAGGTCAAATAAAAGTCATAATATCATAGTTAATCATAAAAATCATATAATCAACACATAGACCATATTTAATTATAATTAATTGTGATTAATTATAATAACTCTTAACAATATTTTACCATAGTCTATTCGTAAGCAATCATTATTAAATATAATGAACTTTAATTAAAGTAATTATTTGAAATATAAACCATTATAGTTTATTATAAATTTAAATTATTTCTTATTTTATTTTAATAATAATAAGTTAATTTACTATACGTTAATTTTTTTTATGATATTTTCTTGTATACAAGAGAATTTCTCTCCACAATATGTCTTTATTTTATTTTTATTTTTATAAATAATTATTGATAGTTTTTTTAATAATGTAAACAATATTAATATTATCATATTTATAAAATGTTTCCTATTTTAATATTGATAATGTTATGTTAGGCCACTTGATCATCTAATGATGTTAGGCCACCTGATGTTGGGAATTTTTTCAAGCTATCCATTATGATTCCAGGCCAATTTATCTTCATTGATGCTCACATTGTGGACATACTTTTCATGGCCTGAGAGGAGATCCTATTTAGGACAATTTGGCAAGTTGGTTATGGTTATGGTTATGATTAATAATATATGATTATATATTATTAATATTCATTTTTTAATTTTTTATATTATATTATTAATTTATTAAATATTATTATTTTTAAATATATTTGGTAAAAATTTATAAACAATATATGATTATATATATTATTAATATTTATTTTTTAATTTTTTATATTATAATATTAATATTAATATATGATTTTTTTTTTAATCTTCTTGGTGTTCTGGGAGGATTGAAAAAAAATTGGGAGCATTTCTGCTTGCAAATTCACATACCAAATAATTTTTAAACAAATAAATGCAAAATAAATTTAAAATCCTAAAAGTATTTCAAATTTAAAATAGTTTTGGTTTTTGTTTTGAAATGGTTTTCTGTTTTAGGTTCAAATGGTTTTTTTTTTCAATCCTCTTGGCGGATTGAAAAAAAACTGGGGAGCATTTCAGCTTGTAAAATCACATTTTAAAATAAAACCGGTAGCATTTATGGGGTGAAATGGTACCGGTTGATGTAAAAACAAAATTAAATTAAATAATTTAAACAAATAAGTGACAAATATCTAAAACCCTAAATCTATTTCAAATTTGGTTTGAAATGGGTTTTTGTTTTGGTTTGAAATAGGTTTTTGTTTTAGTTAAATCAAATGGTTTTTTTTTTTCAATAAGTTTGGTTTCAATGGCGGTTTAGTTTAATTGCCTACATCCTAACCATTTCTAAAAAACTAAATTAAACCTAGATTTGATAAAAATACACAAATTTATACATAAAATAAGAAATATATACATATATATATTTTTAATAACAAAACAAATGTAGGATTTCCACCCACTTGGTGGAAGAGATGACATGGTGTTGCTATGGAAAGGTCACGTCACTGTGGCATCACTGTGGGTCGGGTGTGTGCTCGGTCGAGGTCCCGGCTCACTGTTCTCTGTCTCTGTCTCTGTCAAGCACGAAAACAGGGTCGGTCGGGCCCTGTTTTTTTTTTTTTTTCTGTATCGCATTCCCTCGATCGAGCAAACCCTTGATCGAGGGTCAAAACCTCGATCGAGGGTTTGCTCGATCGAGTGTGTGTCAACACACAACCCCATGGACACTTTTGTTTTTTTCTGACGGTTCGAACAAACCCTCGATCGAGGGTTTAAAACATCCTCGATCGAGGTATGTTAAAGCCCAGGTAGTTTTAAACCCTCGATTGAGCATATAAAAGCTCGATTGAGGGCTTGAAATTATCTCGATCAAGGTTCTGAAAAATGAATTTTTTCCTTGCGATCCGCCAAAAATGGTCAAACACATTCGTGGATTCACCCTAGTGCTTTATGTTATCCAAGAGGAAACCCAAGAAATTAGTTATGGTAATGGTAGTCCTTGGAATGTAATTAATCATCCTTAACACAACTATATATGACCAATTCAATTGACATTCATTTAAGTAGTCCAAAAAATCATTGAAAGGATTGAATCCTGGGTGCCCCATGTATGGTCCTTATGTTTGGAGTTTTAAGATAATTTCTTATGTTTCCACCTCTTAGTGTCTTTCTAAAATTCATATTTATTATGTTAGAATTGCAATCATTTTCATAGAATATTCATTTTTTATCATCTAAATGTATGAAAGTGATAAGCAAAAGATCTAACCCATTTTGTTGATCTTGTATAACTATAGTAAATTAAACTATATTATTTTCCAAACTATACTATTATACTCACTAATACCATTTACATTATATTAAAATTTAATTACTTATTACTGATAATTTAATCAAGTTTGCTATGCTATTATATTCAAGCTATTGATTAATGAAATCTCTGGTTAATTTATTTACATGATTGATAAGTAACAATACAACTTCATTCATAATTTAAATTTAAAAAACTTCATTTATATTTAAATTCATTCATAATTTAATATATTGAATATGTTAAAATTATTGAGAAGTGTCTTTACTGTGTTAAAGTTCTTCACTCATTTGAAGGCAAAGATCGTTTTATTTCATTTCATTAAATATTTCAACTAAAACAGATTAATTATAAATAAATGATAAAAGATGTCAAAGCTAACACGTATACAACATTTCTAAGTACCATCAAGCTTCTTTTGAATAGTGAGAGGCCCTATAAGAATTTGGAGGGTAACCAGACTCAAACTAAAATGAGACATGTTATACTGCAATGCAAGTCTCGTCTCATTAGAAGAAATGGAAATTAGAACACATTGATGGCTATCCATCCCTATCGAAGGCCTTTAAAGGAAGGACTGTCCAAGCCTATCTCTTGTAATTCACAAACAAAGCGAATTCAAATTCTGTGGATATCAAATCAAATTGTTAAATTCATTTGTTTAGCAGCCAGTATCCTATATTTTTTTTGTAATTTTCTAATTCATTTGTTTAGCAGCCAGTATCCTATATTTTTTTGTAATTTTCTATTTTTCTTTTCTAACTGGAAATCCTCACACTCAAGGATGAAAGGTGGCTGTCATCGTGGAAAGATGAAGACCATTCTAAAAGCCCATTGAATCAGTTTAATTCTCTTCCTAGTTTTCTATAACAGTATGTAACAATTATTGAAAGATGAGAAATAAATATCAAATACTGATGACCTGCTTCTTGTAAAATAAAAGTGTCCAAAGTGCATACATAAGTATTCAGATTGTGATCACAGTTAGAGGGCTCAGAACCCTTGCAATCTGTGAAAATGGAATGTGATATTTGAGGAGTCTAGATTCTTTACCGATTAGCTGTTCCGAAGGGATGCCGACCAGTGGTGGCTCAATGGTTAATGAGTTTACACCATCGGAGAAGCAGGGGAAACAGTGCCGCGTCCCTCGTTACATGCAGGAGTTTTCCATGAGGTCGGCTTCATCGTGTAAGTTGTAGTGCTGTTAAGCCTGCAGTTGCCGGAAATATCCACATCCCATCAACTTTACAAAGGCTATAAATAGTGGTTTATTCAATCTGTCTCATAAATGCACATGGTTCCAGAGAAACCAGAGAGTACCTCTCTTTTCGCTTCTCAAGAAAACGTTGCAGTGATTGTTTCCTGGCAACCGGCATTCCTACACCGACAACATAGAATGATACTTCTCCATTTAGTGAAAGTAAAAAAATGACTGAAGCGAGCAGAACTGTGCTTTTGAAGGAGAACAAAGGTCGTGTATCGAGCGATTTAATTACCGGTTATCAATTTGCGAGTCGGTTGTTGCTGCGCAGATGTGGCCTCGGAGTGCTCTGCTGGTACTGCCATGGACATGAATTTAGTGCGTGAAGGCCCGCAGGTAGTCGTAGGAGAAGAACTGGCCTTAAGATTAGAAATTGCAGTAGTGGCGAACATCATGATCTCTTCAGCCTGCCGGTGAAAATACTCGGCCATGAGAAAATGTATAAACACTAATTTAAAACTTTAAACAAATAAATCATTGTGCTCGGATCGAAACTATACCTTCTGGGCAGGGACATCATAAACGCTGACCATGCCGTTATAGAAGATCGTTAACGGGGCAATCGTTGGCTTGCCTGCTGTTGCCGTTGCAGACGCCGGCCTTTATTAAACACGCACAATCAACATTTGATTACTACAGGCTGTAAGAGCTGATGAGATGCTTAAATAACTAAGAAATCAAGAAACTTAACCGAAGCGATATTGGAGATAAATATACCTGGAAATCGTAGCATTTGTCTGGACAGATCCGTGGGAGAGGAATGGCCATCGTTGTGACTGCACACTAGTCATTGCTGCGGTCTCTTGAGTACTTTTAAAAGACGGGCTCTTCTGCTTTGCTGCAGCAGAAATGGAATCTCCAAATACTGTTGGTTGAGGAAATAGTTCCATTAACCCTGGAGCGGATGAATTTAAAAGCATCTGAGGCCCTCGATACAGGTCGCAAGACTCGCGTCTTGCACTATCTGTAGACGAGAGCACTTGCCGCAACGTTTGGGGTTTTATCCATGACTGATTATGCAGGCAAGCTGTCTCCATCACAAAAAATAGTGAGCTCTGTTAAAAACGATGTCAATTTCTGAGCATTTTAACAAAAGAGACCACGAAAGATCATGTTCAGAAGATTTTAATCGATATTTGCAAAAGATCATTTAACAAAAGAGACGATGAAAGATCATGTTCAGAAGATTTTAATCGATATTTTCGAAATGTGATTTTAACAAAAGAGACCAGAAGATTTTAATCGATATTCGCAAAAGATCATGTTTACAAGATTTTAACTGATATTCTCAAAAACAGGGCCGAACTTTGGTATATCAAGGTATTAATGAATGCTGATTGTTGTATTATTTTTGTAGATTACAATTAGCAGAGACTGATAAATGATAGACTATAAATCTATTTGCATAATAAATCAAATAGGACGCTGTGCATTTAACATGACTGCTAGAATGAAAAGAGGTTTTCTTTCAAACTCTGAAGAAAAATAACAAAACAACATACCTCGCTCTTTGTCGCTGTTGAGCTGATTCACAGGTTCAGATTTCGGGGTTCGGCTAATAGTGGAACCCTTCAAATCGACGCCCTGAGAAGCCATAGCTGCGTGGTTCGTGTCTTGTATCAAAGATCTCGAGATCGGTTAATATTGGAAGCAGCTTTTATGAAGGAACTGAAAATCTTATCAGCAAGCAAGTTCAAGGCTCCCTGGAGGCTGAAGATATAAAGGATGCGATTCTGCGAAGACTGGAATAGGCAGTGTAAGGTTTAGGCTATGATCAAGAAAGACGGAAAGAATCAACAGCTGGCTGTGTAAAATCCGTTTCGCTGAATAAAATACAATTTCTTGAAATCCAGTTCCCAGTTGATTCCGGTTACCACCTCGCCACGTTAGTGATTGGTTGACGTATTTTCCATTTCAAATTCAAAGTCGCGGTGGAATACTTTTTTCACGTTTTCCAAATTCTGCGAATGTGCATATCCAGATGAAGTGAATTCCTCCGCATTTACTATTGTTAGTAAATTCTTTAAAAACAAAAGGGAACCTTACCGGCATGATCATATAATGTATATAAATCGTACATTAATCGTACATTGTGCCTTGCCAACTACTTTAACAATTATTTTAGTAAAGTACCATGAACTTGGACACAGCCCCATTTTTTGCGTTCTTTTATATATACGCAAAAGTAAGCTCAGAGAGGGAAATCTCTGAAAATATTAGGTTCTCATTTTAGTCCAATAAACTAGTTTAAAATTCCCTATTTTTCTTAATCAAATTCAAATATCCAATAAAATATTAACTCATTACTTTATTAATCTTTTCATTAAACATTATAAAATTGCCCCTTATGTGAAACCCTTCCCTATCTCCCTATTTGAGAACCTTGCTCTTCTTAAGCTTAAGAAGTTAGTCAATACTCTAAAGACCACGCTTAGAAAGAATTACGATTATTTTAGTTAGATATAGCCATCCGTTATTAGATTTTTGACATATTAAAACAAGAAACACATATTCTTTGAACAAATTGCCGTATATTATTTTATTAGATATCATTTTATCTTATGTAAATAATGCGCATAAATATCATTTTATCCTAAATTATGGGCATAAGTATATATAAAATTGATATATCAATTTTATATATACTTATGCCCATAATTTAGGATAAAATGATATTTATGCGCATTATTTACATAAGATAAAATGATATCTAATAAAATAATATACGGCAATTTGTTCAAAGAATATGTGTTTCTTGTTTTAATATGTCAAATATATATATATATATATATATATATGCTATATTGCAAGTCAATTGAGTATAGATTAGGTGGTTGGGAGGAATGTTGTTATCCTTCCCATCCTTTAAGATTTACAAATTGACCTACAAACCTAAATTTGTTGGTTCTAATTAACTATTTATTAACTAGTTTTGAATCATTTCATTTTAAATTTAATGACTAATTTTCTATCTAAAATTTAAGTATATTTTCACATTTTGTTTCAACATCCATCCCAAGGAAGTATTTACAATGTACATGTCTCATTATCTATCATTTTATGTGTGAAATTTCATGCACATTACCTCTAGTTTAAGGATAATCATGGACATAAATAAACATTTGCAAGGTAATTCTATCTATTTTTTTTTTCACATACATATTTGAATTTAAGTTCTTCTAGAGTATTCATTGCAATAAATATTTAACTATTAACTCCACTGTGATATGTGAAGTCCTATCAAACCCAAGCTTGAGGAATAAAGTTCAATATTACATGGAAATTTTGACAACACTCACTAAAATTCGCTAATAACACGCAATGCAGGCATGGACATTTCACTATGTGTGTGTGTCTTAAAAATTCAATGACTACTAACTAATCAACGTGATCATTTTGTAAATAATTTCAACATGGTAATTGTAAGAATGGGGTAAGAGGTAAGAATTAACAAACTTGTAAAGTAATTAGCATTTGAAGAATGTAGTAATAAAATTACCGATATCACTCTCAATTGTTGTTAGATCCACTGAAGGTTGTCCTACATCCTCTTCTTGTTGCTCTCTCAGTGCTGCTTGATGTCGCCTTATCCTTTCTTTGGTCCTTCTTGTATTTTATCTTCATTAATTTGAACACGATCATGTTTCATTATTCGACTTTTCTTCTTTCCCATCTTGATTAGTGAATAACAAACGAAAATATCCAATTTCTTTTGAAACAATATATGCATGTATGTGGAAAATATTAAACAAAATGGACACTGTGGGGCATTCAAGAGGCTTATAGTGGTATTACAATTGATAAATTTTAGTTTATGTTTCTGTGTTTTATAGAATTGTTTTGTTATTCAGTTTATTAAATGCAAAATTTTGGTAGGTAATTTGTGATATTTGTTAGAGGGAAGGTAATGAAGTGAATTCAATGAGAAAAGGTGATAAACAAAACCTTAACTGATATTTTAAGAAGCTTGAATGAGGTTTTGTAAAATCTCAATCAATATTTTAGCTTAACCATACATAAACCCTCAATTGAGGTATTTAAGAATGCACTCAAAACCTAGATCAAGCTATTAGCTCAATCGAGGGCTTTAAAAACAAGCATTTAGCCCCCTTTTATGCAAATTTAATATTACTGGCCTCTTTGATAGGCCTAAACCCTATCCTAGGATGGACCTAAGGTTGTGGATTTCATACTGATGGATTTGTCAATGAATCATCTATCCATTGGCATATAATTTATGGGTTTTTGAGTTCATATATATATATATTCAAACTTACACTTAAAAACCATGTCCACAACTTTGAAGCAATGCAAAGAAAAATCAACAACATGAAAAGTACACTACCCAAAAAATTCAAAGACTATATACGCCCCACACCAATGCGTCCTCTTCAAAATGGTTTTTTTTTGTTTTTTAATTTTGTAGCAAATAAAAAATTTTACATGCACACACGTGTACAAAATGCGATTAAAATTTTCAATGTTCAAAATTTTTAAAATTGATCAAACATATAATTTTCTGAAATAAATTTTTTAAAAATGTGTTCCCTAGTGCATTTTGTGTAGATTATGTTGGACATATTTATTTGTTTTAAAAAAATATGCATTTATCATTACATTATTTTACGTGCACACAAGCTAGTTGTTAACGTTTCCTGAAATTTACAAGAACAAAACTATCATTAAATGCAATGTTGACATATTAAATGATAGTATAATTATTATTTTTAAAAATATAAGTGGAAAGACAACATAATTCCCTACAATTTGCTTTTATATTGCATGTCAAAATTCACAAGGCATATATGAGTTTTGAGGGCTTCAATTTAACAAATGAGTAAATAATTGAATAATCACTGTCACTTTTGACCAAAAAGTGTTACTCATCTTCATGGATTCACCCGTTAGCGTGAAATGCTAACTAACAACCAACATGTGGTCATAAGCACTGACCACTACAATTTTATGACTTCAAATAGACTTAAGAAGAAACCAAAAGAGACACAACTGAAACTGTTTTTCACAATGGTTAAGAAAAGTAAAAAAAGGGGGCCCTCCTGATCCATAAGATTTGTCACTTGGGGGATAAATCCCTAGGAGGTTTCTTAAACACCATGTAAATCCCTTCATTTTTCAACTGTCATGAAACTATTCTAACCGTTCACCATTATTTCAATTCAACTAACTATTAAAATCATCAAGATACATGATAAATATAGCTCAACCATCATCATATATAATGCACCATTTATATACATAAAAAAGTATTTTTGAACTATTTTTCATATAATCAATCAAAATTTAAA
This sequence comes from Larix kaempferi, assembly GCA_027924585.1. Classification (NCBI taxonomy): domain Eukaryota; kingdom Viridiplantae; phylum Streptophyta; class Pinopsida; order Pinales; family Pinaceae; genus Larix; species Larix kaempferi. The sequence goes on along the minus strand of BSBM01000767.1, from coordinate 8,243,495 downwards.
GTATTGTAATAGTCCAAAATATACACTTTCCATGTTTATCAAAACCATAAAAACAAATGAATTTTTAATCTAACATTCACAAAATATCTGAATGAAGGTCATCAAAAGAAATCTTTGCTCTTGTAGAATCCCACTGTGTATTTCCCTGGCTATTTCCACTAGATTTGGAAACCGAGGATTTCACTATATCCACAATTTCTTTCCCTTTTTCTCTATTGTGGAGAGGTGGGTCATTTGATGGTTGTTCAAGTTCATCAGGATTTTTCACATGATCTTTAGCTTTGGGCGTTTGAGGCTTCTTCCTTGATGATACAGATCTAATAGATTGGTACAAAGATGGTTAAGGAATATGACGTTCCCAACTAGTTCCCTTTCCTCGAGGTGAATGAGGCTTGTAATACCAACCACCATTATGATCAACTGGGCCTTGGGGCATTTCCATTATGCTAGGATGTGGTTGCAAAACATGGTGGGGGTGTAAGGGAGGAGGCTAGTTAAGTTTAGGAGGAGATCCAAGAAACAAGTGTTTGGTCTACGCTAATAGGAAAAATTCCTCTAAATATGCATTGAAGTGTACATCGAATCTTATTCTCTTCCTCCTTCCTTCTTTCCATGCATGGTGTTCTCTATTACCTCTACCTATTTTGGAATCCTAGATCCTTGATTGTGGAAAATCATCTAAATAAACAAGAAATTACATCAACTATGAACTTAAATATATACAATAAATGTAACCTGACACCACAAAATTTCCTCACATATCATTTATCATAAATGCCATCAAACAATGCTACAATTGTCACTATAAATCCATCATATAACCTCAGACAACATTGAAAGGAAATGCAACTAAATGATATTATCAACCACTCATTTCCCTTTAATAATTAACATAATCATAAATGCATTGAATCAATCTGAACTAGCATAGCTTGTAGGTAAGGATATGACACAATATAGGTGTGGATGACATGTATATGTTAATGCTTGACAGTTACTCGAGAAGAGATCCAAGAAAATAAGTGATACGACCTGTTACAGGGCTGGATGATTATTCTTTCCATCATGACCACATCATGGAAAATTTTAGGGGCTAATCTTATCCCATGGCCTAAATTTAGGGGTTTTAAATTTTTGATAGGCTATTTTTTTATTAAACACCCATTAAGTATGATTAGCCCACATTTTATTTATTTATTTTTAATGAATAGGAGGTTAGCCCCATTTAAAAAGGGGATCCAAGATAAAAACAATTTCACCCCTATAAAAATGGATTTAAACCTCTATTCGTCCATGAAAATCACTAGGAAGCTCCCATTCGCCCCCGATTTCCAGAAATGGATGTTGTTAGGGGCTCTTTCACCTTCTATCGATCATGGAAATCGAAGTTGGAGTTACGATCATCTATATTTTATGGGTTGAATCTCGTTTTTAAAGTTGCTTAATGTCCACATGAGAAGAGAAATTGATATTTACTATGAAGTCTTGTAGTGGCCCATTTGCATCTAGGAGAGTTCTAAATCCCATCACCTTAGATCCAAAATTTCCCCAAGAACCATGGGGATTGTGAAGCTTATGATTGGTGGTGTGACAATAACGTTTTTGTCGGTGTTTGGGGCATCATGCCTAGGGGATTAGATTTCATTCATAGTTGCGTATTTGGGAATGAAAGGGTCCATGACTTTCCAAGGAGAAACTTGCTGAAAGATTCGCCAAGACTTCACAAGGTTTTATAATTTAGTGAAAGATTCGCCAAGATTTTACAAGGTTTTATAATTTAGTGAAAGATTAGCCAAGATTTTACGAGATTATATAATTCAATGAGAGATTCGCCAAAAAATTATATATACATAATATAACATTGATAAAATGGCCTTCATATTTTCCTATATATCATGGGGATTCGCCCAATTATTATACATAGAAATTTAAGGGAGGTTCTTAAAATTTTCCCCAGACCACATTTGAGAAGATTTGTTTGCTTGTTGTGAACAGAGGACAAGAAGAGGGCCCTTGAAACCTAAATAGGGCACTTCATTGTAATTCTTCCACATAACAGTTAGGAAAGGTGGGAGGCCTCAACAGTTAGATTGTACATATGAGCAGAGAAACAATCATAATACAAAAAAACTATAATAAAGTTATGAAGCTAGTGAGTTTTAAATATCTCTATAAATACAAATCAAATGGAGTGTTTCTCTCCGAAAAAAGGACTTTGAGATGATAATACAACTATAGTACTTGGCCAAGAGAGGGAGGATGGAAGTGCTAATGGAGGTAGGCAATTGGCATAGGGTTTAGGATTTACCAACATTTCATCGCAAGCGAGTTTAGGGATTTGGAGTTCTAGGTGGAGCTACATGGGGGAATCGACGGGAGGGGAGTCAAAACCCAGTAATCAGAACAAAGGAAAATGAGTTCAAGATGAGATGGATTTGGATTCTTCTGCGGGGGAAGGAGGATAAGGGATGAGAGGCCCCAAAGGGCCTCTACTGAGTGTTAGGTAGAATCTCAAAATGGGGCAATACATGCCCAAAACCAGCGCAATACCATGTCTACAAATCAGATATGAAGCTCCGGGATCCCACATTTAGTACATGAAAGATCACGTTGTGATATGAAATTTTGTCAGGATATGTCCATCGGATAAGGCATTAACATGGTGGATCAGCAGCATATGGAAACCAAAGAGGCACTATGACCTCTAATTAGGAGCCAAGGGGTTTTTTACGGTAATATTCTTTATCTTAGAACACCGCAAAAGGATTATGGATGGAGGTTCGTATTTTTTTTAATTCAACAGGGATTTTTATGAGAGACTGGAAGGAAAGATTTAATACAGACAAAGAAAACATCACAAAATCCCCGATATGGAAACGACTGTACTATTTGTCGGCGAAATATTGGAGAGAAGAGATTATAGTAGATATAGGAAAAGCAATAGGAACCTTCGTCAAAGATTCAGATCAAATGAAAGCCATGAATTACACATCATATGCTAGGATTTGTGTATACATGGATCTATCAAAGACCTATCAAAGGAAATCAATAATATTTCATGGGAGGATGAAGAATGGACTCAAGTACTAGATTATGAGAATGTGCCCTTTAGATGCAGAAGGTGCCACGAACATGGGCATCTCTTCAGAGAATACTTTATGAACAAGCTCATAATGATGGAACGGAACATGGAGGAAAAAGATACATAAGGATTCATGAGAGTCAACAACAAAAAGAGACAATCAAGGAGGGGATCAGGACCAAATTTTTTTGGAAAACGTCAAACCTCGAACAGATAATTTGAGGTCTTAAATCAAGGGGAAGACAATTCAAAAGAAATTGATAAAGAGCCTAGGAAAATTTTGGAAGAGAAGGAATAAAGTGATAAGGAAACCATACCAGAAATTCCTCAAGATATGGAAGGAATGGATGATAAATATATGGAGGTCAAAGGCTCAGAAGACTTGAGGATTGGTTAACTAGAACTGGAAGAAATAGAAAATGTGTGCATAGATATGGAAACAGGGTATATCCCATCCCAGCAAGTCTGCCTATTGAGAGAGGTGATCGTTAAAACACCCATATAAAAAACACTGGGGTCATCTCAGAATTGTTGAAGGGAAACAAAGGCCCCGGGAAATTCGTAGGCGAGAAGAAAGGAAGAAGAAGCAATAGGAATCGGATCAAGGATGTAGGAGAGAATTTGGTGGTGTCAGGTCAATACCCAACCATAAAGGATGCCTTCCAAGAAATATCCAAATCCATTCAATGAATATTACATCCTTGACTATTAAGGGTTTGAACAACCAGAAAAAAAAAAGAGAAGGATTCTAAAGAGAAAGATAGACATTGAAAAACCATATATCATGTTAGTGTAGGAAACTAAATTCTCGGAAGAAAAACTCAGAGCAATGAAGTGGAAGATTTGGAAGAATGGTGAAGTGAACGCCATTGATTCTAATAGGACAACTAGTGGACTAGTGATATGGTGGAATCCTCGCAAGGTAAGATTATCTAATTTTCTTTCCTCGAAGTATGTAATTTCTATAGAATTCCATGTATTAGGAACCAAAATGAAAGGGATCATTTCCAATGTTTATGGCCCCTTTTAAGCTAATTCAAAGGATGCTTTTCTAACCCCTTTAGAATATTGGATCAAATGGGTAGGATAGAATCAATGGATTATAGGAGTTGATTATAATCTAATAAAAAACCTAGAAGAAAAGAAAGGAGGAATAAGACAGGTAAACCAACATTAACAAATATTTGGGGACTTAATAGAGACCTTAAACCTGGTAGATGTAAGTATGTCAAATAGTCTCTTTACCTGGAATAATAAAAGAGGAGGAGATAGGAAATAGACTCGAGACTTGATCGATTCTTAGTGTCTGAATCAATTATGATGGGAGGGGGAGTGCTATCATCCTTAGTCCTTCCAGTAGCAAGATCCGACCATTGGTCGATCATCCTTTCTTGGGATAGAGTAGGTCAACACCTAAGAAGACCTTTTAAGTTTGAGCAATTTTGGTTATCGCACCCGGACTTCATGGGGAAGTTCAAACAGTTGTGGGGGAATTTATTTCCCCCAAGGCACCCATATGTTTATATTCCAACAAAAACTGCAATTTGTAAAAGAGAAAGTGAATAAATGGAGTACTAAATACTTTGGAAACATCTTCCGGGAAAAAGAAAATTGGAAAATCAATTGACTGAGCTACATAAACGAATCCAAGAGGAGGGATACACTGAAGCTTGGAAGGGGGAAGAGATGGACTTGCTATCCCAACTAGACATCAGGAACAACCAAGAGGAACAATTTTGGAAATAGAAATCTAGAAACCACTGGTTGAAAGATGGATACAAGAATACCAAATTTTTTCACAGAGCTACTATCTAGTACATGTAGACAAACAGGATTGGCAAGCTCGGAACAGAGGAAGGAATCTCTGTGGAAACTCAAGAGGATATTGAAAAGGAATTAAAATCATGCTTCAACGGAATGATCGAGGAAAAAATCATCGATCGGGGGTTAGAAATTAATAGAGTGGTGAGACACATTTCGTCCTTAATTACACCATACCACAACAAGTTATTGACGAGGGTGATTGAAATGGAAGAGGTGGAAGAGGCAGCTAAACAAATGGAAAGTGGAAATGGCCCTGGGATGGATGTATTCATTGTAAATTTACTTCAAACCTATTGGGGAATGTTGAAGGATGAAGTTATAGCAATCGTAGAGGAATCTCGATGCACAGGGGTAATCCTCACCGCTTTCAATTTGATCTTCTTGTCTTTGATTCCTAAAGAATCAGGTTCTTATACCCCAAGAAAATTCAGGCCAATTTCCCTTTGTAACGTTATTTATAAAATAATAACCAAGGTTATAGCAAATAGGTTAAAACCTTTGCTCCCCATGATTATCTCTCAAGAACAGGATGGCTTTGTGGAAGGCCAACAAATATTGGATGGAATCCTTCTAACAAATGAATTCATGCATTGTTTGAAAGTCAAGAAGCGACTAGGCATGCTGGTTAAATTGGATCTTTCCAAGGATTATGATAAAGTAAGATGGAAGTTCATGAGTAGAGTGCTCCAAGAATTCAAGTTTCTAAATAAATGGATAAGATGTATGAATAAACTTGCATCATCGGTTTTCTTCTCCACCTTGGTGAATGGAACTCCATCCACCCCCTTTAAATCTTCAAGAGGCATCAGACATGGATACCATTTATCCCCATTCTTATTTATTATAATGGCTTAGGGTCTAGGGAGATTCATCCAGACTATGATATAGGAAAACTCCCTCAAAGGTATAAGACTACATAAGGAGGTGGAATCTCACACTCACCAAAAATTTGTATATGATCCAATGTTCATGGGAAACCCTTAAATTCAGGAAGCCAAAACCTTCAAGAATATTCTGGAGGACTTTGCGAAAGCCAATGGATTGGAAGTCAATAAAGAGAAATCACAGTTTTTCTTTTTCAACACACCCGAGATAACTTGTAGAAACATTCTAAGGATTTTGGAATTTCAGTTAGGCTCACTCCCATGGAAATACCTCGGCACCTCGCTTTCTGATTCTGTCATTAAGAATATCTCGTGGAAAGACTTGATTGAGAAAATGAGATCCAAGATAACCAACTTGACCTATATAGCTCTGAATCTACTGCGTAGTTTAATTCTTGTCCATTCATTTTTACAAGCCTTACCCTTATATTTGTTTTCAGTTCTTGTAGCGCCAAAAGAGGTCTTGAATAAAATTAGATGATTGCAATGATACTTCTTGTGGGGCGGTTCCAAAGAAAATAAAAAATGGGCATTGGTCGACTGGAAGATAGTATTCTCTCCTAAGAAGATGGGAAACTTTGGATTGAGAGACTCCGAAGTAAGTAATGAAATTTTAGGAGAAAAGATCCGGTGGTGGTGGGTAACTCATTCGAATGAGCCATGGGTGCATATGTGGCATGCTAAATATGCAATGCATTGAGAAAAACTGAGTTTGATTCATTTTGGGGAGGAAATTCCAGTTTCTCATATTTGGAGAGCGACATGGAGGAACATGATTTTGATCCAAAACCATTGTTTCCAGGAGATACAAAATGGAGAGTCATCCTACTTTTTCTTGGACTCATGGAAACAACTTCCACACCTCGAAGAGGTAGTGAACCTCCCTTTCCTGCAGGATAATATGAAATAGAATAAACTGGTAAGTATCAAAGACATCTGGGAAGTCAGGAACTAGGATGGTTGATTCAGAAGATGGAAAAACAAGGCATGGTGGCAAGGATGGAGTCCTAATGAAGATGCTCAAGCTCTATATGAACTTCTACAAGGCAGGCAAATAAAGATCTAGCTTGAACCGGACAATATTAGATGGGGACACAACACCAGGTGGACGTTTTTGTTGAAAGAATCCATGTCTCAACTCAAGTTTTGGACCGATCAAACCCCCATAGACCGACGTTGGGGTAATCTATGGAAGGAAAATCTTTAGCCAAAAATAACTATGTTTCTATGGCTTCTTTTGAGGTGCATGATACTTACATGGGAGAATATTTTAAAGAGAGGATTCATGGGACCAACCTGGTGCTGTACGTGTCAAGAAGAAGGGGAAAATATAGATCACCTACTAGATGAATGCAATTATACATCAACATTATGGGAAAGAGGAAAGATTATCTTCTGGCGATCTAATAGAAGCAAAGGCAATCTGGTGGAAACAAATGTGAAATGGGACAAAAGCCCTTTCAAAAATGATATCCTCAATACAATATGGGAGCTCTTTCCTAGATTCATGTTTTGGGAAATATGGAAAGAAAGAAATCATAGGATATTTTCTAGAAATAGTATAAAAGTTGAAGAGGTATGGTTGCATATGGTAATTCATATTAATGAAACCCTACAACTTATTCAATGGGGTAGTGAATGAAATAAAAGCCGAGGTAGAGGAAAGAAGAATCCTCTAGGATTGGGGAATCTACTCAATTCTAGAAAATATAGGAGTGACAAATAAAGAAGGACTAAGAAGAAGAATCAAGGAAACTTGGGAGAACCACCTACAGTATCATACAAATTAAACTTTGTCAGGGTGTCAAAGGGAAATCTAGGTCCTTCTGGTTACAGGGGGGTTGTTCGGAACCACTAGGGAAGAATTGTAGGGATCTAATGGGGAGACATTGAGGAAGAAAAAAATAACGTGGTGGAGCTTGATGGTCTAATTAATGGCATGGACTGGGTCAAAATAAAAGGATGGTTTCCAACGATAGTAGAAGGTGAATCTGAAATTGTCATCAGTATGTCAGTGAAAATTCAAGCGGGATCCTTAGTCTCGAATGTACGGAGAAATTGGACGTTAGAAGCAAGGATAGGGATGTTGGAGAACATCCTCAACGACACCCTAGCTATCACTTTCAACCATGTTAAGAGAAAAGTAAATTCGGTAGCATACATTTTGGCCAACCAAGGGGTAATTATCCTTGAAACACACATTGAGAAAGATTGGAATGAAATGGAGGATGAAGATTTGAAATGTAGGTGTCGTCCTACATGCTTCCAACGTGATGCTGGAAAACGAGGTTGTCGTGATGGAGGATAGAGCTCCAATAGCTGTATGTACATGTGGTTAACTGGAGGGATATTGAAGTAGGATGCATTTAAGAAGGAAAGGACGGGGGAGTGCCACAATTAAGGAGAAGCGACTTAGAGAAGGCCTGCTAGTTTGGATCGACGTCAGATTTTGTTATGTTAAGGAGAATGTTGTATTCCTAGTATGTGACACCCACAAGATTTAATGGAGGTCAGAGACGAGAAGGGAAGAATGACGGCACTGGGCATCAGGGTGGCTTTAATCATTCACATGAAAACCTGAAAGAGATCATTAATGTTGGTCCTTGGCAATGGGTGTGAAGGTGGTTATTTAAGGAGGATAATTATGATGGAATTGTTGTGGGATTTTCTTAGCACTATAATCTAGGTTGCAAATAAGGTGATGAGACGCCCACCCTATCATTTCTTGGTCCCTTTCCTCAGAATGTGTAGTCACCCAACAGGTTAATTGCCCCTCTCCTTAGAGATCACAACCACCGAGGTGGAAGAGGAAGGGAAGGATGGAAGGTGATGGAAGAAGAGGTTGGGGAAGAATTCATGGAAGGAATTCCACCCCAGATTAACGATGGAATCACAAATATGGAAGAAGAGGAGGTCAATCTCCGAATTGAAGAAAGTGGAATGGAGGCCAACTTGAAACCATACTGGATCCTGAAGCGTATTCTTGGCAAGGTCAATGGAAGAGAGAGTAAGTTTCATGGACCTGGTTGTTCAAGTGGTCAACACTGCAAATGAATACCTTCTGTGCAATTCGATGGATTTGGAAGGAGTGGTGGATCTTGCTTGCACCTCCTTCATGGTGCCCACCAAGCATAGCCAATCTCCCTAGAGGTATCCCAACCCACCATCGCTAGTTCGTGAGGTGGTAGCTGATCATTTGGTGGAAACGCAAGAGGATAACCTGGGAGAAAACGCCTTCATGGAGGACAAGGTGGATTTCGTGGCTTTGCCACCGACAAACCTTGTGTAGTGTCTTTCTCCTATGCCATGTTTTTTTTTATGACTGGTTTTATTTATGGGGAATATTGTGTCATGGACATTGAATCTTTCTTTAAAAGTATGATGCTTTTATGCTTCTCTGTTTAGTCTAGTAATGATGATATGCCTGATTAAGACACGCTTTTTTATGGCTATAAGCCCAATGGTTTTGATAGGATGTGTAAGGAGTTACTGAAAATAAGTGTTCTCACTATAAGCCCAGTGGTCTTGGTAGGATGGTTAAGGAGCTATTGAAAAAAATTGTAACTAATTGGTTATTATGGGTGTTAGGGAATGGCTCTAAGGAACTTCTTTTAGTTGTGGTATCAATCTTGTACAAGCCATTTTTGTACCAGTATGTATATTTTTGTTCTATTTTAATAAATTGATCTATCTTATACACAAAAAAACTACAGTAATTGGCCAAGATGTGAGTTGTGGCATTGCGAGAATTCATGAAATTGATTTCTTGTGCATGGGGGAAGTTTAGACCATCATGATCACACTACACAACATCAATTGATCTTTAATCCTTAATTTAAGGCAATTACTCTATCCCCATAATCCATTACTAATTGATAGGATTTCGAAGGGGATGAACTTATATGCCACACATAGACTCAAACTTTGAAAGGGAAGGACATATGATATTTTGACTGAAATTAACCATTGAACAAAGACATAATTGTTATGAATTGCATAGTAATTCACAGTTCAGAGGATTCATACTTATAGCTTTGACAAGTGAGACAACCCTCATGCTAGATGGAAAAGTACATGAGTTCAAAACCACCAACAAAAAATGAACACATAGACCATAAATTGAATTGTAATAGATGATTGGTCATGGGAGTGCTCATGCTCCAGTAGTAACAATTTTTCTTCTATGACATTCCTCCAAGTATATATGCAATGTGAAGATAAGAAAACAAACACATTTGCAAGACATTTTCTTTTTCTCTCCAGAAGGTGTAAAATGAAGAATCATGAGTAGTAATTGGGTGATGAGATGAGACAGTCAGTTTGAAGGAGTCGAACTTACAGTTTAACAAATAAGGTAACCCATAGACCTGATGAAAATGTGAAATAAACAATGTTATAACCCTTTGGAATGGCTTAGGGCTTGATTGGGAATGGTGGGATCAAACCCTCACCATTCATTCAATGAGAAAATGATCTTATTCCAGAGGCCAACTTCATTGTAACAATAGTAGGAAAATGGTCACAACAAATAATGAAGGTACTTTTTCTAGGTAGGTCTTGCTAGCGTAATGGTTGGGAAGGAGAAATATAAGCAGTAGGATAGGAGAGGCAGATATCCATTCAAAATTGACAAAAATACCAAGCCTATGAAAAATTAAATTGTAGAATATCGAATGTCACATATGGTCAAATTTGCCACGTTTTTTTGTTGTAATAGCCACGAATTTCGTCCCTGTTGCAACAATTGGGGTTTCGTTTTTTCGTGAAATGACATTCATGGATATATGGACGAAAATTCCCTGTCATGGAAATAGCAACGCTTCATAGTGGGCACGTGTCAACTACACAACAGTTCTCATATCTACGAAAGATGAATCCTTCCATGAAATTTCATCTCTATATCAACGTACAACTTCTATAAGTTCCTCGAATGTGTGTGGAAACATTTTTATAGTTCCATGAATGTGCGTTGTAGTATCCACGCATCGATTCACAATCTTTCGTGGCAGGTCCAGCATCTGCGTGGAAACAATTTTATAGTTCCACAAATCATCGTTGCAGTATCCACGCATCAATTCACAAACTTTCGTGGCATGTTCAGCACCTGCGTGGAAACAATTTTATATTTCCACGAATCATTGTCTCAGTATCCACGCATCGATTCACAAAATTTTGTGGAAGGTTTAGCACCTGCGTGGAAACAATTTTATATTTCCAGGAATCATTGTCTCTATATCCACGCATCGATTCACAAACTTTCGTGGCAAATTCAGCACCTGCGTGGAAACATTTTCTATGGCCTACACTAATGTTCGTCGATATATCAACGATACCTGGAAGTGTTAAAAAAATAAATAAATTTGAATGGACATAAAATTTAAATTTTCTTCTTGCGATATAATGCTTAAATAATCATCAAAAGAATCCAGAAAACACCTCTAACTAGGCTTAATAAGTGTTAATATAATAGAAGACACAAAAATAAAAATTAGAGTTTTTAAAGGCCTCCAAGTTATGGAATTCAAGTGGATATGATTTTAAAATGACTAATGAAGAAGTGAATGTATGGAAAGAAGGGAGACAAAGTCATGTTGGCGTAAAGCAAGATGCATGGATATTTATGGTGCATATAAAGCAATATGATGATAAGAAGATTGTGTGGTATTGGTTGAGAAAGTTGGTCAAATGATGCATGATTGAATGTGCATGTGCCATCAAGATGATCATGATTATATTCAAAATTGAGTTGTAATAATTTGAAAGTTATATCAAGGTCCTATGTTGCATTTGATTGACATGTTATTCGAATAGTGTTAGCCTGCTCTGAACCATGTTTTAAAAAGCATTAGTATGCTTATGTTATGAACCTGCAACCTGATGATTGACTCAAATGATAATGTAATTGGGCATATGGTAGTGAGACTTGTTTTCAAAGGTTTTGTAGTGAGACGAACAATTTAGGGAACCTGCATGTAAGTGAAAAGGTTTCCTATAAAACGGGGTTAGAATGACTAGGAACCCATTTATCTCAGTGGATGGTTGTTTTTATATATATGAACATCACTAAATGTTGATGTTTTGTAGGTACAAAATGAATATTGAATAAAAACCAAGGATGATGACGATCAAGGAAAGTAGCTGGGGATTGATTGGACCAGTACTGAAGACTCACCCAAAAGGATGACTGTGACTTGATAGTTGAAGTTATTAAGGAGTCACCATATGGCTAGTGGAAGTGGAGGTTATTCATGATTTGTTGGAAAATATCTTTAGACACTTGTCTTCTCATCCATGTGAGAAAAGTAGTGAGGCACATGCAATTGTAAAAGGTCCAAAAGTTGCTAATATTTGTATCGTGGGGCTAATTATGTGCAGATGGTTGTGAAAGACAAGCCATGATTGATGCATAGGAGGCCTGTTATGTGCTATAAATATGCACATTGTATCAAGTGAATTTCAACCAAGTAATATGAAGTGAGTTTGAAATTCTCTCACTCACACTTTGCCTACAATTGCAACCATATTTGCAAAGTTTCCCTAAAAGGAAGGATGACACAAACTTACACAAATGTACCATAGGCTCTATAAAATACTAGCTAGAGTAGGACACGTTAGTACATATTATGGGTTGAAATTCATGTGCCTTATTCCAGCATTCAAATGAATCTCTAAGCACTAAAAAAGCCACCTGCAGCCATAAACAGTTATGAAAGGCAGATCTTGGATCTATTCTCTCAGCATACAGTAGCATGCAATATGTCGTGTCAGCCTCTGTATCCATAATTTTCTCAGATAATAGTTTCAAAACACCTTGTAGTGGGGTCTGGCCTCCTAAAATAATGAAATCTTGTCACCATCTAAGGCTTAATACCTCGTTCAATAAGACTGATCCTCCTATTGGATACCCTGTTTGTCGTTGGAGAAAAATTTACATAAATTTGAAGTGACATTTGGACTCTACTGGGCATGTCTTGGACCAAAAAGTTTCATTTTATTAACCCTTATCAAATGCACAGTCAAGGTCTCCAACAATTCTCATAACCCACAAACATATAGGAAGAATGATGAAGTTGGAATCATGTACTCATCAAAATGGGAAAAGGGGATCAACATCTAAGGATATCCCACCGATACAATACATAATTGCTAAGCAAGATAATAAGGCATCACACTCAGCTGGTGCACCTCCATACACCAAATCACCCAAGCTCCAAGACTATGCAATTTTATTGAATTGAGAAGTTCAAAGTTGTACAAAAAAGATGATCATTTGCAGAATTGGTCTTAGCATCTTCATATTTTTAGTAGTCGGACAATTTTCTCAACATGGATGTCAATAACATGAAATTTCTAGCCTTATCTCGAGTGTGGGGGATATGGAGGTGTCTGATCCATTCAACATCTTCAATAACAACCTATTGATTCTTCCTAGAGGAAATATTTATATCATCACTCAAGCATCCTCAGAGCTCAAGAGTAGTACTTGTACATCAAATAAGGAAAGCTGGAGAAGAGTACCTAGGACCAACAACACATCAACATTTGATTGGGAAGTTGCAGAACATACTTTCACCAGGGACAAATATTCTACAGACCTATGCAAATAGCTCAAGAAATTGGAAAAGAAGAACAAGTGTTTGAAGGTTCAGACCTTGCAACAAAAGCATAAGGAGCAGTTGAACATGATTAAGGCATGGAGGTACAAACATGACACTTTTTTCCAAGTTATTTATTTGATTAAGATTTCATTTCAAATAAAAAGTGCACAAAGATCATTTGGCGTTTGGGAGAAAAATGAAAAATAATGGACTCCCTGTATAATGTAGTTTCTAGAATTCCCTACTCCTATAGTTTTCATGTATAATGAAATTTCCCATCGCCATCGAAACTCCAACTTTCGGTAACCACCAGAATTTCTGTAGCTTGCAATTTGTAAAAGACCACAATGCCCAGATTGTTCATAAAAGACCACAATTTGATATTAATGAAGTAGTGAATACTCAACAATGTAGAATAAGTCCTGTAGGTGACTATTAATATCTCCTTCGATCAACAACTACTAAATAAACCAATATATTGCATTCCTTGTTTCCCCAAGTTACTGTTCGGATATCCATCATCTATTTCGGGATACATCATCTATTTCAGGATCTTGCATGATCTATTTCAGGATATGATCTATTCCAGGATCATCTATTTCAGGATATGATCTATTTCAGGATCTTGCATGCACAGGCATGCATCCCAGTCACCAGTTTGATGCCTCCAGCACCTTATCCACCTTCTTCTAGCACCCGGGAGCCACTTACCACATAGTTTTAGCCCTCCCAAGCTGAAAGGCGCCCTCTTCTCACCTACTGCCAGAGAAGGGCGCACTTGCTCACCTACCACTGCAGATTCACTCCAGTTACATTCAGTTAGCTCCGATTCTCCCTGATTTGAGGCTAGTTTCACTCCCGACTGACTGTATCACTTCCGTTTGACCTCCAGTTTGATTAGGTGACTTGTTCTGACTTCAGTTAGCCTCCCATGCGCCCCCACTGAGCCTCCAGATCCTATATCAGTGCTACACACTTCAGTTACATTTATTACACTCAGTTAGACTCAGTTTGACACCTGGATGACTGGTTGTTGTGATTGATGAGCACCACCGATGATTGATGAGGACTCCTAGATAGAGTCAAGCTACTCCATTTAGTGATTCGAATGGCCTACTTAGTCAATTCGAATTGCTCATTGACAATTATTGTAATCTATTGTAATTCATTCACCCTTTCTGGGATAGAGAGCACTGCTGCATGTTTTGCACAGTTTTGCACCATATTTTCTATGTTCATCTGTTGTGATTGATTTACTTGTTCATTAGATCTGCTGTGACTAATTTTACATGGTATCAGAGCCATTGCAGGGACAAGATCTCTTTTCTACAGGTGTTTATACAAGAAGATTTGACTGAATTGCTAAAAAATGCAATAAGTTTGGCATGAGATATCTCAAGGGCATTCGCTCCTGTGCATGCAAAGCTTGAAAATTATTCCAATACCACTCCAGAAGCTTGAGTTACCACATAATTCCTGGATTTGATACATTGGACCCATTCAACATTGCTTGAAATCCAATCCCAGGTGTGATGCAACTCTCAAAGGGTGGATTGTTCGACCTTATTGTGGTTGTTTTGATGTGATATGCAGGTTTATTGTCTCCTCCAATTGCATTCGCTACCTTCTGCATGCAAGCCTTTCTACAGCAATTGCATTCGCTATAGTCTGAATGCAAGCTTCCTCTTCATCAGTTGACTCAATCCTTGCAATGGAATACTCTTCTTCAAAGCCTATCCTCACCCCATTCAATTATTTTGATTGGAAAGATGATATGGAGATCATATTACGTTCAAAAGGTTACTACCGAGTCACTCTTGGTCTTGAATTGGAGCCAAACAATGTAGCAGAAAGAACTAAACACTACAACAAGATTGATGAAGCTTATGGTCTTCTTTGTCTCTCCATCTCCAAGGATCTTCACTTCCATCTCAGCAGATTGAAGACTCCAAAATCCATATGGGAGCAACTTGAGACACTATTCGGCAAGCAGGATGAGCTTAGGGCTTTTCAATTAGAGAATGAATTGATTGGCCTTAATCCTGAGAATTTGGAGACCATCAATGAATTCTTCACAAAATTCAAGAACTTGAACTTGCAATAGAAGAACAGTGGTGTTATCAAAGAGGATAAACAGTTGATCCTCTCCATTCTAAGCAAGCTTGGGAAAGATTATTCGGTATTTGTCTCTACTTTCAATTCCGGTCGGATAACTACCCCGAATTGGAAGATGCCTACCTTGAATGCCTTCATTGAGTCCGTTACGAAAGAGCATGACAAGTTGATTCAAATGGGGTCCATAAGCTCCAAAGATTCAGCCCTATTTGTTCAAGGACCCAAGATCTCGAATCGTAAAGGAAAGCTAAAGAAGGAGAAGCCCAAATTCGAGCCTCACAAGCAAAAAGACAAAGGCAAGCAAACAGATGCACCATCCAGTTCGAAATCCATGCAAAAGGGAAAAGAAGGTAACCAAAAATCTAAATGTACTTATTGTAACCGTGGCTTTCATCCCGAAAGTTCATGTATGAAGAAGACTATAGATCAAATGGCCCTCCTTTTGGAAAAGAACAACATAACCCTTCCTGACGGTGCAAGGAAGAAGGATCGGAATGACGATCATGAAAGAGGACAAGCACTCATGGCAACGGTTTCGAAGCCCACTCTCTTGATAGATTCGGGTGCATCAAATCATATGGCTGCAAATATTGATTCTTTTTCCTCATTCAATCCAAACAGATCCATCCCCATCCATTTGGGATATGACTCAAAAATTTCTTCAAAGGGCAAAGGTACGATTCATGTAGATCATGGATGCTTTCAGAATGTTCTCTATGTGCCTTCCTTAGCTTCGAATCTCCTTTCTGTGTATCAAATGACACACACTGGTGATCCAAAGAAAGTCACATTCAGCCCTAATACAGTTGAAATTTCTGATATCAAAAGTGGAAGACTAGTTGCGGTTGGGAAGGCAAACCACACTGCAAAATGTTATGAGTTTTCGCACTTTATTCCGCTTGCAAAGCCCACTGCTCTTCGCACACATGGTAATGAGGTTAGTAGGCTTTGGCATGAAAGATTTGGACATCTAAATTATAAGTATTTGCTTCTGCTATCAAATAAATCCATGGTAGATGGGCTTCCACAACTCCGTTCCTCGAAGGGAATATGCACCGGTTGCATTATTGGGAAGCACCCCGAGCACAGATTCGACCGCGGCAAGGCTAGCAGAGCCTCTACTATTTTGGGATTGATCCATTCTGATATCAGTGGTCCACCGCCCCATATGTCATTAAATGGTTCAAGGTATGTTTTGACATTTATTGACGATTTTTCCCGCTTTACATGGGTATTCTTTCTCAAAAACAAGTCAGAAGTGCTTGGAAAATTCAAGGATTTTAAGGCTTCTGTCGAGACCACCACTAAGAGCAAGATCAAAGCTCTTAGATATGATAATGGTGGGGAATATATCAAGTCCGAGTTGCTGCAACTTTGTGCCCAAAGCGGAATCAAGATCCAACACACAGTTCCCTACACACCCCAGCAGAACGGTGTAGCGGAAAGGAAAAACCGATCACTGAAAGAGATGGCTACATGCATGATTGAATCAAAAGGTTTGGCTGCAAATCTTTGGGCTGAAGCAATCAATGTTGCTGCATATATACAGAACCGAGTTCCACATTCATCCGTGAAAGGTATGACTCCTTTCGAAGCATTCTTTGGTCACAAACCGGATGTGTCAAATTTGAGAGTTTTTGGCTCTACTGCATGGGCTAGAATTCCTTCTAAGAAGAGACGAGCTTTGGATCCACAAAGTATCGAGTGCATATTGATAGGATATGGGGAAGAATCAAAAGCATATAAACTCATGGATATCAGATCTAAAAAGATATTCATAGAGCGCAGTGTGCAGTTTGAAGAACCGCTTCAAGAATTGCAACTAGTTGAGGAGAAAACTGCCGATTCACTGCCTTCACCAGAAGAAGATTCGAGCAGCGATAATGAAGGTATGAGTTCTGATATTTCTGATATTGTAGAAGCATATGATGATCATGACATATCAGGTTCGGAATCTGATCATTCAGATCCCCCTCAGTTACCAAAGTGGGCCCAAAACACTCTACAATCTGCTGGTTCTAGTCTTGGAAATCCTGCTGATCCGAGACGAACAAGAGGATACTTTCAAAGGGCAGGTATGGCTCTTTCTATTGCTGATCCATTTATTCCTGAGATTTGTTATTTGATGGCTGGTTCAGATCCCCAATCATACTATTCAGCCCATCGAGATCCGAGATGGAAAGATGCCATGGATGAAGAGTACAGTTCTCTTCAAAAGAACAATACATGGGAGCTAGTTTCTCTTCCACCTGGAAGAAAATTAGTGAAGTGTAAATGGGTCTACCATACTAAAGTTACTGCTGATGGCACTATCAGCAAATATAAAGCAAGGTTGGTGGAAAAAGGTTTTTCCCAAGTCCAAGGAGTGGACTACACAGAGACCTTTGCACCGGTTGCAAAGATGGATTCCATCCGCCTTGTTTTAGCTATTGCCGCATCCAAGCACTGGGAGGTGCATCACATGTATGTGAAGAGTGAATTTTTACATGGAGACCTTGCTGAAGAGGTCTATATGCAGCAGCCAGAGGGTTATACATCAGATCCATCATTGGTTTGTAGATTGAAGAAATCTTTGTACGGGTTAAAACAGGCCCCAAGAGCTTGGTACGCAAAGATGGACTCCTTCCTTCTTTCTCAGAATTTCCAAAGATGCAAATCTGATCCGAATGTCTATCTTCAGCGAGTTAAAGGTAATTTGTTGGTTATTGTACTTTATGTTGATGATCTGCTTATTACTGGTAGCACACTTACTTCAATAAACAAGCTAAAATCTGCCTTAAATCTAGCTTTTGACATGAGCGATTTGGGCTTGCTGAGTCACTTTTTGGGCTTGGAGATAGCTCAAAATTTCGATGGGATCACTATATCTCAGCAAAAATATGCTTCCGACCTGTTATTGAAGTTTAATATGGCTGAATGTAAGGCAGCCCCGTTCCCATTCCTCTCAGGAATCAGTCTTGAGGAGGGAGATTCCACACCGCTTGCAGATTGCAGTATGTATCAACAGTTGATTGGTTCACTACTTTATTTGACACATTCACGGCCTGATATCTCATATGCCGTGAGTGCCGTGTCAAGATATATGCAGCAGCCACATGAGCTTCATTGGCGAGCAGCCAAGCGGATCTTGCAGTATGTGCAAGGTACGAGACAGTTTGGCATACATTATGCTGCAGATTCTGAGCTAGATTTCATTGGTTTTACTGATTCAGATTGGGCAGGTGATAGCATTGATCGGAAGTCCACTTCCGGTTATGTTTTCATGATTGGTCATGGTGCTATTTGTTGGTCCAGCAAAAAGCAAGCAGCCATTGCACTTTCTTCAGCAGAGGCAGAGTATCGAGGGGCAGTCAATGCCTGCATTCAGGCAGTTTGGTTGCAGGGTATTCTTTCCGAGTTTGGTTTTGGTGGCACTACTTCGACTGTCCTATTTTGTGACAATCAAAGTGCTATCAAGATCTCCACAGATCCAGTTCAGCGGCAGAGGACCAAACACATTGAGATTCATATGCATTACATTCGACAGTTGGTGCATGACCGCACCATCATTCTGCAATATTGCCCTACTGATGAGCAAATTGCAGACATCTTCACCAAGAGCTTCACTGAGAAGAAGTTCTCTTACCTCCGTTCACTGTTGGGGGTGAGTTCCATCATGGTGGAGACAGATTGATTCATTATTATGCTTTAGCTTGAGGGGGGGCTTTATTCCCACTGGGTTTTCCCTCTTTCCTCACTTAGTTTATTTTCAGCATTTTTTGGATTATTGTATTGGGGTGACCTTTGGTCTTAGTTACCAGGGCCCCACATTATTTAGTTGGCACATCATAGTCTAGCTTGAGGGGGGGTGTTCGGATATCCATCATCTATTTCGGGATACATCATCTATTTCAGGATCTTGCATGATCTATTTCAGGATATGATCTATTTCAGGATCATCTATTTCAGGATATGATCTATTTCAGGATCTTGCATGCACAGGCATGCATCCCAGTCACCAGTTTGATGCCTCCAGCACCTTATCCACCTTCTTCTAGCACCCAGGAGCCACTTACCACAGAGTTTTAGCCCTCCCAAGCTGAAAGGAACCCTCTTCTCACCTACTGCCAGAGAAGGGCGCACTTGCTCACCTACCACTGCAGATTCACTCCAGTTACATTCAGTTAGCTCCGATTCTCCCTGATTTGAGGCTAGTTTCACTCCCGACTGACTGTATCACTCTCGTTTGACCTCCAGTTTGATTAGGTGACTTGTTCTGACTTCAGTTAGCCTCCCATGCGCCCCCACTGAGCCTCCAGATCCTATATCAGTGCTACACACTTCAGTTACATTTATTACACTCAGTTAGACTCAGTTTGACACCTGGATGACTGGTTGTTGTGATTGATGAGCACCACCGATGATTGATGAGGACTCCTAGATAGAGTCAAGCTACTCCATTTAGTGATTCGAATGGCCTACTTAGTCAATTCGAATTGCTCATTGACAATTATTGTAATCTATTGTAATTCATTCACCCTTTCTGGGATAGAGAGCACTGCTGCATGTTTTGCACAGTTTTGCACCATATTTTCTATGTTCATCTATTGTGATTGATTTACTTGTTCATTAGATCTGCTGTGACTAATTTTACAGTCACCCTCAACACCCAAAATAACCAAAGGAAAGATTACTGGTGTATATGGTTAGCATACCACTTATAATGTCTTTTTCAATAAAACAATTGAAAAAAGAAGACTCTAATGAAATCAATACTTAATTACTTAAGCCGACCCATCATCTTTATTTTCTTTCTCAGATTCTTACAACTTAAGGAAATCAACATCTTAAACACTGTGATATGGTAATCGATACCTATGTTTACACAGGAATCATAAGATCAGGATACTAACAAACAAGGGATATATGGTTAATCACCTGACACCCCAAATGATACCGAAGTTGTTTCACATGCATACTTACCTCTTGTAACCAAGAACTCCAAATGTACAACTAGTAAGTTCTTAACATAGACTCTTTAGTATATTCAAAACTGCCATATCAACAGATTATAATGAGTTACATTGACAAGCAAACTAAAACGATAAACTAATATTCAATAACATGTAAGAAAATAAACATATATATCATATAAAAAAAGAGAGATATAGTTGAAGATACCAACTTGGGTGTGAAACCATTCTTGAAAATATACTCAGAAGTGTTACTTTCAGAAAAGACTGTTTGTGCCTCGGAGAGGCCAGTCTTCTCTAGGAACCAGTTGACCCTACAAGAGGGTGTGTACAAACCAGAGAGAGAGAAATGACTGGAGTTGATTAGGTCAATGAAATTCAAGCACAGTACATAACTCAACATAAATAAAGTCACAAAAATTATAAACTTCAACCAAGTATTAGCAAAAGAGAAGTTATTATCAGCACACCACAACTGATCACAGGTGATCAAAGTCAAGTACTCTATAAGACCAAAAATTCAACAAGGTGGTATAAAAAAAATGAAGGAGGGTAAATGTACGCATTAACCACAAATCAAAGACAAGGTACCACAAGTCCAATAATAACTCAATCAAGGTGGGGAAGGTACAACAAGTATTTAATAACTCAATCAGTAACAAGTAATAAAATAAACATATTGATCATATAACAATAAGAGAGGTATAGTTGAAGATATCCATGTCAACCTTAAACCAAAAATCAGATCTGAAGTGTGGGTACAAATATAAACAGTGGTCATAAAATAAGAAAATCTAAACAATGGTCATAACATAGGTGTGGGTAGTAGAAGACCCATGACCCTTAGAACCAAGGGTATGCTCCAAATGTGGCCAAACAACCATAGTACTCTATAAGAGAAAAACTTCAACAAGATGGTTTTAAAAAAGTTACTCAAGGAGGGTAAATGACCCCATTAGACACAAGTGAAAGATAAGGTACCACAAGACCAATCATAGCTCAATCAAGGTGGGGAAGGTACAACCAGTCATATCTCTCTCACATGTATAGCCGTCCAATATAACCTGAAAGTTCATCATCACAGTATAAGGAAGGGTGGTGGGATGCCAAATAAAAATATCCCTCATTTCTCTCTATGAATTCCTGATAGCATCACATAACAGATAAGTACTTTGTACTATAGAAAATAAAAGCCACCTGTTTTACCTTTCAATTTAGGAATATGGTCTACAAAAGCAAAATTTCATCACAATTACCATCCAACTTTCTGACTAGTGCTAAAGAAACAGTAAAAGATTTATAACATAATTTTGATCTCTATCAACTTCAACACTCCTTTATGGTCCCTGTGTTGAAGTTGGTCCTTGAGATGTAATGGGCAGTAACCAAATTATAACATATGCAGCAGCAGTAAATAAGCAATGAAAAAATCGAATAAAAATTGATTAGGCTTCCTTGTACTCAGAAAACATTTTGTTTCATATTTTATCCTTTTAAGGGACAAGTCACTAAGGGAACATGAAAGTAACTCGAGAGAGAGGAAACGTTAATTACAGACCTCAATCAGGTTAACGCAATCCACATACTACAACAATTTAGCACACAGATGAAAGAAAGGTACAGTAACATACCAATTCTACAGCTGCATGATAAAACTGTACTATTTCTGAATAGTACTAAAGCAATAGTAAAACATTTTATAACATAATTTTCATCTCTTTCAATAACAGTTAATAAAATAAACATATTGATCATATCACAATAAGAGAGGTATAGTTGAAGATCTCCACGTCAACATTTAACCAAAAATCAGATCTGAAGTGTGGTATTATTTATGAATAGTGCTAAAGCAATAGTAAAATATTTTACGACATAAATTTGATCTCTATCAACTTCAACACTCCTCTGCGGTCCCTGTGCTGAAGTTGGTCCTCGAGATGTAATGGGCAGTAATCAAATTATAAAGACTGATGATCATCGAAGTCATGATGAACATATCTAATATATCTAAGATAAAGAGAATCATTTTTTCAGACTACTATATCTACATGCAGCACATACAGGAGTGATGATGTGTGAGAATACACAAAATTTGAATATTAAAATACAAAATAATTATAAACAAGCATACAATGACTTATGATGACATTTAAATTTCAAATTCAAATTCTAAGAAAATACAAGATATAAATGGGAAAATTCTTAAGAGCATCACATAAAAGATAAGTACCTCGTAACTATACCAAATAAAATTTATATGTGTTACACACTAACAATGTTTCATACTAACAACATCGATATCCATCAAAATACAAGTCATGAATTTAAGTTGCATCTACTTTTTCGTTGATTTCTGTTTTTTTGCATTGAAAAAACTTGCGAGTATGGTATCACAATCATCAATTGGCGTAGTATTTACTGTGATATCTCCTATTATTGTTTGTGTTTCAATGCCCTCATTTATGCCACTTCTTATACGTCGCTAAGCAGGGCATCGAGGCAGTTCTGAAGGGGTGTGAACTGCAACAATGGAAATGAGCATATATATATGACGTTGAATTATTATTGAAATAAATATTTCATTATTTTGATTAAAATTACAATATTTCTCTTTACCAATCTCTATAGATGTGGCAACTAGGGTGTTAATTGGAGGTCTAGTTGCTTCCTCTTGCAGTTCATGCTCCTGAGCTGCATGGTCTTCCATTGAAAGAAGGAAATTTATAAGTATACATCAGGAAATATATATATCTAATCACAGTAGATATTTATATTTCCAAAGCATACATACCAGAATGGACACTATGATCCACACTATCATGGGACATGTTCACCCCAACATCAACTTGTACTTGTTGAGTACCGCTAGATTCACTGTTGTGGTTGCATTGTTGCTTAAAAACAAACATAAATTTTTAGTTATGGGTGATATAATCAGAATTACTGAATAGACTTTAATAGTATACTACAATTGGTTATATACCTGCATTTGCATCATTGGGGAGATTGGAGTCTACCCCAAGCCTTTCCGATGTTCAACCACACTTTTAAAACCAAGCTTTAGGTCTTCCTCGGTGGTAGAAGCTTGGAACGTATTTCCCTGCAATGCATGATAACACATTTTAAAATTTCCAGTATCAAAATCAGATATTTGTTTGGTACTGTTAAAAAAATATTCCCAACAATTAATCATTTAATACTTACGATTCTTGCTCTTAGTTTTCTATAGCCACCCTTGTCCAGTCTATGTTTCCCATGCTTTTCCATTCTAGCCTTGGTTGCTTTGGAGGTGTCAGGTAGCCTATATATGAAAATTTTCAAAAACCTTAGATATAAAAATCTTACTTAAAACGAAAAAGAAAAAAATAATTGAGCTTATTTCAGTAAAAATATGATATATGTTGTACCTTGCTTTACTAGGTCGTGGTTGTTTTCCTTGTCTTTTTTGCAAGTTCTCCTTTGCATCATCTATGAGTGCCTTCCACTCTTTCTGAGGAACCATGGGAGGGCGCTCATGCTCGAGGTCAGCTTGCAATATTTCCCTATATTGGGCCCTGGTATATTTCAAATTCTCACCAGCTAACCTTGCAACAACTTTCCTGTTGAAAGTATTGCCAAACAAGTTGACCATGTGGTCAGTCAATTCATCTCTCTTAGTGCTATCTTGGCTATTCCAGCATGTGCGAATGGTGGGGCCAAACAAATACAAGGCTTTGTCATTCAAATGCCTGTAGAAGACATTGTTTCCTGCAAAAACATGTAATCCATTAATTTATAATAATTTCAACATATGTCTATTTCAATTTCATGATTAAAATCAATAAATTAATGGATAAATACCAACAATTTTCTGAATCTTGACAGGAACACAAGAGTCATCCACCAAAAAGGTGAGATCTATTGATCCAGTGCTTTTAACTCATGCTGCTCGAGGAAAAGTTTCTTGGTCGTCTACAGTACGTTCATCTCCAGAGTCATGTGGATTCCTAGGATCTGTCTCATCATGCTCTAGCATGGCAACATTCTCTCTCTCATCAGTGCTATCATCAATGGATTCTAGGCCAACCGAAGGAGTGCCAAAAAGCCTCATTAGTACATTGCTTCTTTTTTGCTGCATTGGACCATCACTGCTACCTATATCTGTCTCGGCAGGTTCTGTAGTCACGGGTTTTAAAAAATCCTACAAACAATAAACTTTACTTTATCAGAACACTTGGAATAATAAAAAACATAATATCAGATATGAAATCACAACATAGCTTAAAATTTTTTGTGAAGATGCCACTTACCCCATAATATTTTATTTGATCTTGCAGCTATAGAATCCTTGCCTTGTTCTCCTATGTACAGGGCCTTTTGCGAGCCAAGGCAAGCATTTCTATGTTTTCCTTTTCAAGGCTACTCTAAAGGTGTGTAGTGGGTCATTGGAATAGAAAATCTCTTCCTCAAACCCCTCATCACCCAGATCATGTGCACGTGACTAAATTCATCAAACAATAAATTAAATTAAGCAATATAATTTTAAAATCATTCAAATATTGTTATTGTAATGAAAATTAAGTTACTATTATGCACTAACACTTACCTGACGCGGTGTTATGGCCAGTGAGTGTCCATGATGAACCGGCACTATGGAAGTAGCAGGTGCCTTTCCATGGTCCTGAATGAACCAGTAATCCATCAAAATGGCAAAAAAATGAACTAGTAATCCATCATAAGCTCAGAAAAATGTGAATGTCAATAGTGGACATTGAATGTTATCATACTAAATCGAAACATTTAGTTATTTTTCTTAACACTTACCTGACAAGTCATAGAGTGTGACCTTCCACAGTCACCCTCGACCATGGAAGCAGCAGGTGCCTTTCCAATCGCGCCACCCCGACACAATAAATCAATAAATAAACGTTTACCTCATACCAAATAATTGTAACATAAAGAAAAATGAGATATTGCATTAATATTTTCTTTTACCTCATAAGTAGAAGATACATGTTCTGCTCCATGGCCATGAGCAGACTCCTTCCACAGTTTAATAAGCATGCTAACATATGGAAATATTAACAATAAGCACAGAAAAAGCGAATGCTAACAGTGAAATTTGGAACATCTTGTTATTGTAGTCATATTTATTTACTATATTTAACATTTACTTGACGAGGCGTAGATTCTGACCTTCCACGGTCACCCTGGACCATGGAAGAAGCATGTGCCTTTTCACTGTCGCCACCCTAAACAAACGTTGAGACAATAATTGCATCATAAACAAAAATGAGATATTCATAGCAGTGTAATCAGCATGTAATCACATGGAAATATTCATAATAAGCATGAATAAAGCGAATGACAACAATGGAAATCGAATGTTAACAGAAAAAATCAAACATTCAGTTATTGTAGTCATGTTTAGTTACTACATTTAGCATTTACCTGATGAGGCATAGTTGCTGACGGTCCATGGTTACCTTGGACTGCAGAAGCTACATCTATTCGATTTAAGTTGTAATCGATCAACAACTCTTCACCTGCAAGTATTGTTTTTATTGCACATACAAATATACTATGATGTTCGCTTGCCTCGAATTCGCAATTTGGTTGCTTATTTGTTGTCACTGGTCATGTACTTTTTACAAAGCCAGCAACGTTTCCGGATGCTTTTGGTCTCCCATCAATATACATAGTCGCCCCTTTGTTTTTATTGTTTTTTGCTAGTTGAATATAATTCGCAGCAACTCCATACCTTCCCATACTTCGAGTATATTGGACCAAGATCAACTAGTTATTGTATCTGTATAGTGATCCTACATACTCCATCAATTGAGTTACAGTGCCATAGCAGACCTTTATTCCATCCATGGAAAATAGCCCCAATCCATGTAAGGACGAAGGAGCGATGTGATACATCCTCCCATTGATGAGGAAATATGTGTCCACTTGAGGTAGCATATTAGGTACCCATCGTTGCACTAGATGTTTATACCTCAATGGAAAATCAATGTCTCCTATGCTCTCAGCATCATAATTACACGACCCACCGTTCGCAATAAAATATTTCATGCATCTATGATTTGTTTTCCTTATCTTTTTAGATCTAGTTGATATAAAACCAGTAGATCTAGTACAACTCGTCTCACTTTCAACCTCTCCGAGTATATCTTCATCATCACTTGAGGAAGATAGATCTGATAGATACCTATTTGGTGGTACCTACACTCGATAAAACAAGAATAAACAAGATGGTGCTTTCATTCTTCTTTGAAAGTACACATTTACTTCCCTCAAATCTGAGGCTTAGGAGGGACATGCCAAACCCTAGTGGAGAGGACGATTTTTGGTAGGAAGAGACCAAGTTACAGTGCCATAACAAGCTGTCCATACAACAACACATTCATCAGTGTAGGCTGTGAGCTCTTTTGTGGACTGAGTTTGCATATTTGGGGGTCTTTTTCTCTTGTGGGGAGAACAAAACCACCAGGGAAAACAAATTAAGGAAGTTAACTAGTATATCACCCAGTTTTAGTCCTTCCAACACTATTGGGCATATTATTGGTAGCCTACCCTCTTTCTTTGAATGGCATATTTTTGGCATCCTATC
Organism: Larix kaempferi; assembly: GCA_027924585.1. NCBI lineage: Eukaryota > Viridiplantae > Streptophyta > Pinopsida > Pinales > Pinaceae > Larix > Larix kaempferi. The sequence continues at coordinate 8,216,445 of BSBM01000767.1, read as the reverse complement.
GTTCATTTTTAAAATTTACATGCTGGTATTTTATGTTAATGCATATGAAAACTATTTGTTAGTGAACTGTTTAGAAAAATCACTCAACTAAGAAACATTAATTGAATATATCAGCCCAACAAACCATAACTACAGTGACAGGGGCCACTCAGGAGTACATTGCACCACTTTTCGTAACTATTTCATGTCAATATATCTTAACCAAATAATCAGTAAAATACTACAACAGAGAACTCAAAATACATCAGCTAAATTAGGTGAGATATTACACATCAGACATGTTGCAAATTTCAAATTCATGCAAATTGGCACTCAAATGGCCATGAGAAATTTGATTTTCAAAGACTATTTTCAGACATTATGTGTATATTGATTTCCGACTATATTGATTTAAATTTTTTTTTAAATAAATTTCAATCAAGAATAAGCATATCCATCAACCAAGTAGGAGGATCAAAGCAAAAAAATGTCAACCTGAGAGCAGTCCCAAGTCGGTCACTATGTTGAAGAAACTTCAACACTACTAGTTAGGTCAATCTGCTAATACAATTTTCAGTGACATGTAATGTAAGATAAACACATTAATCACATAATAACATTATACCTCACATCTGGGCAGTTCTGGGCCCTATAATGACAATCTACAATAGTAATTAAACATATATGGGTAATGTTTTGAACATTAGTAGACACGTTTCACCTTCTAGTAGCCTCATCATTTAGTTTTGGGCCAGTTTTGTGGATGTGAGGTAGTTTTGGGCACAAATTAAGACTATCCATGTCTTCTTACAACAAACGCTTGCAAAATTTGAGGTATGGAAAGGCTAAGAGAATAAATCATGGGTGTGTTGAGTGGAGTTTGGACCTCATAGGAACAACAAACCTCCAGTGATTGGTTGATATGGGGAGCAACAACATCTTTTGCACATCTTTGGGGGGGATTTGTGCACCATGGGAGGCCTCTTAGATCAATAAGAAAAGCCTTCGCTAGTCTCGGATACTTTGAGGCCCAACTCCTTGTATTCTGACCTCATTGGAACATGCATAGGAAAAGAACAAAAATCAAATTGCTCTAATACCACTCCTCAGGATTGGAGTGAGAATGAAATGAAAAAATATGCAATATTGCATAGAGAACAAAAATACAGTGTTGAAGCCAAAGTATTACAATGGAAACCAAATTCTATCAATAAATCAGGGGGTGAAAAACATTGCACTATACGTAGCAATCAAAATGGCTACAATGGTAATACCTTATCTCTCAGAAAATATGCGCTCCTTCGCAAAACAAATCCCATGAGCCATAAAAAAATGTTGAAACTACATTTTATAATAATGCCAAAAAAACTTAAGAAAAAAACCTAACCTTAGTATGATTAGGGCTTAAGAATGTTGTACTAGACAAATTTGAGGTGTCTAAGAAAAAGGGGAATCTCGCCAAAATCATAACTCAACTCAGTGCCCTGATCTGGGTCTTCTTTAGCTCAATGAAGAAAACAATCGCAAAATGAGTCAGATCCCTGCGCTTTGGTCCTAATTGGCCCCAAAAACACATGGAAAAAGTCTTTAAAAATATAGCCAAAAAATTCTCAAAAACTGTCAAGCTCATGCCTATTTTCTAGACGGCCTTGGATGGCCACCTAGATCATTAATACTTAATAAATATGAGGTTAAGATAAATGTATGCTAAAAAGAAAATCATATCAGTTTTTTTTTCTATTTTCTTTTTGTTTTATATCTTGCTTATCTCGTGCTACAAAGAAAATGCAGTGGAAAGTTTAGAGAAGAAGGAATGTGGCAAGGGTGTCAAGGGGTGGAGTTTTAAGGCTTTGTGGATACAGCTTAGAAAGAGTATTTAAAGATAATACTTCTGTAATATTTTGTTTGCACCTGCCCTTCTATTTTTCCAAGGGGGAAGACAAAACATCCATCCAGCTAAAGGAGGCTTTAAATAAAATGAAAGCATTAGCTTTAGATTGAGATATGGAGTGTAATGCCCCTAGACTTTTGTAGACATTGAGGGCACCTGCTCAGTGACCCAGCCAATTGAAACATTAATTAAATAACCTTTTGGCCTTATTTTTGAGTATGTGTATCTGAACTATTGATGTAAATGAATAATTGCATATGTTAAACGATTAGCTATGACTATGGAAAATTATGTTGATAGATAATGCTTAACGACTAGCTATATGGTGATCATGTAATTGTCAATGAAATGTATATTTGATTGGATGAATGAACAGTTTGAATAAATCAAAAATGTTTAACAATACTAGATTTAGAAATCAAATGATGATTATTGAGAACAATGCTACTAATAACTTGTTGTGAGAAGTGTGTGTAGAAACAAGTGAGACACTTCACCAACGGACACATAAAGGAACATGAAGGGTCGTAGAGTACGGGTAAAACACAAATAGGGGGAGCGACGATGATGTCGACTTCTGACAAGAATACCACGCATGAGCAGATAAGCACTGATCCGCTTGCTCAAGAGGAATGCGTGAGGGCGTACGAGGTGGGCCACGACGGAGCTGGTCAAGTACGAGTTGAGGGGCGCACAGTGAGAACGGACTCACTCCTCAGCGCCATTAGTCCCTAGATAGCATGTAGACGGAGGATGGATGTAACGATTTCTAAAATACCTACAAGAGTTCCCGCAAGTAAAAATGGAAAGATGGTGGCAGAAGGACCCGACGATGCGGTACCCTATCGAGAACAGAAAGAATGGATGCAAGGACCCAACGATGCAGTACCATGCCAAGGAATGGAAACCATGGATGACTGGACCCGACGGAGTGGTGCCATGTCAGGGAATTAAAATTAAGGAACTAGGAGCCCAATGGCACGACACCGTGATCCTAGTGAGTTTGATTGTTAAATTTAACTGCGTAAAAACTTATGAGAATAACTCTAGATTATTACTTAGCAAATGCATAAAAATAATTTAGGCATTTGCACATGAATAGTTATTTTTTTTTTGAGCATTTAAAATAATAGAAATCATTATTTAGGAGCAAAATAGAATCATAAGATTAGACACCTAGTCAACTAAAAGCTAGGAGTTAATTAAAATATCTGGGGGACAAACTGGAGAAAACTTAGGGGTGTTGGTGCACCTCCCAGAGAAACTGACACTTGGATGGGTGAGTGTTTTAATTAAATAATTAATTAAAAATATTTAATTATGCATGAAGCGACATGTGTCGCATGAGATTTTCCTTTATAAGGAAGGCTTGGGGAATGGGTAAAGGGCCCATAATTTGGCCGATTGTCGTAATTTTCAAATGCCTCAAAGACTTGCTGCTATCTAAGGGTTGGCTGAGAAATCCTGGTAAAAAAGGAAGCCTAAGCTGAATTTCTGAAATATATGTGTGAACTCTACGACCCGAAGCTCGGGGGAGGCCATGCGACTGAAAGCATGAGCCTATGGTTGGGTGGCGTAGCTAACGGTTGCTTCGCCAATGGTTAAACGAGCTTCTGCTGGAGGGGCACAACGAGCAAAGCAGATTTCAAGGGAAAGCGGGATCGGACTGGCGACGACGACTACTCCTCCAACAACAGATTCAGGTATTGTGTTTTTGTTAGTTCTTGAATTTGATAAGTTTTATTAATAATTATGCATCATAATGGTTATATTGTGTTTTAAGTTTCTAATAATTTTTAAGTAAGTAAGTCCAAAAAGGGGGGTCCCTACATATGGTATCAGAGCCGGTCGAGCCTTGAGGGCACCGGACTCGTATTTTTTTTTTAAGGGTTCGTCAGTGGTCATCGTGATCTAGCGGTGCGATTGGAGCTACGACCTTGGTGGATTCACATCTTCGACAGGGGCAACTATGTATACAGGTTTGATTATATTTAAATGGCTATTACTGAAGTTTTTGTTTAGAAATTATTAAAGATCTCAATGATATAAACCTGAACTTTTTTTTTTTTTTTTTTTAATTCTGGAAATGGTAATTCTATCAGTATGAAAGTTTATTTATCAGTTTTATTTCAGAAATTGGGAGAAGAGTTAGAGTTTAACAAAAAAAGAAAAAGAAAAAGAAAATCTGCTGATTCCAGGAAAAGCTTTTCTGTATGATGGCACTAATTGAAATTTTCGTATTCTATTTTATTTTCAAAAAAAAAAAGGAAATTTTCATATTCTGTTTTATTTATAAAATAAAATAAAAAGGAGTTGACGGAAGGGTTTTAGATCTCTGCATATCCAACGCTTCCTGATAATTACCTATGCCTAATGTTTACTACAGAAACAGAGATGCCCTTTTAAAATGTCAATCTCTGTCTAAACTTCAGTACATTAGTTGTAATTCTGATTGATCTAATTGATTATACCGAAATGCAGATGCGAATTTAACATGATAATTTCTATTTAACTTTTTCATACCAATAGTATTTCCTGATCGATCCATTACTTACTGCGAGAAACGCACGGCCATTTATCTTGTAGATCTCTGTTTGTTTTTAGCACATGAAATCGTCTTTAATAGATAGATCCTTGTATTTTTTTCGATTGGTCTAATTGTTTATACAGAAACGCATGACCATTTGTCTTGTAGATCTGTTTTTGTTTTCAGCACATCAAAATGTCTTTAATAGATAGATCCTAGTCTGCCTTCAGAACGCCAATGTACTCTTCTTGTTGAGCTATCGTTTCGTGCTGACTGATCCTGGCCTTTTTATTTATGTGCTCGATCGACCTACTGGTTCACCACTAATTTAATAAATCAGTGTAGCTAAGGCTTTGGTAACCGACCACTGTATCGACCGTACCTTAGCTTAATAAAGCTCCTGCCCAGATCCACTTTTCGCGCCATCAATCTCTCCTATTCTACCGTTGATCTGTGTCACGGAAGGCATTCAACTACCCAAGCTTTGAAACTGAAGAGTAATGCTCCACTCGAAGTAGGCGCGAATGCAGCGAATGCACAGTAAAACTCGGTAACTGACAGTCGACACATAGTTCTATATTAATTATGGCTGTTTAACCTTTACAAACGTTAACTACCGTTTTATTTATTTATTATCCTTTAGATAGAATTACCCTTTGAATGCCATTTATATACATACATTATACAATATGGAGCTTCCCTTTTCGGTTGATCTCTGTTCCAGAGGTTAGCGCCCACAGTGAGATCGTGGCCTCATACCTCTGCATCGATTAAATATCGATCCTGGATCCGTTTCTATTTGGGTTTTATTTACAACATTTCATTGTTGAAATATCCTTGCATTACATTTGATTGAATGCGTGGGAAGGGACAGCTATCCCAGTTTAATTTTATTGGGTAAAATCTGGGTTGTTCTCTTTGATTGAATCAGAGTTATGATAAAATTGGTTAATAGCCCTGCTTTTACATTTGATCTCCGTATAGATACAGCACTAATCTAGTAATAAAATGCAGCGTACCCTAACCTTTTGTTTGTGATCTGTGCTTTTAAAGTTAAAGACTGCAGCATATATTTTTAATGACAAAATGAGCAACTTGTTGTTTGACCGCTGCTTGCTTAGTATTATGTATACTTCTGATTGACAACCAGGTTAGGAACCAATCTCTGAGTTATGATTGTTTTACTTTCGATCTGGTTTATAATCGCTCTAAGTTTAGAAAATTTTCCAGATGGTTCGAGATTGTATAGATTCGCTCTGCCCAAATATTATATTACAAACCAATAGATACATGAGACAACAGATTTACCACATATACTATGTTCTCCTATGTTTTTATATACATAATCTGTCTATTCATTATTTTTATGGGATCCTTCAAGATTGCATCCCTGCACCATTGAGCTAGTACTTAGCTAGACTTCCATTCCATATCTCTTATTCAATCTGTAGATACTTATTATATATGGGGTCTAGAAATACCGCATTAGGCGTTGTTGATCGAATGTCTCGATCAAGTTCTCATACTGAGTAGAACGCAGTCAATTCTGTATGATGACCTCTAGGGGCCTCTGCCTGCGAGTTAGCATCCTTCAGAGGCGCAGCACCTTACCTCGATCCATATCTCCCAGTTGAACTCTATGTTGACTATACGTTTATCCCCTGGCTAGCTCGATAGTATCACTCAGTCAAATTAACTTGACGGACAGTCCAAAGCTGTCAAGTGGAGAATTAATGTATTAAGAAAAATTATATGCATACACAGATTTATAATCTGTGTCATTTAATTTAGGCCTGATCTGACGGTACATTTATGTTGAGCTTTCGACAAGAGAAGAAGCTTAGGAAAATTAATCTTATGGTGGTTTTAGATTATTTGGTTTTGATCAAAATATAGTGAAGTAAATGCTATTTTAGCTTTAAGTTATGTCAGGAATTTCTTTTTATGTTAAATGCATATATACATATCTTATATGTGCGATTTTTAGGAAAAAGAATAATATAGATAATATATGTGGTATTATAAATTGAACCAGGCTGACATTCTTTTATAGATAAAGTGGAGTTTATTATATATGCGCTGTCAGCTATTCTATCTTTGTCTTTGCATGCACGATAAGGATGGATATCTGGGTGGGTATACTTTTGAATTTATTAATTGAAACAGTCTTGAACTAAGGTTACTTGCAAATAGTCCGAAAATGATTCATTACCGCGACGGGATTCTGTAAATTCTCGGTATGCCAGATCATCTATATTAAACGGAAGTTCAAACAGGCCATTGGAACCTTTGACAGAAGTGTAATCACTTCACAACCTAAGTTCGTCTTCAAATTCAGGAATAATGGATAACAGGAACTCTCAATGACGGAGGGCATTCAAACCCTTATTACAGGGGAAATGAGTTATACAGTTAATTAAATTCTGAGTGAAGATTTAAGTGAAGATTTCTTTTTAGACTCCTAAACTTATCTTATTTTTGGTTTTATTTGCAACCTCATTTAAATAACTAGTTCATAATATAGGGAATCTCCCATAAAAAAAAAAATAGTAAAGGTTAATGGAGTAGTTAATTAATTGCATTTTTTTTAAAGGCATTTACAGGTAGGCGGGATGGAATCGATTGCTTTTAGGCTCCACAAAATATTACCATGGCTTGACAAACAAATACACCAACGGAATTAGATAGAATCAAGTTGGCTTAGTTAGGAATATAACAGTGTGGGAGCACAAGGGCCACACCTATAAAAGTAAAAAGCAGCTCTATAGATACATGCATATATAAATTAGTTTAATTTTGGGTTTACTGTTCCCTATGGGGGAGAATCGATAATAAATAAAAATTTGCAAAAAAAACATACAAGGAATAAATACAAGGAATAAACATAGGGAATTTTGCATGCATTGGGAGGTTTTTAATCTAAGAAAGTTCCAATTTATTGTTATTTTATAATTTTTTTTTTAATGACAAGAATTAGTTCAAGACCTTGTTGTAATTCAAACTCATTCTTTAAATTGTGTAATAGTAGAGATTGGATAAGTGTCTATAGCACTACTTCTAAAGGCACTACTTAATTATGGATTATTTAAGAGAAAGAAAACAAATAATAAGGATAAGAATTAAAATATCTTACTATAGCTTGTAATCCATTTATTGTAGGGTTAAAAAATAAACATAGTACTTATATATATATATATATATATAAGTAATAATATGAATCAACAAAAAGAAAGGGTCAAGGTTTAAATTTATATTTCATAATATAATATCTTGATTTAGGTGGAAGGATAGTATACTTATATTTCACAAAGTCATACTTTATTTCATACTATTATCACATGATAAAATAAACTAATTGAAATATAAAGTATTTGGGATAATTAGGAATTATTCAATGGATTATTAATATATTGTAAATATTTTACCTCATGGTAGGAATAATTTCCAAGTATGATCTTATTTATGATATATTTTGAAATGATGAGGACTAATGGAAAGGATTGCAATGTTTTAATTATAACTCTTATTAGAAGTGAAATGGTATTGTTTGTTTATAATTCTTAAGAAATGTCACCTGTCAGTTGTAATTCATATTTCATTGATAAAATGTCATGTGAAGTTGAAAGGATATTTAATTATTTATAACTCATCATTTATGTTGAGGAATGATATAAATTAAGTATGTTTCATAATTTATTTTCATTTTTATATATGATATTCCATTTACGAATTATATGAAAAGATGATTTATTGTTGTATTTTATATTTTGTTTGGGAAATGGTATAAAATAAAAGACAATATTAGATACTTTTATATTTCATTTAGGAATTAGATGACTAAGCATTGTTTATATTTTATAAATAATTACGGGATGAGATGAATTAGATGAAAAAGTAAGTATTGTTCATGTTTCACACTTCGCTAGGATATAGAAGGATTGTAAAAGTTATGATATATTCATGCACCCTGTCATTAGTGGTGCGATGCTATATATGTAATTCATACTTTTAGTGGAATGAAATCTTTGGGATAGAAAACAAGGGTGTACTCACTAGTTAATTTACTATGGACCATCTTAGTGAAAGAACGCAGCTATAGTCCATATAAAGGAACCTTATGATAAAATCATACTAATGTGGATGGTTAAGATGTAGCTTAGTAAGTAGAAACGTCTAAATTCACTCTTAAAAGAAAGAAAGAAAAAAATAAAAAATAAAAAAATGCATATACTTGTCGAGACTTGGATAGATGATCGCGAGGGCGAACGGACTCAAGAATTGAAAAATGAGATATTGATGTTACTAGCATGAGGAGTTGAGCCTATTGACACAATTTTTATTTTTATTTTTTTCAAACATGACAATGTTGTTAAAAAGAACGAAAAATTACAAACCCAACATGACGGAGACGACAATAAAAAAGAGAATCCTTAATTGGGAAAACCCACCAAAGGGCCAAATGATGATGACCTTTGTAGAGAAAAGTATGGAGACAATCAGCATGGTGAGTTGAGGACAATGATATTAACCACCTGATGATGTGCAATTTAATCACTAGACGACTAGTTCTGATGATAAGACTCGACAAGACTACATAGACACATAAGACGAAACATGGAAGGTCCATTGAGAGGGCCAAGTGAAGACGACTTTAATAAAAGAAAGTATGGAGACGATCGACATAATGAACTCTATGAGGCTAATCTCAAGACATGGTCAAACCTTGATGAAAATATGACTAGCCCGGGATAGACTCGATGAGGTTGAGAAAACATACCTTGTACGACTTGATGAATCTGCCGAAGAAGTCCTATGACAACAAAAATGATAAAATGAGATAAGGATGTGATAAGCTCATCGACTTGGACATGATATTACTAATGAAAGGACTCAGAGTTAAATTTCAACATGTTCGACTAAGGCACTAAATTTCGACGACTCGAATACTATCTTATTGAGAACCAACATTATTTAAACATTCAAAGTGATAAAAATAAGTCTTATGGAATTTGGTTTTTGGACTATTTGAGGGTCTCTCCCGATTTATTAAAATCGTGATTGTATCTTACCAAATATTTTATGGTGTTTACCTTCTCATCTTGGAGGGAGGATAACCAAATAGATTTGAATCCTTGCTTGGATTTGCCTGGTGGAATGATCATCTAATAAATTTTTGGGTGGATTTTGATGCAACGCAACTTGTAGATAATTTGCACATAGTAGACCTTCGTAGATGACAAGGAGGTGTGGAAAATCTAACTTGGTACTGTCAATTATGAAGGTATTATTGGATCGGCATTATGCAAAAATTACGATTGAGTTTCTGAGGATGTTTTGGAACCATGCTAGAAGATCTAGAAAACTAATGATTAGAACCACTGGTGCTTATGGCCATGATTATTGGAGAAAAACAGAATAGAATGACTTGAAGATGAGAGTAGACATTAAGAAAAAGCCTAGAGTAGAAAGTACAAAATTAACTTCGAGACGAGTTCTATATAAGAGGGGGTGTATGTAATGCCCCTAGACTTTTGTAGACATTGAGGGCACCTGCTGAGTGACCCGGCCGATTGAAACATTAATTAAATAACCTTTTGGCCTTATTTTTGAGTATGTGTATCTTAACTGTTGATGTAAATGAATAATTGCATATGTTAAACGATTAGCTATGACTATGGAAAATTATGTTGATAGATAATGCTTAACAACTAGCTATATGGTGATCATGTAATTGTCAATGAAATGTATATTTGATTGGATGAATGAACAGTTTGAATAAATCATAAATGTTTAACAATACTAGATTTAGAAATCAGATGATGATTATTGAGAACAATGCTACTAATAACTTGTTGTGAGAATTGTGTGTAGAAACAAGTGAGACGGTTCACCAACGGACACACAAAGGAACATGAAGGGTCGTAGAGTACGGGTAAATCACACATAGGGGGAGCGACGATGATGTCGACTTCCGACAAGAATACCACGCATGAGCAGATAAACATTGATCCGCTTGCTCAAGAGGAATGCGTGAGGGCGTACGAGGTGGGCCACGATGGAGCTGGTCACGTACGAGTTGAGGGGTGCGCAGTGAGAACGGACTCACTCCTCAGCGCCATTAGTCCCTAGATAGCATGTAGACGGAGGATGGATGGTAACGATTCCTAAAATCCCTACAAGAGTTCCCGCAAGTCAAAACGGAAAGATGGTGGCAGAAGGACCCAACGATGCGGTACCCTGTCGAGAACGGAAAGAAGGGACGCAAGGACCCAACGATTGGTACCATGCCAAGGAATGGAAACCATGGATGACTGGACCCGACGGAGTGGTGCCATGTCAGGGAATTAAAATTAAGGAACTAGGAGCCCAACGGCGCGACACCGTGATCCTAGTGAGTTTGATTGTTAAATTTAACTGCGTAAAAACTTATGAGAATAACTCTAGATTATTACTTAGCAAATGCATAAAAATAATTTAGGCATTTGCACATGAATAGTTATTTTTTTGTTGAGCATTTAAAATAATAGAAATCATTATTTAGGAGCAAAATAGAATCATAAGATTAGACACCTAGTAAACTAAAAGCTAGGAGTTAATTAAAATATCTGGGGGACAAACTGGAGAAAACTTAGGGGTGTTGGTGCACCTCCCAGAGAAACTGACACTTGGATGGGTGAGTGTTTTAATTAAATAATTAATTAAAAATATTTAATTATGCATGAAGCGACATGTGTCGCATGAGATTTTCCTTTATAAGGAAGGCTTGGGGAATGGGTAAAGGGCCCATAATTTGGACGATTGTCGTAATTTTCAAATGCCTCAAATACTTGCTGCTATCTAAGGGTTGGCTGAGAAATCCTGGTGGAAAGGGAAGCCCAAGCTGAATTTCTGAAATATATGTGTGAACTCTACGACCCGAAGCTCGGGGGAGGCCATGCGACTGAAAGCATGAGCCTATGGTTGGGTGGTGAAGCTAACGGTTGCTTCTCCAATGGTTAAATGAGCTTCTGCTGGAGGGGCACAACGAGCGAAGCGGATTTCAAGGGAAAGCGGGATCGGACTGGCGACGATGACTACTCCTCCAACAACAGATTTAGGTATTGTGTTTTTGTTAGTTCTTGAATTTGATAAGTTTTATTAATAATTATGCATCATAATGGTTATATTGTGTTTTAAGTTTCTAATAATTTTTAAGTAAGTAAGTCCAAAAAGGGGGGTCCCTACATGGAGAAACCATTAACCTCAACTTGTTATAAGGTGATTCAAACCATGCTGAAATTTCCCATAACAATCAGAGAATCTAGACGTAGATTCCTGTCAAGCCAATTCCAAAATTGAGGAGACAAGAAATAGTCCAAGCTTTTAGTAAAGATGAGGGAGGGGCTGTTGCGCTTGAATATGATGCTAGTAGTGGAGAATTGCATATTTGATTATTAGAGGAAGGACTAAATCTTATTTGCTCAGGTTGCTTGGGTTTATAAAAATAACATGTTCATCTTAGGATCGTTCGTGATTTAGAGTGGGTGTTAGAGAAGTCTCAAACAAAGTTAAAACCTACTAACAATAGAAAATGATATGTGCCTTGGTAAATTGGTTCCCAGATGTTGGGTAGAATGAAATTCTTCATGCTAAAATGGATAAATTTGAACCCCAAATTTAGTGAATGTTGCAATGTGCTTGTGGTTACCCCTGATCTGACACCATTTATATAAAATGGTTAACAAAAAATTTACAGATATGAATAAGTATGAACCTTTTCATCGGATTTGCTTTGGCTACAACAAACTCCTGCAATATGCAGTAATTGGGCATCATGCCTTCCAATACAAACTTCTAGCACAAGTGACCCTAATAATCACAAGTCAGCTACGTGGGCATCATCTCTTGCTAGCTGACTAGTGGGTTGACTTTGTGGTTTTTGGAACTGTTTCATGCTATAGAACTGGATAACATCAGCTATTGAGGACTTTGAATTGAGTGTACCAAGGCTGATTTCTTCCCGAATGTTGTTATTTAATTATTTATCCTAATGGTATCAATGACCTTTTTAATAGACTATTATTAAGGTTTCTATGGGGAGCACTCTAGTCTCCCAAGCAAGCAAACAACCGAAGGATGCCACCTCAGCACCTGATAATCAAAATCATAGAGGTCATTGATACCATTAGGATAAATAATTAAATTATAACAACATTCGGGACCAATATGTTAGTTGCAATTAAATGTGTGGGGAATGTTATGTAAGACCCTCAAACAACCGTTATACACCACATGTGCTTGATGCAAACATTCAAATCCTTGACAATTTAAGCCTTAACTTAAGTGAAATCAACAAGAGATTTAAGTGTTGGAAACAAACAAACCATGACTAGAATGATAGCTAAAAATCTAATGTGCAATGAGAAAATTTTGAAAATTCGAAAACACCATGTATACAAAGAAGAAATGAAGTCCATGTTCATAGTCTCATGATAAATAGGATTGTCATTGATGACAACATAAAAGTAACTAACCATTATGGAAAACATCTAAAAGTTTTTATGACATTCAAAAGTAAGATCTAAAAGTTTTTATGACTTTCTTTTCAATCTTTATGACAATTTGAATGGATAGGCCCCACTCATAGCCAAATACTTTTGAGATATTTACAACTCATCGGAGTATGGGGGACCATATAATCCTCGAAAGACATTGGATTCAGTATCCCATGCCTTTGAATAAACAGACCTTAGGACCACACATATATTCTAATGCATGTGGAAGTCTATGTGGGTTTTGACAAGCCACTATTGTTGGTTTTTAATGTAGTAACCAAGGATTTGAGCCTCAGTACGCTTTGTCTGCAAAATATCTTTGACCTGTTCGAGAGATTCTGCAACTTCCCATTTTAGATTATAAATAACAGCTGGTTCTAATCCTTTCAGGTTGATGCCGAATGACCGCCACCAGTCTCTAATCCAATCAGGTACGTAGAATGCAGGATCCTCATAGATTTGTGGAATTTGAAGTCCAAACTTTAGAATGGTATAATATGTTCTATCTGTATTTTCTTTTCTCAAGAATTTCCACCATAATTTTTTATATTTTTCATAAGTGGGTGTAGTACTTGGAAACCGGAGGTAGCATCGTGATGTGGCCATGCTTCCAAAGAACGTATCCGGTTAATACAGTAGTATTCTTGGTCTCGTTGTATTTCGGGGTGAGGTGTAGAGCCCTTCGTCGAGATTAAGTTAAGATCTTGGTAGAGGTGTGTTAACCAATTGCTTGCATCAGCTGCTTTTCTCGGGGAGTTGTTGTAAATCATCTCTGGTACAATACTGGATCCCATAGGCATTCTTCTGAGTTCTGGCACTAGTCTGATAAACGCATCAGATCCCTGTAAGTTAGCATCTAACACTTCAGCATGTCTCAACTCCCACTTAGGTTTCCAGTCTTGCATATAATCCAACCAACTCATATCATCATTGATAGTATAGATATGATTTTTTCTTCTAGTCCAAGCAGAGATTTTCATGTTTACTTGTGGGTTATGGGCCCACTGGATTCCGCTTTGACCTTCTACGCTCACTTGCCTCGTGCTCGCTTGCAGAAGGCTCACTTGTTAAAAATTAACATCATTCTTTTGTGTCAAAATATTATCTTATTAGTAACCATTGTGGTAATTTGGTGCAAATTTTTTTCCTAACTCATTGTTTCTCCATATTGTGTGCCTAGTGCTACCTCTCTATGTCAATGCATAAATCAACCTCTTCTTGGTTTGTGGTTCTAGTTGGCCTTGTTTTGGGCCTTCTAGTGGTTCTCTAATGTCACAACCATAGTCATTGACACATTAAAACACCTTAGATCTAAGCCCGAGGTGAATCAAGATTCATAGTCAAATCACCTCGGGCTATAGAGCATACACTAATAATATACCATCAGAAACAATCCCACCATCGTGATGTGCTCTATAGAGAAAAAACCATAGAAAATCATGCATTAGAACAACTCCATGAGTAGTAAATCTACCTTTTTGTCTTTAAGACTAATGTTAAAATCCTTGACAATTTAAGCCTTAAATTGAGTGAAATCAACAAGAGATATAAGTGTTGGAAACAACCAAACCATGACTAACACCCAATAAATAGTGTGCAACTATAAATAGTGAAGGAAAACCATAACATGGGCTCCTCATAAGTCAATTTTGATAATTCGAAAACACCATGCATACAAAGAAGAAATGAAGTCCATGTTCATAGTCACATTATGAATAGGATTGCCATTTATGACAACATTAATGACAAAGAACATTGATTGACAAACCAATGCCAAGTCTTTCGAAGGATGATGACAACATTGGAGAAGACATGCCAATCGAATAATTTTCAAGAACTCCCTAATATTTTGTTAAGATTTAATATGATAAGACAGAAAATAGTAGCATTACATTCCATTTCACAATAATAGCATATACAGGATCACTGAAGAAACAACAAGCACAACATCAACACAAGAGACACAGATTTATCCTGGGAAACCCTCATCGGGTAGAAAACCCAGCAAAGCTTCCTCAACATAGAATACCAGCAATATACAAAGATGCAAACCCTGAGCATAAGCTCCTCCTTCTCCATAGCAGACCTCTCCTCCACAAGTGCACCACTCTCAAGTGAGTGAGTGTGTGTTAAATGAGGAATACACCTCCTCTATTTATACACTACTCGGACTTGTCTCTTACACAAGACATGCAGGCTCGTATTTAACCAATGGGTTAAATACCCCACTATGACTGACTGGGCCGACCCCTCTAGGGTGGTCTAATAACCCTTTGACCCACATAACACATATAGGGCTGACCCCCACTAGGGAAGTCTAATAACTCAAGTTACCACAATTCGATGGAGGAATAAACATCTTCGGATATACAATAAGATATTCAAGGAGGAATGAAACATCTCTGGAATAATAAAGTACAATTATAATATTCTTTGAAGTTACAATATCTCAACACTCCCCCTTAACAAGAAGGATATTGTAACAGCATCTGCGTGAGCAAGGAGTCATCAACATCATACATGATACATCTATAAATCATTGGAAGCTTTCTCAACATCATCAATAACTCGAGCAGTTACTGGAACATCTTCAATACTGGAACATCAACATCTTCAGTACTGAGTCTTTATCTTCTGTAGCACTTCGAACAGCTACAACAACATCAACATCTGGATCCTCACGATCATTAGCATCGTCATCATACGATCATCAGCATCGGGATCATCTCGATCTACAGCATCTAGATCATATCGATCTATAGCATCTGGATCATCACGATCTATAGCATCTGGATCATCTCGATCTACATCATTTGGATCATCTCGATCTACAGCATCTGGATCATCACGATTTACAGCATCAGCATCTGGATCATCTTGATCTACAACATCTGAATTATCTTGATCTACAACATCTGGATCATCTTGATCTACAACATCTGGATCATCTCAATCTACAGCATCTGGATCATCATGTTCTACAGCATCTGGATCATCACGATCTACAGCATTAGCATTTGGATCATCTCGATCTACAGCATCTGGATCATCTCGATCTACAACATCTGGATCATCTCGATCTACAGTATCTAGATCATCTCAATCTACAGCATCTGGATCATCATGATCTACAGCATCTGGATCATCTCGATCTACAGCATCTCGATCATCTGCATTAGTATCCACACTGATACATCTATCATAAAAAAATGTATTCTCACTAATACATCTATCATCAAAAGCATGTATTCTCACTAATACATCTATCATCAAAAGCATGTATTCTCACTAATACATCTATCATCAAAAGCATGTATTCTCACTAATACATCTATCATCAAAAGCATGTATTCTCACTAATACATCTATCATCAAAAGCATGTATTTTCACTAATACATGTATCATCAAAAGCATGTATTCTCATTAATACATCTATCATCAAAAGCATGTATTCTCACTAATACATCTATTATCAAAAGCATGTATTCTCACTAATACATAGCAGCATGTCCTGCAACACACACGATCATATTATAGGATGATCAATCCCGCTCTCTTTTAGGACATAGGTCCATGGATGATACAATCCAGATCAAGTTCCAGGATGATCAATCCTTATCACTTTAAGACAAGTCTCATGTCTATGGACGATGCAATCCCGATCGAGTTCCGGATGATCAGTCCTTATCAATTTAAGACAAATCTCATGTCTAGGGACGAGGCAATCCCGATCTAGTTCCAGGATGATCAGTCCTTATCAACTTAAGACAAATCTCATGTCTAGGGACGAGGCAATCCTGATCCAGTTCCAGGATGATCAGTCCTTATCAATTTAAGACAAATCTCATGTCTAGGGACAAGGCAATCCTGATCCAGTTCCAGGATGATCAGTCCTTATCAATTTAAGACAAATCTCATGTCTAGGGATGAGGCAATCCCGATCCAGTTCCAGGATGATCAGTCCTTATCAATTTAAGACAAATCTCATGCTCAGGGACAAGGCAATTCTGATCCAGTTCCAGGATGATCCGTCCTTATCAATTTAAGACAAGTCTCATGTCTAGGGGCGATGCAATCCCATCACGTACATTTTGAACCGAGGTCCAGGGACAATGCAGTCCTATATTCAATTCTCGGAGACATTAGTCTACGGATGAACTCTGGGACCTAAGTCCGGGGAAGATACAATCCCCTACCTGTTCATTCAGGACTTCATTTTTCGGAGATATCATGTCTACGAATCCTTTTTAGAACATGTGTTCAAGGATGATACAATCCCTCTTCTTTCTCGGAGACATCTGTCTACGGCCCTCTTGAGGATGATGCAATCCTATCATGTCCACTAAGGACTTCATCCTCGAAGACATATGTCTACAGCTCTTTTGAGGATGATGCAATCCTATCATGTCCACCAAGGACTTCATTCTCGAAGACATACGTCTACGGCTCTCTTGAGGATGATGCAATCCTATCATGTCCACCAAGGACTTCATTCTTGAAGACATACGTCTACAGCTCTCTTGAGGATGATGCAATCCTATCATGTCCACCAAGGACTTCATTCTCGAAGACATACGTCTACTGCTCTCTTTAGAACATATGTTCAAGGATGATGCAATCCCCTTGTCACCTTAGACCCTGTATAAGGACTATCCACCAACCTCTCTGTCGGCATCACTAATATAGGTATCCTCATCATCGACCTCACTGTCGATGCAGAAAATATCATCATGAGTTATCACATCACTCCCCCTTTCGAGGAGGGTCCTTCTGAACTATATTAAGTTTGTCTCGGAAAACTTTACTTGAGGTAGAGGTTTGGTTAGTACATTGGATCGGTAGAAGTTTGGTTAGTACATTGGTAACTTGTTACAAATTCAAACTTTTGGTTCCTTTCTGCACCATATCTTGGAACACTAGATTCTCTGCCATCTTGATACAACTCTGTTTGTCACATAGGATCATAGTTGGGTCTATCTCTAAGTCAAACAATCCTAAAGCCATACTGCTTCATAACTTAGCAGAGCAAGCAGCCATATATTCTGCTTGTGCTAAGAGCCACACTAGATTGTTTCCTGCTCAACCACGAGATCATGGTTGATCCCAGACAATAACATCCTCTCGATGTTCTCTTCCTATCTGATACACTTCCTGCCCAATCAACATCTATGTAGCCATCTGAAGTCATGATCTCCAAGATAACATAGATCAAAGTCTATTGTATCCTTTAGGTACCGTATCACATGATTTGCATCTTATCAGGTGAACACATCTAGTTTCCACTAGATATTGACTCAAGGTGTTCACAGCAAAGCATATATCTGACCTAGTATTCGTTAGACACATCAATGACTCAGTATTTTGTCTGTACAGAGTTCTATCCACTAACTCTAATGAGTCATCTGCTAACAACTTCAAGAGTGGCCATACCAACACATCAAGTCCTTTTAATATTTCTCAGCATACTTTCCTTGGTTGAGAAAGATTCCTTCTGAGCCTTGCCATACTTCCAGACCTAGGAAGTAATACATCAATCTGAGATCTTTCATTTTTCATTTCTGCAACCATATTCTTCTTTCTTTTCATGATCTGTTTCTCATTAATTGTCAGAAAGAGATCATCGTCATACAATAATGGTATGATAGGTTCATCATCCACAACCTTAAGGTAAAGGTTAGGAACAACTTTACTTTTGGTAAAGCCCAAGCTTATCAAGAAACTATCAATTCTCCCTTTGTGACTGAACATCATTCACACTCTGCATTGAATGATCTTCTGCATATCTATCTATGCCATCTCTCGTTAGATGGGTCTACTGATATGAGCCTCAATATCATTTGAACTCTGTGGTGAGTTCCTTCTTGCATCCATGTTATCTGTGTATAGAAACAATATTCAACCTTGTAGCAAAGGTTGAGAACCTCATCACCCATGGTGATCATTAAGCTCATCAATTGATTATTGATCCTGGGAATCCATACAGAACCTGATTCACACTTCTTCTTTAATTACACCATTAAGAGAATGGTCTTATCTAGCCACTTGGAGCAAACATCTCATCATGATTCTCTTCCTCTTTCTAAGAGAATCTTCTAGCCACAAGCCTTCTATAGTGTGTTTGATTTGTAAATCTTTTGTTGAACATCCATCGCTTGTTCAGTGTTCATCATTCATCATGATCTTTCCTACAAATCAAAATTAAGTAAATGATTAGTAGTACTTCATAATCATCAAATCATATTGACATGATAACCTATTATGCATACAGATATCATGCAACTATTTTGACCAATACTTTGGCACAACACTTTCCCATATCTTGTATACATACAGTGGCTATCCAGATGCCTTCCATCTCTACCAGAACATGCTATCGAGAGTGTGCACAGCTCTCAACATGTCAGCAAAGAGGTTTCATTCTAGACAAGCACAATGGAATGTTTGTCGAACTTACCAATCATATGCATATTAGTAGTATACTGTTCAATGCTCTATGAATGTTTACACTCAACATGATATATTCTAGGAATACAAATATGCATACAAGCAATATCATTTACTATTTCAAATAACAACTCAAATACTTATCTTTTATGTTTGTGTGGTTGCCTCCCGCTTGATCTTCTATATGTCTTTTGAACTTCTATTCATTCTGTACCACTGTGCATGCTCAAGTGTGCACTAGTGTCATCCTCGTGATCTCATACACAAACATACATTCATTAGTATATTCTCAAAACATTCTAATTCTAAATAGTCTTGAATATGTATAGTCATGATCATTAGTATTCAGGGTTTCAAGGAAGTCTTCTTTTACTCATGCATCTTCTTGTTTGATCATAGTACTCTTCTGGTTAATTAAATCATCAAGATAAGAGACATAATATGCATAAACCCTTGATTACTAACTTTATGAATAAGCACAACCAATCATACCAAATATACTTATATAAGGGATCCTAACACAGGGTAAGATTCTAACTTGACATAGAAAAGCATACCTAGATTAGTATACCTGCTTAGTTATGTACAACATACCTAAACAATATTTTCAATGATTTAGAGATCCTGAGCTAGAACCTGCATGTCTCATAGGTTAAGCATAATATAAGAAAGTCATACATACCTCGTAAGTAGAACAAAGATTATGGATGAGTCTTTGTCTTCATGTTGTCATGGTCATGGAACTTGATTTGTCTTTTGTGATGTACCTGTATCTTGTTAGCAGACAACATCAACCTCACACAACACCATAATGCATTAGTACAATCATATAGCCCTAATCAATGAATGTCTTCGATCATTCACATGCATTCATACTGTTACTAGGGTGATAAGACAATTCTAACAGTAATCAAGATTGTACTAATAAATAATATGAAGACAAACACATCATGAACTTAAACAAGAATCAGATTTCAAGACATACCTGAACCTCCTTAAGTCATACCTGTCGAGACTTCTTGTAGTCTTCTTATGTAAGGCCTTAGCCTCAACTCCCCATGAAACTTGATCTGGAGCTTGATTAGGGTTTGCTAGAGAAACCCTAAAAATTTAATCTTTGACCTTCACACTTCTGAATGGATGGAAGGATGTGTCTTGCTAGCATACTTCAATTTTGAAATCTCCAAGTTTGACCCCTCAAAATTGCCTTCGAAACTTCTGGATATTCTGGACAGGAACCCGAACTAGGGTTTGATGAAGCCCACCCTTCTGACCAATAAAAAGGTTCGATCCAACGCTCTAAACTCTTATTTTTTCTGAGTAGCTTCCAGCCGTGGTTACAGACTTCAAAAATTCCAACTTTTGTTGAAGCCCTAATTTTTCATCTTTCCGATCAGAATCCCGAACTGGGGTTTGATCAAGCCCGGTCTTCTACCCAACCAAAAAATTCGATCTTGGTCTCTAAATTTCTATTTTCCTGAGTATCATTCAGCCATGGATTCCGATTCCGAAAATTCTAACTTTCTCGGAAACCCTAAATTTCGGAAGCCATGAATGAAGGTGCTCCAAAAATAATTATGTTTTGACAGAAATATGTACCTGATTGTTTTTGCTGTAACTACGAACTTTTCACTCCACAGGGTCTGAAAACTTTTTTTGTGGTAGCCTGACCTATCATATTTCCATCCCGATAGGTCTGACCTCAATTGTATTTTCTGAGAGAGAGTTATGGCAAGTGTCGCAACGTGACCTGTTTATGGGATAAAACAAGAGATAAAACTTGTACGGCGTGTCACGTGTCACTGGTTCAACTTCGGCCTCTGAACAAGTTTCTTGAGATAGTAAATTCTGTGTAATACCTGTCACTTTTTACGAAATTTCATTTGGAGCTTCCTAGCCCAAGTTATGCCCTTTTTTCCTAGGTCAATTGATTTTGACTGAGATCTGGAAGAGGCAGAAACCCTAACTTGTACTGATCATAACTTACAAAGTACAACGAATCTGAGGATACCCTTTGGACACAAGATACCTGGAGATGTTATCTACGACCTGCATAGGTTTCCGATCCTGAACCTTCTCCAAAATGGAGTTATGGTGAAAGTTCCACGATGACTGGTTTTTTCTATATAAAACCCTAACCTTCAAATTGTCGTAAGTAAAACAAGTGTCGTAAGTGCCATACCTTGCCTTCCTTCAGGTTAGCTCTGATACCATGTTAAGATTTAATATGCGAAGACATAAAATAGAATCATTACATTCCATTTCAAAATAATAGCATATACAGGATCACTGAAGAAACAACAAGCACAACATAAACACAAGAGACACAGATTTATCCTGGGAAACCCTCATGGGGTAGAAAACCTAGCAAAGATTCCTCAATATAGATTACCAGAAATATACAAAGATGCAAACCCTGAGCATAAGCTCCTCCTTCTCCATAGCAGACCTCTCCTCCACAAGTGCGCCACTCTCAAGTGAGTGAGTGTGTGTTAAATGAGGAATACACCTCCTCTATTTATACACTACTCCAACTTGTGTCTTACACAAGACATGTAGGCTCGTATTTAACCAATGGGTTAAATACCCCACTACGACTGACTGGGACGACCCCTCTAGGGTGGTATAATAACCCTTTGACCCACATAACACATATAGGGCTGACCCCCACTAGGGAATTCTAATAACCCAAGTTATCACAATCCGATGGAAGAATAAACATCTCCAGATATACAATAAGATCTTCGAGGAGGAATGAAACATCTCCGGAATAATAAAGTACAATTATAATATTCTTTGAAGTTACAATATCTCAACATATTTTCCTCTAACAGGTCTTTGAAAAGGGATTTGAAATTAATGTTTCTAGCCTCAACTTTGTCCATGATGGTAATAACCTGATGACCTTTTCCTCCCTTCACGGAAGTATATGTCTACTGGTTGTATACTCTGTAATGTAGGGAAATTCAAAAGACAGAATGTACACCTATTGAAGATCATGAAGTTACCTAGTGTGTCCGTAGATGTTGATAGTGACAAGAGCATCTTTGTATATTGATGGTGACATGAGTGATCTTGCACTTGAAGTTCACAAAGTTCCATCTTCTAATTTAGAGTTTTCATCTAATAATGGCTTGCCGACTGATACTGGACCCACTTTAGTTTACAGTCTCCTTCCAGGTGCTGAAAATAATACTAGAAGTAAAAAAAGAGAATTTGTAGACGTTGATGGAGACAAGAGTGTTGTAGATGCTAAGAATGACAAGAGTTTTGTTTTGCAGACATAATGTACACCTGATGAAGTTCATGAATTTCCATCATCTGAGTTGGAATTGCATGCTAATAATGAGTTTCCTTATGAAACTAGGGATATGGTATCTTAAAGTCTTACTATGGGTGTTGAACCTACTATTAGATTTGAAGAATTAGCATCTGTAGATGTTGATGTTGAGAATAGTGCTTTCATAGATGTTCAGCTGGTTAATGTTTGGGATTATGATTACATATAGACTAGTGGGGAGACTCTGGTATAAGGCAATCAACCTACAATAATTGTTGACATATCAGAGATAGGGTTTTTCCCTCAATAACCAGTAACGAATCACAAAGCCATATGGAATATACCATGAATTCATAATCGGTCCAAATCTCCAACATATCATTCACCATACGCTGAAATTACTGATTATATAATACTAGTAACATAACTAGTTACATAAATAGTTATCCAATACAAATATCCATAACCAGTAACATAAACAGTTATCCAATACAAATATCAATAGTTGTATGAGGATAGTGTTGCACTTGAATATGAATACACGTTGGATGCCCTTCACAATTACAGGTTGCTCAAATTCTACCAAATTCCCAACATGAGATTCCAAAAGAAATTGTTGCAATTGTTGGTGGTTTATTGGGATCCTAACTAAAATGATTTCCTTATAGATGGGGAGGTTTTAGAGTTCACATTAGATTATCTATACTTCATCACCAGACTATCTTGGTGAGGATTTCCAGTTAAACTAAAAGGAGATGGAAAGGGTGGATTGGTGCTTAGAGTACAAGGGTATGTGGACACTTGCTACTCCACAGGTACTATAAAGATCGAGATCCATATTTTGATCACCAACATAGATACTTTACTGTTGAAGGTACTCATGTTGACTATTGCATGAGTGGTAGGATCATCTGCTTTAAATTACGCATCCCAAGCATAGATGTTTTATATTATGGAGTGATTGAGACCCATGATATTTTATTGGTGCACTTATCGAGATGCATATCCAACACTTCTAAATTTAGTTGTAGTACTAGTTACTAAGGTGAGCTCCAAAATTTATAGATCCGCTAGGTTGTAGGTGAGAGTTAATAGGAGGCCAGTAACACCTGTAGTTTAATATCCATAACCAGAAGCTAGTAGTGCTTGTAGCAGATAGAGATGTCCTCACCTGAATCTGATTGAAGACCCAGCTCTGCCGAGGAAATATTATAGAGGAAATAAAAGAGAATAGACCATATCTTTCTGAAAGATACTCATAGGATGCTCACTTGAAAGAATGGATGGTGCTCACTTACTTGAAAGAATGGGGATATGTGCTTACGTGAAGATAGTTCTTTGTATTAAAGACTTAACGTTCTAGCTTTGAACGCGGAATTATTGAAGTGAAAGCCAATCTTCTTCAAAGAGAAGGCTTACTTACATAGAAGACCAATCTAAGTCAATGAGGGAAGAATGGCATTTCAAAACTTGTGACTCTCAAGAAGAAGGCAAGATCATAAAATAGGACCCTTACTTATCGGTCCTACCCAGCTTACCCGAATAACCTGTCTCACCGAACATGAAGACCCAACTTACAGAGTGAAAAATAGGGAAACAAAAAAACTTCAAGTATGGAATCATATTAGTATCATTCTTCCTTAAGAGGCTTCTGCGATGTGTGCTTGCACAAGTCTCGACCCTCCTAGACCTATGCAACCTAGGATGCTCCAAGGAGAAGACATGATGTACCACTTAGGAGGAGGGAACACGACACATGCATTTGATGATGTGTTATTTGATTGGTGGTAGTGTTAGTTGTCAATGATAGAGGATTTCTCCTGTTTTGGGATGGAATACAACCGTGATGTTAATCTTTCACTCCCTCCCAATGAGCAGTGGAGCTTCATGGGTAAGACAATTTGTATTTTTTTATATCATTTTTTATATTTTGTCACAAACTATTCAAACGAAAGATAAATAATGTTTTGGCATGAAAAAAGTAACAAATTTTTAGATGTTGTATATGCAAGATCAGTACGACCAACGAGTCTCTCCCAACTCATGTGCCATAACTGACATTTTGGAGAGGTGGAGAAATTACTTCAGTATTTTCAGCTAAACCTTGAGGGGATAACCTTTGGGGTTCCGAATTCCATGATTGAGGACCTCCTAGAGGGGATGCAGAGGCAAGTGGTAGGATCACCATGTACATGGATCTTCCTCATTCGTTAGGTGGCTACTGCTATAGTTTGTTACCACATAACAGAGAAAAAAATCCTACCAAAGCACTCCCAATATCTATAGTTTGCAGTAGACGATACCACACACTAAGCAACTGAAACCAGGTGCATAATTGTTATGTCACCTCCTTCATAACACAAGAAAAACCCTACCTCAACAAAAACCCTACCTTGACAAATACTTGGAAATTAAAACAAGGGACAACCCCTAAATCTGTAAATACATTGCAAATCTCCTTCTAGCAATACCATACGGGATTTCATAGGGATTGAGGGAAAAACCCTATCTCAGCAATCAACACAAGCAACCATTTAGGGTCTACCAATACTAGCTCTATCTCCAGCATTGTTTTTTAGACAAATCTGAGTTCCATTATTGCAAATCTGGTGAATGAGAATCCACCTGAAATACTAAATTAATGTCCCGGGTGAAGACATTCGAAATAAAATCAAAACCACCTAATTAGAAAATGAAATCAAAACCACCTAATTCGCACCCAAAAATGTAGAGATTCAACTCAATAGAGGAGGGTTTCAACTTACGGTTGCCATTGAGGGTCTGCGGGGATATGCAGGCACGACCAGAGCACAGTGAAAGTTGCATAGTGAAGGAGGAGCACAATGAAGGCAGAGCACAGTGAAGGAGGAGCAAAGTGAAAGTTGCACAGTGAAGGAGGAGCTCCGACCGCCCCAAAGAAACCAAATTCAAAAGCCCTTGTAGCAATTGCAGAGTGAAAGTTGCACAGTGAAGGAGGACATCGAATTGTATCCGGTTGCATGCCTGGGTTGTCATCGAACTAGAGAAACAAAGCGTTTTGGTGAAGCTTGACGGAGACAATTATGACGTTTCAGTTATGTTTTGTTTGATGTTTAAAAAATTATAATATCATATTAATTTCATTATAATATACATTAATTTCAATATTATAATTTCACCAATATACATTAATTATAATTTCATATATTAATTTCACAATGGTACCAACAATCCTAAAATATTGTGGTGAAGCAATGTTGTTGTTTGTGATAAAAGGCCTATTCAACATATTTGAATGTTGGCTAGATGTCAATTTAATTGTAGTAAAATTTTTCAAGATTCCTCTCCAAACAAGCATTTAACAATTCACTTAGTAGATACCATTAGTGCCCTTTGCAATTTGATATCAATAAGAGATAACCTGCCTTGATCCTTGAAAAGTATGCATATTTACCTTGGACTAGTGGAAGGGGTTTAGCACATCAAATATTAGACCAAAGGAACCACCTTAAAAAGTTCTCCAAAGTAGTAAAATGAAAATAAGAAGGGAACTAGAAAGATACATAGTAAATATGAAGATCCTCCATAATAAAGCTAAGAACTGTGAACCATTTAGCAATTGAATATCCTTGTACCACAAACTATGCATTTTTTCCTACATCTTTTCAAGGCACCATTCCCACATGTTTAACAAAGAGAGATTCACACGAAACATAATGTCTAAATAGCAAACAATAATTGTGTCTCCTACGTGTCACCAATGACAGATTAAACAAGAAGGTTTATCCTTAGCTCCAATCAACCGAAAATTAATCTTGTCATCACTAATTCTTATGCTCTTCTCCATAAAAAAACATTCAAACAATCCAACGCTTTTTCAACAAGAATTTGGGAAAGTTAGATGGAAAGTAGGGAGTCATTTGCAAAGTAGTTATTATATTTGACTTGAAAGAGTTAGATAAAATACACATGGCTAGATTATATGTTGAAGAAGGTAAGATCAACATACTTTGGAAACAACAAGATGGTTATTGAATAAAAATGAGGTATACATTGTTAAAAATGTTATATCTACCATTAAAACACCAACAAGATATGGTTCTTCATTAAAGAATGTATTTACTGTCTACCACAAAGAGCACCAACAAACAACATATGTTGTTTCATTAAAGAAAGTATTTAATGTTGCTTGATATGTCATTAGCCTTAAGTCTTGTGACCATCATAACCTATTGAATAAATGTTATTCTAACTCATGATTTGAAAAAGAAATACTTGGTCTATAGGCACACATATTTTGCACAATAACACACGTAAATGTGTGTACACCTAAAGTATTGCTATAGATTCCAACATTTTAATTGATGGTCCATTTTTTATGTAGTATTTTTATCATATAACTTTACAAGGTAGTGCAGTGGAAACTTCCTCAAAGACCAATCAATAGCCATGACAAGGTTATCCAATTTTGAGGTAAATATCACTAACCCTATTACTAGTTAATCTATCATTGCATTAAAAATATGAACATTGATGACAATATTGTTCAAAATATTATGACAATTTAAGTTACCAATCCATTTGTATAAAAGTTATGATAATAGTTCTAATATGAAATAACCCACAAATTAACAAAGAAATCTTATAACTTCATTTTTTATCTTGCTCAATCGACACATGTTCGATTCAAACCATTACCACTACAACCTCCAGGAACACCCACGCTACTGCACATGTATAACATAATTATATTAGAAAACTAATTTTCAAATATAACCAAGTTAATCAACAAAATGAACATATGGTGAGTGCATTTACTTTAACCTAAAAACATTGCGTACCTCTACTTATCAACAATTAAATATCATTCATCTTCTTCTTCATCCATCTCAACATCTATATCAGGATCTAGTTCTGAATAGATATTGATGAAAGGATCATTCACATCGTCATTAGCATCAAAGTCATCTTCGCTAATATAGTCATCCATATTGTCAATGAGATCATTGTCTGCTACATTTGCATGATCAACCTCTTCAACTTCTTCATCTAACAGGTCGACTGCAGCCTAATCTGAATCATCGTTTTCTTCTTCTTCTTCGTGATTATCTTCATCATCTAGAACATGATTATACTTTACTAGTCTTCCTATTGGATCGTATCGAACAACGTATGACCAACCTGCTTTACCTGGTACCTCGGAGTAGTAGACTTGCTCACACTTACTTGGAAGAACATAAGGCTCTGTACTTGGTTCAAATCATGCCCTTGTATTAACCATGGTAAACTCATTAGCATGCTCAATAACAGTTCTTTCAAGATCACGTTCATGTATCCATAGCCTGTACCACTTCACCTCAAGCAAAACTATTTTAAAGGAATTAAAATAACACTCAATAATGTCCTCCAAATGCCCATATTACCTATTCTCGGTTTCTTCTGGATGCTTATCACTTCTAGAGGAGACATTTGTGACCTTAAACACTGCATTCATCCCACAATCCGAGGTTTTCCTGTTATCATCCAACTTTTTGATACGAAATTTACGACCATTACACCACATAGCCTTGTAATGTTTCAACTGCAACATTGACAAGATGTTAAAAATACATTGTGAATTGATAAACGTCATATAGGAGTTAGTAAATATAATTGAAGACTTAAACAAACGAAATGTAATTGGAAAAATGGATCGAAGTAACTAGAAAAAAGGTGGGTAA
This sequence comes from Larix kaempferi, assembly GCA_027924585.1. NCBI lineage: Eukaryota > Viridiplantae > Streptophyta > Pinopsida > Pinales > Pinaceae > Larix > Larix kaempferi. The sequence continues at coordinate 8,188,090 of BSBM01000767.1, read as the reverse complement.
AAAATTTACTTGCCTTTTTATCTTTTAAACCATAGGCTAAATCAACTTCACTTTGTGACGTAAGATCAGGAATTTGATGTCGAAGATGATGAGCTGTTTTAATCATGTTACTGACCCCTTCCCATGATAACCTACCAAAGAATTCTTCACAATCTTTTATCCAATGCCTCATCCAATCAAGGTTGTTTGCAATGTATAAATGTAAAGCATCCCACACTCAACCAACTATAGGATAAAATAACAATACAATATCATTAATTAGATCATTAAAGGCACATAGTTTAATATAGTTGAAAATGCATAGTTATTAAAAAGAGTTAAAAAAATATGATAATATAAAAGTGGAAAAAATAAATGTGTAACATATTAATTCAACAACGTATAATAATAATTACCTTTCACAGTCTTCAATGTACCTCTCCCCATTAGGAGCTCCCCTTCAAATTTGTTGATGGAGTCGAGATGCCAAATGCGAGGCACATTCATATTTTCTGCTAATTTAGGTAGATATTCACTAATGTACACCATGCATTGATATACCATATATCCTTCAACCATAGAACCCTCGGGACATGCTCTTTGTCTAACAAAATCCTTCAATGGCTTCAATTGCCTCTCCACCATCCACATCGACCTTGTGTGTACTGGTCCACATAATTCAATCTCCTCAACTTGGTGTATGAGGTAGTGTTTTTGTGCATTGAAAAATGTTGGAGGTAGATACTATTGCATTTCACACATTAGTTGGGGAATTTCTCTCTTCCAATGCCTTATATCTTCTTTATGGATTTATTTTGATGAAAGCCACCTACAAATGATGCAATAAAACAATATATCAAGGCATATATAAAATTTGCGGGAAAAAGATAATATGTCAATAAGTTCTGCTACAAACCACAGACCAAGTACATTTTCCAACTAAAACATTACTTACCTCATGTATTTTCCAAGAACATAAATTATATGTTTTACGTTGTTTTCAAAGTCGTCTGGGAGAGATAAAGGTAGAACATACTTTATAAAAAAAAACATAATTATTAATATTTATTTCAAAATAAGAGAATAAATATAATAAAATAGTGCATACCGATAATGAAATATATTATAGACTCATGATTACCTTAATGAATGTATGCCAATCATGTGTTTTAACGCCATAAAAATCACCTTTTTTTGTCAAGATATTCTTTATGTTTGATGAAAAACCCATTGGAAACTTGATTTTTTTGATTACCTCTTTTACAATATTGCTCTGTTGCTCCGTCAAGCACCAAGGAAGACTAATATTCTGTTGATGGCCATCACCATTAGAATTAACGATCACACTTTGCAATGCGTGATTAGCTTCTTGGATGTCATTACAAATCTTTCCAATTTTTTCTTTGCCAGTCCTTCCATCTAATATCCGCCATAACATTTCTGTTATGTTCTTCCTGATATGCATTGTGTCAAACAAATGAACTATTTGCAGGTGCTCGTAGTATGACAACCTACTAAATTGAATCAGGTAAATTTTTATTCCTCGTAGAAGCCCATTCGTGCCTTAACGAAATTCATGAAACATCAACAAAATCAAATTAAAACTAATTAATCAATATAGGTATAACATATCACACTGAACATAATTCAATACAAAAAAAAAATTGGCATACCTTATTGGTTTCTATTATATTCCACCTTCCATAGGTGAGGTGTCATTCTTCGTGGTTTTTTTCTATTCTCTTCTTTACCATTAAATTTTTCTTTGTCTGTAGTTCGATAACTATGGTTCTTAGGCAGAAAGTGCCTATACTCATCGAACACTTCCTTTGATAAACTCCTTGAACGACGAGATTTTATCCTGGGACCGCAAACTAAACATGCAAATTTACCCTTTGTTTGAAGACCTACAAGATATATGAATTGGTGTAGCAAATTAGAATTACAATTTAAAATAATGCATGATATTATCAACAGATGTATAAATTATTAAGGAACAAAAGAAAGTAACAATATACCACAAACATGTGTTAACCCGGGAGCATCATGAATTGTAAATGCAAGTATTCCATGGAATTGAAATCGTCTTTTCCCTATTGGTCTAGAAATATCATACACAGTGATGCCAACCCATAACTTCAACAGCTCATTGATAAGAGGCTCAAGATATACGTTCATATCTTTAACCTGGTACTTTTCTAATTGGTCCAACATACATGATTAATTATATTGAGCGCCTATATGTCATTATATATAAAAGACATAATTATCATGAATGAAACAAATCAATGAAACATTTAGTGATCATACTTTCAAGTAAAAAATTACACATTAAATAAATACCTGGAACAATCATTGCCAACATTGTGTGCTCTCTCTTGATCGACATCCAAGGAGGAAGGTTATTGTTTATAACAAAAACAGGCCACACTGAGTAGGTAGAATGAAGCTCTCCAAATGGATTGACACCATCAGCTGCCAAAGAAAGTTTAACATTATGAGGATCTTCTTTAAAAATTGGCCACTTTTCTTTGATGTACCTCAATGCAGAACCATCTGCAAGCATTCGAAGAACATCGTCGCGACTTCTGTTCTTTGCATGGAAATCCATAAACTGTGCTATACTTTGACACCTAAACAACCACTGGAAACGTGGAATTATCGGAATATAACGAAGAACTTTTTGAGGCACCTTTTTTGTCACTTTATCGATTCGATACCTACTTGTTTGACATTGTGGGCATTCATTTTCTAATGCGTATTGTCCATAGTTTATGATATGATCATTAGAACATTCATCAATAGCTTGATACTCCATTCCAAATGCTTTCATAATGACATATATCTCTCGATATGTGCGTGGTAAAATATTTGAAGTTGGTAATAAAAATTCACCTAACAATCTACAAAATTCAAAAGAATAAATCAATGAAAACAATATTAATCATCAATATCGCATCCAAACTTTACAAAATAGATAACAATAGCAACAATATAGGAAAAAAGTCAACCCTTTCTATAGATATTGTGAACATGCAGACAAAAATAATTAACAAATTAAATACCTTAGTATCTGTGTCAGACAGGTGTTTGATAAACCATTCAAAACCTTCAAGTTCACTAACAACAATATAGTAGATAGAAGATTTGTTTTTGAGCCTTCATAAAGAGGTTGACTTGAATTTTCGAGTAGAGGATCAACATCATGACTATCATCCTAGTTGTCCTCATACATTGGAGCAAATGTGTCTTGGATCAATCTATGTATCTCATCTTCCTGATTTGTATCACTAATGTTATCTACATCCATATCATCAGAAATAACTACTTGATCATCTTCAATATTCTGATGTAGAAGTTCGTCAGGCTGTGAATGAGTATTTATGCTAGTATTTTCCAAATAACTCTCTGGAGGGTGACATTTTGGGGGCATTGTCTATAAATTCACAAACAACGTAGAAAAATTAGTCTATATAGAACATATAGAAAAAAAATAAGACATTTTATTGAAATTCATGACATGATGAATATTACAGTGAATATATTAAAAATTGAATAACGACCTCTTACCAGGGGACGATACTCATAACCCCCTTCGGCGTGCCCCTTCTCCCTACAATGTCTTTTAGCTGTTGTTATTAAAAGTCTTCTATTTTGCAAGCCCCTGCAATCATAGCAAGGACAATAACATTTTCCATCTTGTCTCGCCTCTAATGGAGCTCTAAACTGAGCAAGCTTCCTTGAATTTTCATTCATAGTGACAAATCCTTGTAGTGGTACAAGTAATTGTCTTACCTACACCATACCAAACAATAACTTGTCAATTACGTTAGATATTAAAAGCATATTTCTGAATATAGTATATTATAATCCAATAATTTCTATATTTATAAAGAAAAACATGAAGACTAAAGTAATATATAATTCCAATGTACCATCTTACGTCGTATTTAGGATCTACCACTCAATTGTGGACCACCTTGTTATAATTAGGGTCATTGCAGAGGACCAAAAATCATTAGTGAGCTTATTTAAAAAGCATCACAAACACAATAATCACAAGCAAGAAAAGTACCACTTAATGTAATTAAAAAAAATGACTTTAGTACTAGAATGAATGTTATTTACCATGACAATCAACTTGTCACCCTAAAATATTTAACTAGAATCTAGATTTGACAAGGTGATGCAATTCCTAATCTAGAAGTATGTTGAACTTAAAATAGAATTTCCAAAATAACAATTCTCCTCTTTATCCTTCAAGTCTCTTTGTCTAGTTGGAAAACAACAATTGAGGAAGTGGTCACAGCTCATCTTTGATTGGATGACAACGTTTTTTGAATTCCTACTCTAAAAATGGAAGTAATCTAGTAAGTAGAGTATTATACATTACATAAGAAGCATATGCATCTAGTTTTTGTATTTTTTTTCTTAACTTGGAAAGATGTTTCATTGTTAGTCTATATAAAAAAATACTTAATCGTTGGAATAATTTTACCTCTCCTCTCTCATTTGTTAGACATAAATATTTGCCATCCTTACTTTAGATTGATTTCTTTCTTCTATACTGATGATTCAAGTATATAATTTACAAACAAAATTACAACATTATTAATTATTAATAAAATCACAAGTTATAAAATCAAAATAAATTTTAAATAATCAAGTAATCATATAAGATTAAATAATATTTATAAATTCTACATAATAACTAGCCTCCTCCTTCTAGCTAGTTTGGAGCTATTGAGATATTTTTCCATGCAATATTTTGCTACTTTTTTATATTGGAATTCATATCTACATCCCCTTGCATATTTTTCCATGCAATATTTTGATACATTTTTATATTAGAATTCATATCTACATCCCCTTGCATATTTTATAGTCATTCTCATAATGAAATTGTTCCCAAAATTCTACACTAATATTATAGGCCACACTATTTTTGCTCCTTCTAAGTCTTAGTATTTTGTTGTATTTTTGTGGTTTTGGATCTCGAACTCGCTAGAGATGACATCCCATCTCTCTCTGAGATATTTCAATGACCCTATCTCCATACTCATTTCAAAATCTTCCAATGATTTTTTCCTTCATTTCTCAAGGAATTTTATCAAACATTGTGCATATCCATCTTCCTTATTCTTGGATCAATTAATTGCTTTAACACATTAAAAATGTTACCCAACTACATCATGCAATATGTATCCACCTCTATAATGTTTTAATTCTATCCCCAAGGTTCCCATTGAAAATTAATAATATATTGAATAATCAATATCAATATGAAGAGTGACATGTCTAAGTTTTAAAGTAAATACATCCAAAATAACATAAAGATAATTGGAAAATAATTACAATAATGAATAAATGAACCTTCGAAATCCAAAGCATCCAATGTGAAATTTTGTTTCTCTCTTTTTTTCATGAATGATAATCTCACAAAAATATGAAGTCATTTTTCCTATCTTACAAATTGTCATCATTAAGACATTTATAGTTATCTTATATTAATTGATATAAATGTACATATAAATTGAAATCTAATGAAGTTTGTAAGTTTTAAGATAACATGTTTAATGAAATTAGTTTGAGGATGTGTCACCCATATAACTTTTATGATTGAGAATATATCTAAATTAAAATCTAATTAAGTTTGTAAGTTTGAAGATAACATGTTTAATGAACTTAGTTTGAAAATGTGTCACCCATATAACCTAGTCAAGGCTTGAACATAATGTAGCTACTTGTATTAAATCGTTAAATTATACTAAACTCATGGAAGAATGAGAAACTCAAAAAGCAATGCATCTTGCAAATTTATTTGTCAAATGTATAAGAAGTACATAGGATTTTTTTAATGAAATGTTCCACGATTATATCAATATATAGAATGACCATACATGCATTTTATTAAAAATAAAAGTTATGAGGACACTCACCAGAAGCTAAAGCTGCAAGGAAAAAAGATCCAACCTATCAAAACTTGCCATGTAAGGCATCCAAAAATATAGTCATAAAGAGCAGTAGTGATTAGCAAGGTAGATAATGCTACAACAAAATTAAAATAGGCCAACCACCAGAGAAAGTGATCAAATGAGGAGATTGTTCGAACTAAACCAGCTAGAGGTACCTAAAAGATTCAATAACCAATTGTTTGTGTTGGAAAAATTCAACACTAGAGAAGAGCACATTGCCATGGCCTTAACATGATATCAATTTCCCCCATTATGGTGTATATGAAAATAGAGAACATTTTGTAATGTCTCTTGCCATTGAGTACTATGGTATAATATGGTTGGTTTTGACTTTGTATTCATTTGACATTTGTTTACAAATCAATTTTAATTTTGTAAGCATTGCGACTTCCTTGACCCTATGCACCTTTGTTGCACTCAAGGCTTTTATGAGTGCACAACAATCAAGGTTGTTGCTTGTGATGTCATTCTTGTTCAAGAACCTTGTAGTTATTTTAACATCTAAATCTCCATGTTTTTACAAGATTAAGATAATAACAACTTTTGCTAGATTTGTATGAAGAAATATCTCCACGTGGTCATTATCTTAAATGCATGGGGATATTCAAGATATCATACAATATTGGAATTCAAGAATATCCCCTCCATATGTCAATTGTGATCTTTAGTACAATCACTTATAAGAGATTGACAAATACCCCAAACTGATGCATGGGAGCAAAGTTAAAATGAGGCAAATGAAAATGATAGCAAGTCCTTGAAAATAATATTAGAAAGGAAAAATAGCAAGTTAACATGACCTAAGCCTCATTACTAAACAATATTAAATTCTAACCCTTATAAAAATATAGATAAAAAAATATACATTACTAACCTTGCAAGTTCAAAATCAGAGCTATGTAGAATCCAAGCTCAAACAATCACCCCGCAAGTCTAAAATTTGCGCTCAATATGTCGCAATAATAGAAAATGTGTAAATAATGGTTAGATTATGTAGTATATATAGCTCGACATTCGTCTATATTGCAACGAAAAGTGAAACCTAAAAATTGCATCAATATAGGGATGGAAGTTCGTGGAACATTATAAATCGTCGATATTGCCACAGTTTTTCCGCCCTTTGCAAAAAAAAATATAAAAATTCATTTTTTTAACCCACGAATGTTGAAAACATGGAAATATTGCATGGAACAATCTGCCCATATGTAATAGTGATACCCCGTACAGTAGAATCTACAAAAGAAATTGCCCTCTACCGATTTTTTGATAGTGGTGTAATCGTTAGACAAGGCTAGAATATGTACCAACATTCACCAAGCAAATTTTATCAATATTTGTGTGCCTCGAGTAGTGCTACGCCTAGAGAAATTTCAACGGGGTCTCTTTTACAGATAAAAATCCAGGAGGAACAAATGTCGATCCAAGACCTCAACCCCAATAACCAACATCTCAACCATATTAAATCCCAATGAAATATAGTTCATTAACTCACGTGATCAATAGTGGGGTGTCTTAGTATGAGGAGTAGGGTGGAGGCAAGGTTCATAGCATGAGCCATGGCCAAATTTCACCCATCTATTGTATTGAATGACCATAGTAAACCACAATCAGTGATATGTTATCTAACCTCTTAAATTAAACGTACGTGAAACCATCAAACACTTTAGAATTTATTCCAGACCTGAACGATGTTCATAGTGGTGACACCCAAAATGCTAGAGACATGCCACAAATACCTTGAATATTGACAAATACTTGCCACTTCAACCACATGCAGTTATGTTGTACACTAGGTCAGACTTCCTACGAATGAGATCGCAACAACCTACTAGCTTGTGACCCCAACTTGGATTTCATGGTGCCCATTTCATACACGTTACAAAAAATTATCCCACATGCACCTAAGAGCCAAACACCATAGGGAATAAAAGCACAAGTTACAAGCAATATGAAACAACCAATATTAAGGAGTAGTTCCAGCATCAATTCAATGATGTGTAAAATTTTAGTCGATATGTGTTGTGGAGCTAATATATGCACAGTTGCCGTGCAACATAGTTTTGATTCAACCTGATCGCGTTTTTAATTGTGTAATGTAATGAAACAAGCCTGAACCCTTTATAATTGCAAAGTTTATAATACAACCTCTCACATATTATATATTATATACCGTCATCGCAATTCGAAAATACATTAATAATTTTTTTTCCATTAGTTCATTTCACAAACTAAAGTGAACATTGAATCCAGATGTCAAATAGATGTAATAAGATAAGCCTGAAGCCTTTATAATTTCAAACTTTATAATACAACCTCTCACATATTATATATTATATACCATCATCGCAATTTGCAAATACATTAACATTTTTTTCCATTGGTTCTTTCCACAAACTAAAGTGAACATTCAATCCAGATGTCAAATAGATGTAATAAGCATGTCATGACTATTTGCAACTAACCCATATTTTTTCAATGGATTTTCATGTGACACTTGTGTTCTGTCAGTTCTTGAATTAAAAGTATACTTTTTGTCTTTCTGGTGTCTGGAATTCAATCCCCAAAAGTTCTCAAACTTGGGTAGTTCCCCGCTTTTGACCAAGATAAGAAAACATTTATGAATGTGACAAGGCAATTGGGAGAGAAGCAACAATTAGGAGGATTTCAACAAAACAGATGGGAGACCAAATCTTATTTCACAACACTTTGTGTAATCCAAGCTATATTCCATTATAGGCATTAAAAAAATGACGACTCCACAGGAGGGCTACGTGAGTAGGCCAAACTCAGAATAACTGGTTTCACAAAAGTAATAAGACACTTAACAAGGTTTAGGAAAACAAAAAAAGACCAATTCCTTATCCATTTTGATATGGATTCAAGTGAGCTATAAGATAAAATAAACGGTCTATTATTGTCTTCTTTGAAGATAGCAACATAACTCAAAGAAATAAATGTTATAGGTTATGAATAATTTGAAAATATAGGAAAACTAAAAGGGAAGACAACTAAATATCTTACATTACTATGGTACAAGGTGGATTATTTGGTTCTTTCCCTCAACTAATGAAGAACTTGAGGTGCCTGTCATTGAGAGGAAAATCCAAAGTTTTCCATGTGAAAGGCATTAAGGAGATCTCTACAAACTTCTTTAATTACATAGGGTTCCAATTGTTAGTTATCAAAATTTCCATTTTTACTAGTGTCCTAATGTCTTTTATCCTACAATAATATCGTATCTCCCTTTTGGAAGTATCTAGGTCTTTCCTTCTTATTGAACACCTCTTTCATCTTCCACTAATATCTTTTCAAAATATGATATACATGGTCCTTTTTATTTTTCACTTCTAGCTAGGGATCGATTCTATCTAGTTGGTAAAGTAGTATATGGAAATTAAGATCCACCTATGTTGGCCACTAGAAGAAGTACTTATTTCACCTACCAAATCAAGGCCCAGTTGCTAGAAAGGAGCATCGAATTGGATGGGATTGAGAGGTAGTGAAAGAATATTCTATCTATAATAATATGTTTGGGACTTGTGGAAATGTATGAAAATATTATGATTATTGTTAAATATGATGGGCCAATAATAGCCAAACCTCAATATTTGATGTAAAGTCACCTTAGATATGAAGCAACCTCCGAAAATTCTTGGATGCACATCCTTTCCCAAGATTTCCACTTCATCTTCCAGCATGCACTTGAGAAACCAATTTCCAGGGTACTTCAAATATAATTCTACATGGATTGTACAATATTTCATTGCTCTGAGTATTAGTGATGTATTTTGAGATTTAACTAGTCCTTGGTGGCATTATCCTATTGTCAGCAAGGAGGATATGTCACTATATTATGCTAGCGGATGGTAACAATAAATAGGAATGTTCTCATTTCCTTCTAAGGCATTATCTGAGGAACCATCGATTGTATTTATGCCTAATGATTGCAGGTTCTATTATATCATTATCTTGGACAAAACTTGTCCTTAGATAAAATTGAGCTAGTATTTATCATCATATCATACCCTTGAATTTGGTGATCCACTTCCTTCCCTTTCCATCAACATTTGGTTGATAACATGTCCTTTGCATTTTTGTAATAGAATAACAATTACAGTCATGTGGTCAGAAGAAAATGAAAAGATCAAGAAGTATTTATCATAATGAGGGTTGATCAACATGAGAGCTTCTCCAATGGATTTATTTATTTATGTGAATGACTATGCCACTAGATCGTCCTAGTTTATCTCACCATCCTTCTTCAACATTCCTATGGTATTCTAAATATTGAACTCAATATAATTTGGAATGAATGTATGGAGAAAATTAATTTTCCCAAAGAAGGACCGTATCACCTTGTTGTTAATCAATAGAGAGATGGTATTTATAGTTTCCACCCTTAGGATCAATTTTCACACCTGGGAGCATACTTTATGCCCTAACAAATTTCCATACACCATTTTTTGGGTTGAGAGATATGCCAAATGCCTCTCTTGAAAATGTTTCTTAAATGACCAAGGTGATACATTACCTTTTTCATCAAGATGATCATTTCATCAAGGTATAACACCATTAAAATTTATTCTATATAAACAAAGGCATAATTCATAGCTCTTTGAAAAGTATCCCCTCCATTCATTAACCCAAATGGAATTCTTATGTAGGTGGATGTACCCCACGTCTTTAGTATGTATCTCATGTCCATCCTAGCTTTATTGTTTCTTGAGAAATTATTTTGCATGGATATTGATGCAGTCATAAAGAGATATAAATATATCTCAACCATAGAACCTATGTTGCATTTCATAGTACGTAGTTACACACATCCTATTTATTTCACATGATTTAGAAATTCTATGGACAATGGAAAGAAGAAGGAAAAAAAAAAAAGCAAGACTGGAAGAGAGTTTAAAACCCTGCTTTCATTCAATTAAATCATAAATTACACAGGAATATACAACATCACAGGGTCTTAGTCTCCTATGGATTTACAATGAAATCCATTTATGATTGTCTTATCATTCTGCACACTATAGAAAAATGCATGTTGTTTGTATGGCTCAGTGTGTTGAGTCTACACCATCACCGATGATTCCTTCCTCTCATTTCCTAGTAGGTGATAGGTCTCCCACTCTTCTAGTCGACCTCTTTCTTTGACAACCAATCTCATCCTTTCTCTAGTGAACCCTTTGTGGATCTTCCGTTTCTCCTTTTGATAACATGTCACTGTCAGTTCAGTTTCCTCCCTTTTGTTGTAGCTGAGTAGTTGCAGCGGTTAACTTCCTAGTAATTTCCAAATTTGTTCCCCCTTCTATGTGGATGGTTTGTCACTTGGAATGAATCTTTTTGAAATGCATTGAGCAGTGAATGAGTGTAACAAATATTTGCAAAATGAAGTTATAATTGTCTACTTGGGATGTTTGGTTCATTACATAGGAGTTACAACATGCATTTGCAATATGGAGTTGCGCCACGTGGAAAAATGGAATAAGAATGTGATCTTCATGGACGTGTGGAGTAGTAGTGAAGGATTTGTAGAAACAAGTTACAAAATGAGTTGGAGCACATAGTGGTAGCATGGAGTAGCAACGCAAAGTTGCAGCATGGAGTAGCATCGCATCGTTACAACATGGATTAACAACAAGGTTCTAATGCCATGGATCGACGATTCAACAACCATAAAGTTGTAGCCACCTTATCCATCCTACATTGTACCTACCCATAATTTAAATTTTTTTTTATTGATGCATATTGACCGAGGTGAAGGATGACCCTACATCAGAAACCCTTGGTAAGAAAACTATGAGCATATTGCTCAAATAATTTTTTGAATATATCCTCCACTACTCTTCTTCCTCTTTTCCCATAATCTATCTGCAAACCAATCAAGACTTACATTATGCAAAAAATATTATTCAAAAAGGCTTACTTCCTTCAAAATACATTCCCAACATGGCATATTGCTCACGAAATTCCATACCTAATAGGGTGTACTATCTAGAAAAACCCATGCCCAATAGGGAATACTAGCTCCCCATCCTCCTGTTGTAATAGGATCGTCAATGCATGTTGCCGATCCTATGCATTCTGTTGTTGGAATGTACCACTTCTGTCAGTACCATAAATACCATCAAACTCAAGGAATCCATTCTACGTGTCTTGAAATTTTTTGGTGCCAATGTTGTACAACTCCACATCAAGAGCATACTTCTCACTACAATGTGCTCTTAACTTCAATACTTAATTTCACTGTCTGGAAATAACATCCTACGCTTCTCCATTTTCATCTATACATTATCCTATACCTACGAGCAGGTTAGATACCACCTCAAAAAAACATAAGGTCCAATTTGTCAGCAAAGACAATCTTTTCATGGAAGACGTAGCCTTCCATTATACTACACATCCTTCAATATGGCAATAGTCCTGCATCAAAATCAGATTTCTTCCATAACTCCTATCATCAAGCCTATCCTCCACTTGCATGAAATATTCTTCTCTACTAGAAACAAGGTTACAACATCCACCATTCCCATGTATTCCTTGGCATCAATCCTCAAGGATTTAATATCCTTCACACCTTCAATCTTCAAGTTTGGTGCAATATCTGCAAAATAGTCAACAATTACAAAATCATGGTTTGGAAATCCTTCCAAAATCATAACCCATGCAATAGATTTAGCCTTCTCTTCTTCCATCACAAAACCTTCCATCAAGGTTTCAAGCATCTATTTGTACTCATGCATTATGGCAATGCACATTTTCTCCAAATCAACCTGGAGATTTATCCCATTACTCTCAGCGAGTAAACGTTCCATGACTTTCTCCTTACTATCACTATACCTCAATTGTGAAACCATTGAACAATATTTCTCATGAAGATGATATTCTTCAGCCATATCTCCTTTCAATACATTCCTTGCACTCAATTTTCCATTATGTACAAACTTCAGAAACACAGCTCAACAATTTGTATGACATTCACCATTTCAATCCCATAATTGTCTTTATGCTTCCCGTCCTTCACTTGGTTCATGTTCATCAACACACTCATATTTGTCATGGTGTTCATGATTTTCACATAAGATTTCATCCCAATGGAAAAATTTAAGACATTCACCAACATAAGTATCCTCTCTTTGTCTTATTTTATGGCCAATTCACAACACGATTCTTTAATAACCTTGATGTAGTATCTAGATGCTCTCAAGGCCCCACAAAAAAATCCTTTCACCATAATCCCAAATAATTTTCAGCATTCAATGGAGTTGCAACACACAAGAGAGTTGTAGCTTCTTGTTACACCACACCCAATCAGACTTTCCTCCTCCAACAAAATGTAATGCCCCAGTCGTTAAGCCCAAGACATATGTTGTTATTTTTCTCAATGACGTGCAATGCAATTTATCCACCATAGGCTAGGATTTTTAAAAATGTGGGAAGCGAGTGTGTGGGAATTATGGTCATCTCGCGATTTCCAAAACACACATGCAGGAGGTAACGAAATTCTATTTGGTTGCTCGATTTTTTTTTATGCCCCTAGTTGAAATTTTCCTGGTGTCCTTGAATGACCTTGGAAAGCGAGATGAAAATTTCCATAACTCAAAAAATGTGGCTATGATGGACAAACCATCAGTTACATTCAATTTGTGACACCTGAGTACCATAAGGGACACCCCTATCTGGTGGCTTCATGGACCGAAAGTTTTCTATTGTGACGGTTTTTTAAACTAGGGTTTTGCTCAATGATGTGCAATGCAATTTCTACATGATAGGATAAGATTTTCAAAAATGTGTCAAGCAAGTGCATGGGAATCACAGTCATGTTTCCCCTGCCCAAACACACTTGTAGGAGGAAATGAAACTTAATTTCGTTGCTCAGTTTGGCTTTTATGCCCCAGGCTGAAATTTTCCTAGTGTCCTAGAATGGCCTTGGGAAGCGAGATGAAACTCACCATAACTTGAAAACTGTGGCTCTGATGGACAAGATGTCTGTTTCGTTGGATTCATGAAATCTAAGTACTGTTAGGGACACCTCTAGGAGGCAACAAAACTCAATTCCATTGCTCGGTTTGGTTTTTATGCCCTTGGTTGAAATTTTCCTCATGTTCCTGAATGGTCGAGCGAGTGCATGGGAATCGCAGCCATCTTTCCCTTTCCAAAAAACACTTACAGGAGGCAACATAACTCAATGTTGTCGCTTGGTTTGGTTTTTATGCCCAGGGTTGAAATTTTTCTAGTGTCCTTGAATGCCCTTGGGAAGCGAGATGAAACTCGCCATAACTAAAAAACCATGGCTCCAATGGAAAATGCATCAGTTCTATTGGATTCATGACATCTAGGTACCGCTATGTCCACCCCTGTATGGTGGCTTCATGGACCAAAATTTATCTATTTTGACAATTTCTAAACTAGGCTTTGCTAACTGACGAGCAGTGCAATTTCTGCACGATAGGCTAAGATTTTGAAAATTTTTGGGTATAAGTGTGTGGAAATCATGGTCATATAGGACTTCCCCAAACACACCTGCAAGAGGAAATGGAACTCAATTGTGTTTCCCGATTCGGTTTTTATGGCCGCGGTTGAAATTTTCCTGGTGTCCCTGAATAGCCTTGGGAAGCGAGATGAAACTCACCATAAATCAAAAACCATGGCTCCGATTGACACATTGTTAGTTCCGTTGGATTCATGACATCTGAGTACTGCTAGGGACACCCCTTTCTAGTGGCTTCATGGACTGAAAGTTGTCTATTTTGAATGTTTTCTAAACTACAGTTTTGCTTAGTGACGTGCAATGCAATTTTTGCACGATAGCCTAAGATTTTGAAAAATGTGTCGAGTGAGTTCATGGGAATTGAAATAATCTCTCCCTTACCCAAAAACACTCTCAAGAGGCAACGAAAATCAATTCCATTTCTTGGTTTGGTTTTTATTCCCCCAGTTGAAATTTGATTGGTGTCCCTAAATGGCCTTGGGAAGTGAAGATGAAAATCATCATCAATCAAAACTCATGGCTACAATAGACAAACAATCAGTTTCATTGGATTCGTGACATCTGAGTACCTCTAGGGACACCCCTATCCGATGGCTTCATGGACCAAAAGTTCTCTATTTTGACGGT
Organism: Larix kaempferi; assembly: GCA_027924585.1. Classification (NCBI taxonomy): domain Eukaryota; kingdom Viridiplantae; phylum Streptophyta; class Pinopsida; order Pinales; family Pinaceae; genus Larix; species Larix kaempferi. The sequence goes on along the minus strand of BSBM01000767.1, from coordinate 8,173,015 downwards.
TTTCTAAAATAGGGTTTTGCTTAGTGACATGTAGTGCAATATCTGCACCATAGGCTAATATTTTGAAAAATATGGGGAGCGAGTGTGTGGGCATTGTGGTCATATCTTCCTTTCCCAAGCACACCTCTAGGAAAATTTATACACCATAGGATAAGATTTTGAAAATGTGTGGGGCGAATGTGTGGGCATCGTGGTCATCTCGCCCTTGCCCAAAAATCATCTTAATCTTAACATAAATCCAATAATTGACTGGAAGAAACTTTACTTTGATATAGGGAAATTCAAATTCCCCGAAAGAAAATTTCAAAGCCTAGTTTAGGAAATTTTCCTCATGCTAGTGGAAACCAAATTCCAAATAATTTAAAACTCAAGTCTGCTATTGATTTAGATATAATGTCGATAGATCATAACACAGTTGCAAATGTTATACACCGAGAAATCAAAATCCAACGAAAAAAAGAATTGAAACCAACCTTTGAGGTTTTTAACACAATTTTTTCATTTTAGTAAAAACATTTGCAGAAAACCTCAGTAGCATACTTTTCCACTCTTAGGTTTCCATTTTCACTGGTTCAATAACAACATTTGTCACTCTCTCTACCTAGATATCAGGCATAGGCTTCAAATGAATTGTATGGGCCTAATGGTTAAGAACATGTGTTTATTCCTAGAAGGTCATAGTTTCAAATCCAAAAGGGGTAGGGTATGTACCCCTCTATATACTTTATCAGTTATATCGGTGCATAAAGGGAGGCCCTTTGTCCCACAAACAAGAGGGTCTCATACACCAAATTGTTGTTTGGTTTAGTTGCGACCTGTGCATTTTTTTGGTGAAATGCAAGCACTACCAATCGTATCTCGAGAGATGGATGGTGTTTCTTGAGTTATATGCTACCCACCCCGAAACAAGAAACACACACTAGAAACTCTAGATTGTGGAAGTTGATAAATAAAGTTGGACTAGTTGTGGTAAAATACAACCATATATCTCTAAATCATAAAAGAACTGGGTTCTTGTGTTTAACATCATTACAATGGAAGAAAATATGACATCGGTATTTATTGCCTTCAATTTTGAACCTTTGATGGTGGCCATAACACCATTAGTACCCATCTCAATATCAATCCTCCTATTATCAAACTTGCAATAAGCATTTCTCCATTGCACATGCATATATTGGATATTGTTACTATTTCTTGGCCTCAATCCAGAAATTCAAGCCCTAGGCTAAAAAAATATATAATTACACTTCTAAGTCCATATTGTCTTGTAGCTTTTATAGGGAAGTTAACCATTTAATTATTATAATTCTACTGGAGTTTTACTTAACAATTTTTTTTCAGTATGTTATGTTTGTTGTTGCATATTTTATTATGTACAACTATTTTCAGTATGTTATATCTGATGTTGGGCATCTGATTATGTACACTTACAAAGTGTTACCTGATGAAGCAGTCCTAATATCCGATGAAAAAATGCGGGATAAAGTGACCACTGTCAGCTTATCCACTTCTCTAACTTCTTCAGAGATTCAGAACCTCCAAGGGGAGAGCCTTTCTTAAGCCTACAAAACACTTGAGATGCTATGTCTCCCAAACAATGAGTCGATGACCAATTCCTTAACCAATATGCTTATGTGAACGTAGACGACATACTATTCAATCATATATTTTGTAAGTATAAAATGTAATAAACTAACTGACATCAATGTATATGTTAGGTCACTCATCCACCATGTATTATGTACCATCTAATAACTATAGCTTGAGAAAGATAGGAACTATGAATTGATAAAGAGCAGTATTATGGTATTAATAGTAAAAAACTGAATGTAATAGTAGTGAATCTTGGAATGTAAGATGTATGACCAATATACTAAACCAATGTAGTATTAAGAGTATTCAATATCAAGTTAACGTATCAATTATTATCATTCACCATGAGATATAAGTCATTCAAGGACAAGGAAGAATAATCACCAATAGAAAATAGAGTATGATAACAACAATACAAGCACTTGTGTATAATAGAAATAAACCTAATGCAAGATGTGTAACAAATATTCCAAGTTAGGCTTTATCACTCAACCACTTATATCAACAATAGTAATTCCCAAATAGTAAGTGAGGACATAATCAACAATAGAGCTGTGTTGTTACCAAGCAATAAAAGTATAAGAACAAATGAGTAATGATGCATGTACCTTGAGCAAGAATCATTACTAACTTTCATGTATTAAATCACAAGTACATCGGAGTTATATCAGTAGTATTAACAACAATAGGCTACCTTCCTTTGATATCAAATTGTGACAACAAATATCATAAGAGATGCATGCACTGAATACTTCAAATTTTAGGTAGTTTAGTCATATAAGTAGACCAATATTGCAGACTGTAATAAATAATTTCAGACCTTCAATAGGCATCCTCTTAAAGTAGAAGGTTAAAGCATTTGATAACTCGTTTATGCTTTTTGTAGGTGCAAAAGGTGAAAAAAGGGATTGTCCAAGACTACAACAGTCTACAAAATTACAGACTTTGTTGCTGCAAAGGAATGGCTTTAGAGGTGGGATGTTTTGGGCCTTAGAAATTCCCAAGCAAGGGAACAAGGGCTGCTGGACCAAGTCTGAGACAAAGGATATTCAAGGAGAGAGGACCAAGGCCCTAAAAAAGAGGACCGAGACCTTGTTTGAGGAGGCATAGGTTTGAAAGAAAAGGGAGAAGGATGGAAATTAAAAGGGAGAGAAAGAAAATGATTGTTTTAGGAGTGCTTTCTGGAAGTTTTTAGGGTTTTTTTAGGAGTTTAATTTTTTTTTTGGGATTTTTAGGGCTCCTAAAATTTATCCATATGGTTTTTAGGGATAAAATAGGGCAGACTGAATTTGTAGGAGAGAGGGCCCAAATTTTGGAAAAAAAAATTACTATTATTTTCTAGGGTTAGGGTTTCATATTTTAGTGTTTCAGATTATGTACAAAAAATTTATAAAACTAATTACAAAATAAACACAAAGATTAAACCTAAAATAATAATTGAAATGTACAAACTAGGATTTGATGTAGAGAAATTGGACAATCTTAGGGTTTTAATCGATGTCACCCCAAACCCTAGCTTTAGAGGAAGGTGACCATCTTTCCTCTTGGGGGTAATTCTACTTGTCAACTAGGTTAGGAATTCTTGAAACAACCCCTAGGGTTCATTTCAAGAGCCTAAACTAGGGAAAAGTTGGAGCTCCAAGGAAAAACCACATAAAACCTCCTCTTGGGAGAGTTTCTACTATGCTAAGGGGATAAAAAAGTAGATAAAGGCCCTATTAAAAAATAATGCATCCCTAGGGCTCCCATTCATTCATCCAAGAAGCAAAAATAGCTACCTTTCACCAAGCAAGACTAAAAATGTAAAATACTTACTTGAGCATGAGTTATTCCAACCATTCTAGCATTCACACAGCATTATCAAAGCATAAGAGCAACCAAATTTCATCCACAAGAACAAAGAGTCATCCCTCCAAGAGGTGTGCATCACTTCATAAGGCTAACTTTGGGTAAAAATGTAACATAATGAATTTTGTCCCATAAGTTGTGTGTAAAAATGAAGTGAGGAGATTCATACTTATATGATCTCACACTCACTTTTTAAAAAATAACTAGGCTTACATGCCTTAAAATGTTAATTTAAAATTATAACATGTCAACTTAACATTAAATAATATAAAATAATCAAATCTATAGGTAACTTGGGGCATTTTCCCCAGAGTTTACCCAAAAGTGACTAAAATGACTAAAAATCAGCAACATACTCCAAACTAAATGCCGGAGTAGGTGGGGGGGACATCATGCCCCATCTAACCCCAATAGTAGTGAAAATCCCTCAACACCCCCCCCATATCAAGCAGTACGACCCGGTACAACAGATGACATCATCATGAGAAGAAGCCCAAGGAGAGAGGGCACTATGATGCAGAGGGACCAAGAAAGTATCTGTGGTGTCCTGGAAGAGAGACAAAAGCCTTAGTGCTGATAAAAAATCCAACAAATTGGTGAAACAGGTGAGGGTTCATGTGACCCAATGACCCACCTAGAGGAGTCCCAGACACCAACCTTAGGGATTCAAGCCCTTTAATGAGGAGTTCAGCAATGCCACTAAGCCATAATACTCCCGAGAGAAGGACCAAAGGGTCTGTCCATAATCCCCACTCATAAAAACTGGATAAAATCCCGCTTGGTTAGAAAAAAATGACCCTCTCTCCCCGGGGGGAACGTCTGAAGGTGTGCTGGTACTAGTACCATGTAACACTGGATCCAACTATGGGATGAGTGCTCTTCTTAGGAGTGTTCGAGAACCTGTGAATATTTTGGTACCCATAGACCTACACACACATCAAATTTCCAAGGATATTAACAATGCCATTAGGCAAACACTTCATTCATGCCTTGATCAATACAATGATATGGAAAATAAACTAAATGAACAAGCAAGTAACCTATGTAGACATGAAAAACAAGAAAGGAAATGCATAGGTAACAATATATTCCTAACTAAAATGAAACTAAAACTACCTATGCTAAACATAAGAAGTAGGAAGGTTTAAGTGAAATCATACCACCAATGTAACCATTTAAGTAAGCAATTCATACCCAATCCCTTACCTTTGTATTTAGAAGTAATCCATGATAAGATCTCATCAATCACAAAGAAAATACGTACTAAGGTGTCCATCATTATAGGAGATTAAGACTAGGTGACTACGTCGACCTGAAAGCTTTGATATTGTTGCCATGGAGAAGGATTGCTTCTACAAGCTTCATTTATCCATGCTTCTACTGGACTTGTATATGGGCCATCTCCATCACACATCTGCATTGAGAAAAAAATTTGCCTCAAACTAGTAGGTTGATTTTGAACTTGGGAGGTCATTATTAGAGGTGGACCTTGCAAATATTTGTATGCCAGCTTCAACCTGTCCCTGCATTTGATTAAAAATTTATTTGGAGACACAAGCATATTTTTAATCTTTATAATAACCATGTTAGTACCCCAAATAATCTTTAAAATTTTGAAATTTTCAAACACATAGTCTATGCCTTCACATTTCAAGTGAAAAGATAAATAATAGAAATCGTGACAATGTGAAAAGAATGTCATACCTGTCCACATACATGTATTTCATTTACTGAAATGTATTGTTGGAAACTTACCAATACTGGACATAAAAGGATGAACAACTTCTTGAATAATGTTCGAGGATCATAGATGGGAATGAAAATACGAGCTCTAAATAACTGCAAGAGACTCCCTTGTATAACATGCTTCACTGTCCTTGATGTTGGATAAGTATGACTGAGTTGAATCCAGGGAGATATCACCAGAGATATGGGACCCTGAATTCTCAAACCATTTATTGTAGTAGGACATATGCATACTGCACTCATCTGTAATGGAAAGAGGACCCACATCTTGAGGAACTTCATCATCAAAAGTGATGACCCAATATTCATTATTAGCATCATGAATAGATGGAATAATCTCATATTGTTCAACAAGGATTTCACTGATTATGTCCTCAATATCCTTTCCCGAGGTAGTCATGACTTATTCATCCCAAACAATATCAAATTTTGGCTCAAATTGATCCATATTAGCCTTGGATTCCTTTGTGAATGGCCAGAAGACTTCATTGACATTTTCTTCACCACTATAACATCTGGAAACAACATTTCCAGGTCTCGAAGAATCATAAAGTGGAGGACCCATAAATTTCCAATAGTCATCGTCCTTGTCAATTCTATCATTATGCTCCAAGAGATCTGAGATGTCGTAAGAATTGTTGTGTGGTGGAAAGGAGAATCCAACCTTTCCTTCATCTCTTCAACTTGGAATTTTTGGGCTTCAAAATCATATTCATGTTCATGAGGAACTTCATTTCTGGACACTGTGCTTGAGATATCATCAACTAGATCTTGCACAATAGCTTCTTCAACCTGATTTTAATTTTGGATTTCTTTACTGAACAAGTTCCTTGCATGTTCAACATGAGGAATCCATTTGTTACGTTGTTATGGATCCCAATAGCTATAGAATGTTTCTACCAATTCTGCAAAGGACGATATTGTTCCTTTGTCCAGGACCACAAACCAAGCAAGAGCCTTTTCTCCCAAGTGAAGAAAAAATGATCTCATGTAAATGTCTTCTTCCTATTAATACCGTATTATGTAGCTAATGTCATGAACCATTCAACATGGTGCAGGGAATTACCATGATCACCCTTGAAGTCATGCCATAATATCTCTGGTAACTCATCTGAACATCCTGGAAATTTTGACAAATCAAGAGGAGCGAAACCTATTTCCATCTCTGCATCTGTTGGATTATCAGGATCTTTAAATTCAAATGAATATCCTCTTCAAATTCTTTGTCAGGACCATCTTGTTTTTGGTTGTTTCCCAAGTTATTTTCCCACATATGGTTGACAACGGCCTTTCTTACATGTTATTCCATAGCATGATCCCATCCCTCGCTGAATGCATCGATCAACTAAGTGAAGATATTTTTTTACGAGGAAATCCTTCATACCAAATTCTGACATCCCAATCGTCCTCTAAGTTGAGAGATAATATAAAAAGATTCATTATAATATCCTCATGTATGATCTTGCTTCCTTGGATAAATTTCATGAATGCCCATATATGTGTAGTTGCATGATACTTATATTCATGAAATAATGGAAAAAGTGCTTTCCCATTGTCTTCAATGACATGCTGATGTGGATATCCCAGAGTGTATGAAAAATACAATATATCCATCCACAATTCATAAGAAGATGCCATATCATCTAGATTCCTTGTCTTTATAAAGTACTTGTGTTGTTTTTCTTCAGCTGGATTCACCAAGAGAGACCTGACAAGTTAGCTTAACAAATCTCACCAAAGTACCAAAAACAAGGGCATACCTAAGATAATAGTTATTGAGTTCTTGGTGGAGTCACCAGATAAACCTATCAAGTTAGTCCTTACAAATATATGTATTGAGCACAAGGACATACCTTAATATTTACCAATGTGTCTTTCTGGCATGGATAAGTCACCCCAATTAATTTTGAGGTCCCCGACAATGGCTCCAAAAATGTTACCGGGTGAACTAGCAAGGCTAGTATCCGATGAACAAATGCGGGAGAAAGTGACCACTATCACCTTATCCACTTCTCCAACTTTTTTGGAGAGTCAGAACCTCCAAGGGGAGAGCCCTTCTTAAACCTACAAAACACTTGAGATGCTATGTCTCCCAAAAAATGATTGGATGACTAGTGCTTTAACCAATATGCTTATGTGAATGAATAAGACATACTATTCAATCATATATTTTGTAAGTATCAAATGTAATAAATTAACTAATGTCAATGTTTATATTAGGTCACTCATCCACCATGTATTATGTACCATCCAAAAATTATAGCTTGAGAAAGATAGGAACTATGAACTGATAAAGAGTAGTATTACAGTATAGCCAACAATTGAATGTAATATCAGTGAATCGGAGTGTAAGATGTATGACCAATATACCAAACCAATGTTGTAGTATGAGTAATCAATATCAATTTAACGTATCAATGATTATCATTCACCATGATATATAAGTCATTCAAGGACAAGGAAGAATAATCACTAATAGAAAATAGAGTATGATAATAACAATACAAGCACTTGTGTATAATAGCAATAAATCTAATGCAAGACTTGTAACAAATATTCAAAAATAGGCTTTATCACTCAACCACTTATATCAACAATAGTAATTCCCAAACATTAAGTGAGGACATAGTCGGCAATAGAACCATGTTGTTACCAAGCAATACACATGTAAGAACAAATGAGTAATGATGCTTGTACCTTGAGCAAGACTCAATACTAACTTTCGTGTATTAAATTGCAAGTTCATCAGAGTTATATCAATAGTATTAACAATAGTAGGGTACCTTCCTTTGATATCAAGTTGTGACAACAAATATCATAAGAGATGCATGCAATGAATACTTCAAATTTTAGTTAGCTTAGTCATATAAGTAGACCAATATTGCAGACTGTAATAAATAATTTCATACCTTCAATAGGAAGCCTTTTAAAGTAGAAGGTTAAAGCATTTGATAAATCACTTGTTTATGCTTTGTGTAGGGGCAAAAGTTGAAAAAAGGGAATGCCCAAGACTACAACAGTGTACAAAATTGCAAACCTTGTTGAAGTAGAGAAATGGCTTCAGAGGTGGGTTGTTCTTGTCCTTATAAAAGTCCCAAGCAAGGGACCAAGGGCTTATGGACCAAGACTGAGACATGGGAGATTCAAGGAGAGAGGACCAAGGTCCTAAAAAGGAGGATTGAGACCCTATTTGAGGAGGTCGATGTCTAAAATAAAAGGGAGAGGGACGGAGATGAAAAGGGAGAGAGAGAAAAGGACTGAAAAGGGAGAGAGAGAAAAGGACTGCTTTAGGGTAGTTTTAGGGTTTTTTAGGAATTTAATTGTTTTTGGATTTTTAGGGATCCTAAAATTTCGCCATAAGGTTTCTAGGGACAAACAGGGAAAGTTGAATTTGTAGGAGAGACGACCAAAATTTTAGGGAGGCCCAAAGTTTTGGATTTTTTTTTCTAGGATTGGGGTTTCATATTTTAGGGTTTTTAATTATGTACAAAACATAAAAATAACTGATTACAAAATAAACACATAAATTAAACCTAAGATAATAATTAAAAATGTACAAACTAGGGTTTGATGTAGGTAAATTGGACAACCCTAGGGTTTTAATGGATGTTACCCCAAACCTTATTCTTAGAGGAAGGTCACCAGTCTTCCTCTTGGGGGTAATTAGCATTGTCAACTAGGTTAGGGCTTCTTTATAAAAACCCTAGGGTTCGTTTCAAGAGCTTAAACTAGGGAAAATTTGGAGCTCCAAAGAAAAACCACATAAAAACCTCCTCTTGGGAGAGTTTCTACTATGTTAAGGGGATAGAAAAGTAAATAAAGGCCTTATTAAAAAAGAATGCATCCCTAGGGATACCATTCATTTCTTCAAGAAGAAAAATACCTACCTTTCACCAAGCAAGACTAAAAATGTAAAATACTTACTTGAGCATGAGTTATTCCAACCATTCTAGAATCCACAAAGCATTAGCAAAGCATAAGAGCTCTCTCTCTCTCTCTCTCTCTCTCTCTCTCTCTCTTTATATATATATATATATATAATACCAGTAATTTGCATAAGATGTCAAGAAAAAAAGGCTTGAATCTCTCTCTCTCTCTCTCTCTCTATATATATATATATATCAGACTCTCTATAAGAGAATTGCAGTTACATCCTCCATGACCAACAACATTGTAATTTAAATGATGCAACATGTAATAATGTATGACATCAGATCCTTGTTTGTTCGACACCTTACTTAAATCAAGATAGTAAATGAAATAACACATCACAAAAACAAAATCCAAAGTGATTCAATGACAATAAAATAGATTTCACAATTGAGTAAAACAACAACACAAATTCCATGTTTATTAATGCACCATTTATGAAAAGAATATTATAGACTATTCTATATTTTTGAAAACAAAAATAACAACATATGCTTTGTTTCACTATGGCGATTGCAAAACAAATCCCTTATCTTCATCTTTGGGTTGGCTCCTTTTTAGTCAAAAGATTTGGTTAAAATAATACATACTCTTTGTCTTCCACCAATGGTTTGGATGTGATTGTTGATTGAATAAAGGAGAACTATAAATGAGGGATGATAAAGTTATAGTTTCTATTGCAGTTCCCGCTACTTCCAGCATAACCGGTTGCTTATGAATAATTGATCGTGTACAATCATTCTTGTTCTCCGGATTTGGAAACTTATATGCTTGGTGATCCAAACCATGATTCCTAACATCATTTGGAATCCTTTAAGGCTCCTTTCATGTGATGACTAAGAATGACACAAACATAAACTCATTGATGTATTTTAAGAGGGAGGATTCTGGATACACACCCAAAAATGTGTTATCACATTAATCGCTTCTAAGAAAGTGAGATGAATGAGTGATGATATTTATAAAACTACTTTTGATTCTCTAAAAGCTCCTCTCTTTTGGTTTTTTCTAGTCTATTCTTTAGTTACTTATATATAGCTTAAGGATGCTTCCAACTAATTCTACTAAAGGTAGCTAAGAAATAAAAATCCCAACAGAAGTTTGATAAAATTGTAACCCCATAGACCAAGCATATAAGGAGGAAAGGGACTATGCTTCCCAATAGGACGATACCACATTTCAACAAAGGGTTCACCGCATCTTCTCTAAGCTAAACTGTTGGAGCCACTAGTGCCCATCCTTATGGTTGTTCGTATGGTTCAAGTTATTGTTCCATCATTCTCACCAGATGTTTATGGATATGTTCTTGATGTAATTCATGTTGTTTATGCAGATGTTTTCAAATCTTAGTTTGGTCTCAAATGAGTTCTCTTCAATGGATATCAAAGCTTAGTTTGGTCTTTATTATTTCAGAGGTGGTAATATATGACCGACAAGTGAAGCAAATTGTTTCCTTTTACGGTTCTTTCTCTGAGAACCCTCTTTTGATAGTCTAATATTTAGTATTTTTTCTTATGGCATTGTTGAACAAATTCTACAATCAAACAGAGGTGACAAAATGTTCAGGGAACATCATGATTAGCATAGACAAAACTAATATAAATACAAAATTGGCTGAACCAAAATGTATAACCAAAGTAAGATGTTGTGGTCCTCATAAGTAGATTGTATCGAGAAACTAACAGGTCACAAATAAGAAAAACCTGAGTTCTATTTTAACTCTCAAATTTTGCTCCCAAAATTTTGATCATATCTATGTTTTCTTAGTATTGACATACTCTATGCTACATGTTCTATATTTTCTCACAGCCTTGACTTACTCTATGCTACATGTTTAGGTTTCTATATAAGCCATTCGCCATAAATTTTAATTAAGAATCCATTTCTCCAAAAGTCCAGGTGTCGATTGTGTTCCCCTCATTATTCACAAAAATTATGTCCTACCATTACCTAGGTTCTATATTTAGCGTAGTTTGACTCACATAATTACACTTGTGCTAAATGCATATTTTGTTTTCCTCAATCCATAGTCAATTAGTAAACCAATATTCTTCTTATAAGGGTCTTTAATTAAACTTTGGCTATTGTTAATAAAGTTTGACAAAGGTGATTTTGACATACTAGGTCAAATCAAACCAGTATCGGTACATTAAAAGTGAATTGTGCAGACATCTATAGAGGTTCTATAAACTCTTTGGAGAGATCCTCTATTCACGTGCTCTCAAAATGGTTTCTCGGTTGTGAAGACATGAGTATAAGTTAAGAGAATACATGTTAGTACTATGTAATTCATGTGAATCATGTATGGAATTTTCAAAAAAAGCATACAAGGATGCATAGATGGTGGGAAAGTCACCTCATAACAATACCATTTGGTTAGAGGCTATATCTCTTGGAAATGTCTATGATTTCTATGAAATATTTGTATTCCATTTAAAATGATATCTCATAACCCATTGATGTAGATTTATACCAACTAATGCAATCTATATTGAATGTGAGTGGGCTCTGTGGGGTCATAGTCAAAGAGATATGATGTTTTTCATGTGATTGATGGTTGCGTGAAGATGAATAGTTTGAGCATACATCTTACTAGCAACAACTTGATAGTGAGACTTTTCATTGCCTACCCTGTAACCATCTTGGAATATATCCATGTTTGTGTTGCAATATTTTCCTCTATGATGATCATGTGAAAAATATAACCTAATGCAAACAAAAGAGAAGAGAGACAAAATACTTGAGTCTCTCTATTAAAAAACACGAGATTGTATGCCAAACTTATAATGAAACAAATTATTTTGGGTATTTTTATTTTGGGAATCTTAGGAACCTCGAAAATGTTTTTGAAAGAGGTAAGTATCGATTTTATTTCGCAAGGTATAAATTGTTAGTTGTGTTGTCCAGCAACAGAAAGTTTGAAGGATGTGTTCTTCATTTGACCAGGAAAACTACCATGCTTCTCCTCCATTATTAATTTCATATGATCTTGCTAGCATAGTTGACAATTATTTTAAGATTGATCCTATTTGTACCTTCAAGGATGGTACGGAAGTCTACTTCAAAGGTATCTAGCTTTCAACTGAAGAAATAATAGTGGTTGTGCAATTTTTCATCCTACCAAACATGTTTAGGCATAACCCTAGAGATGTTTAGGGCTTGTTCTCAATATACCAAGATGCATGGCTGAAATACCCTTGGACAAGTTGCACTAGTCTACACCAACAATTTTCCTAGAGATGCCACCATGAAAAAAGAGAAGCATCCCATGGGTTTCCCCACAAGTTTTTCCTTGGAAAAAGGATATAATTATAGATTCAATATGAAATGATGGGAGATAGTCCTCCAAAAAAAAAATTCAATAGAAGGAAGATCTAATGGTTACATTATAAACCTATGAAACCATAATTGAAATAACATCTCCATCACAAGTATCTTCTACAAGTCCTAGTTCATGGAAATACAAAAGAGAGTACTTAATAGAAATTAATATCACCTATGGTTGCTTTTGCGAAAGCAAAGATATGGAAGTGAATTGGTTATGTTAGGGGAAATGTATGATTATATTATGTGGAAAAAGAAGAAAACCAAAGATAAATAGGTTGTGAAAATAAGTAGCTTATTACTAGACATAGGGCACAAGTTCTAGTTCATGGCAATACAATAGATAATACTAAATAGAATCAAGAGCACCTATGGTTACCTGTAGCAAAATAAATGTATAAAAGAGTTGATTGGTTGATTCAGGGGCTAATTATAATTCTTTTATGTGGCACTTCATAAGTTCTGAATAGAAGTAAATTATTACTAGTCCTAGGTCACATTATAGTTAATAATAGAAGAATTGAAGAAATGCATATATTAGAGAATTACACTTACCTACTTAAAAATCATACAAAATGGAAGACAAACAATTGGATTGAAAATACATTTTACTAGAACTTGACTCTTATAATCAATGGTTATTAAAATTCTAGTGTTTCTAGTATTAAGTTCAACCAAATACAGATGAAAATAAAACCTAGCCCAAAAACCTAGAATAGTTTTTTCGAATTTGACATTAAATTTAACAATTCCACAAAATAGTACACACACCTGCATAGGATCTAACACAACATTGTTCTGAACCTGTGTTCCCATCTTCCAATCGAAAAAATCCTGGAACAAGTAACTTATAATAATACAATGACCTCACGAAAATGTTGTAGAATGTCTCATGTCTTTTCCTAAATAAGAAAGGTATTCAACCATATTTTTTAGAATTTAATTAGTTGATAAACTCAAAGAAGTTTATAGTTTTGACTCAAAGAATTTAACTTGGAATTATTCATGGTTAAGTTGACAGTTTTGACTCAAAGATGAAAGGTATTCAACCATATTTTTTAGAATTTAATTAGATGATAAACTCAGTCCATTTCCAATGGAAGTATTTTTCATGTTAATGAAAACTTCAAATATATAAATTTGGTCTTGTAGTGTTTGGTTTATGTTAAGAGGACTCGTAGCACTGGAGTTTTGGAGAAATAAATAGAACTAGGAAAAACATTACCTTGTTGTAAAAAATGAACTTACAAAAAAGGTTGAGTTCGTCATGTTATTTACTCACCCTTATTTTTTATAGTTGAAAATAAGAAGTTAAATTTGTTAACTATTTTTGATAGAAGAAATTCCCTTTGATGGGAAATTTGGTTTTTAAATTCCATCCTTGAGAGGGAATATCAAGGTGACCCTCCAAAGTGGCATTTCAAGAAAAAAAGCATAGTAAAACCCCAAAACATAGAAACAAAGTGATGGTTAATTATCATTGGCATTAGAGATAATAATAAATTTATAAATATCCAATCACCTGGGGGTATATCTACCCATGGTTTTTCTCAAAGTATTCACAATGATCCTAATCACCCTCCAAATAGTTTTCCTAGGAGGATCAAACAAATCCACTCAAAAGAGAGGGTGTCCCTTTCAAAAGCTCTTCATTATACCATCGTGTGTACTAGAGAGAAAGCAATTCAAACTTATGTAAGTGTTGATTCTCAAAAGGAAGGTGATACAAATCCAAAATTTGTAAACGTCATTTGACTCCAAAGATAACGTCCTAAATAGAATCCAATATAGCATCCTAAATATCATCCAATTTAGCATCCTAAATAACGTCCAATATAGTGTCGGTTCTGGGATGGAAAAGCATTGAAATGTAATGCATTTGGATTCAATTAATGTCGTTAATTGTGCCACTTTTAGCATCTAACCCATATGATCCTCTAAATTGGAATTCTCCCCTATCTTATCGTACCCTACCTCTATCTTATCTAAGTTCTTCACTCATGTTAGGTGTGTTAGTTATTTGCATGGATATGTGTAATGTTGTGTGTGCATAGGTTAAGTTCATTTATTATGTGGATGACTCTCTTATATACATGGATTAATTGCATTTCTTATGTTATGTGTGTCTCTTATATTCTTGAGTGTGTGGGTAGGTTATTATGTTAAGTGTTTTATAATGTGTGCGAGTGTGTTACCTACGTGTGTGACTTAGATACATGGGTTGGGTGCATGGTTTAACTATATTGGATGCACGTGTGGCCCATTAGTTGCATGGGTTAGATGTGTGGGACCTCAAATTATTTCACAGAACAAAACATAAGGGGGAAAGGATGCGTTCTCTATTACTCAAATTAATCCTAAACAAAATATAAAGGGAAAGAGAATGGTCTTTCCACAACCCCAACTTAAGCCCAAAATTATTACAAGATGGAGGATGGACTCCTCATAATCCTATGTAAATCCCATGAAAAAAAATTAAGTTATTAAGAATAGGAAGATAGTTGGCTCTCCACAACCTCCATCCACCCTATTTAACTTGATTTTTAATTCTTAACAGGGCTAATCAAGAGGTTTGCTTGGGCATAACATATTTTACTTGAAAAATATTTTTGTCCCAAATTTAGAAAATGGATTATGGAAAAAGTATTTTATCTATCACTCTATGAACTAAGGAGAGGCGAACCTTTAAAATACTTTATAAAAGATAAAATTTGATAGAAGGGATAAAATTCGATCTAGGGGATACTCAGTTAATATTTTATGGTTTCAAGAAGACATATTAACAATTCTATATTACTTGGGTTGGTGGGATTTTCTTTTAGTCACAACAATTGGGGTGATAATGATCTTAACTTATCTTCCTTCTTGTGGAGAACTCTTACATGTTCATGTACCTTCAATGAAATAGAAAATTTCAATGTTGTATCTATTGATAGGTTCTCCATTGATCATACTCTACATTCTAGTTTATCATCTTCATCCAAAACTTCATCAATCTCACATTCCTCTTTTAAAATGATGTAGAAACCATCATCACTTCAGCTACAATTCTATTACTCCAATGAATTTATACCATCATATCCAAAAGTGAACTATGTGATTCTTTTCTTCCCAATTAACATCCTCAAGTGATATCCCCTCTTCATAAATTCTACCCACAATTATTCGACCATTAAAAAACTTATGCCTTTGACCCAAAAACATTCCTCAAAGACTTAATGATATGAAAATTTGTTATGTTTTGAGTTGTTCGAATGGTTCATTCACTCAACCTTACACATGTTTGAGACAATATTAATTGTGACAACCATTATTTGATTCCTTACATTACATGGTTCTTGTATCAAGAATTTTTTATTTGAAATTTATATTGCATTAATGTTCTATTAATTTCCAATAACCACAAGAATCTATAGATTACCATGAATATGTCTTTTAAAAAATTGGGTTAACTTTCATTTATTAATAAATTTGTCAATATTGTAGGAATGCAAATGACTCTAAAATATCTTATATAAAATTGAACTTGTTAGTAAGCATTTCCAACAACTTATTGCTACCATGTTCACTAACTCATATGAATTTCTTTTTTTCTTCATCAACCCATCATAAGTGTTCTTCATAAATTCATTCATAACTCATCATAAGTGGACATCGAAATTATTGCCATATTCATCATCAACATTATACAATACATGATCATCATCATCATCATCGTCATTGGTGTCATCATCATCGTCATTGTCATCATCATCATCGACAACATCATGGTTGTTAGGGTCACTCATATACCATTGGGGTTCATCATCACTCATCGTCATTGGTATTCATGTCATGTTCTTAGGTTCACTCATATGCCATTAGTGGCATTCAAATGTTGTTGAGGAAAGTTGAATGTCATTAGAGTCATTTAGGTGACATTAGGGTCGCTCAAATGTCGTTATGGTCATTTAGGTTCCATTAGTATCAATTGGGATTAGGGATCATCATCATGGAAATCAACATTGTATTCAACATCATATGTTACATCATCATCATCATCATCGTTGTTATGGTCACTCATATGCCATTAGGATTCATCATCACCCATCATTGTTGGGATTCATGTCATGTTTTTAGGGTTAGTCATATGCCAATAGGGACACTCAAATATGGGGACACTTGAATGTCATTAGAGTCATATAGGTGACATTAGGGTCACTCGGATGTCATTACGGTCATTCAGGTGTGCTATCACATGCATCATCAATGTAGACATTGACATTGTTGTCATTATCATCCTCAACGGCATATGATACATCATCATCATCATCATAATCACCTTCGTCAGAATCATCGTCATCATCATCGTCATCGTCATCATCATCATCATTGTCATCATCAAGTACATAATCAACATCATCATCGTCATCATTGTTGTCGTTAGGGTCACTCATGTGCCATTAGGGTTCGTCATCACTCATCGCCATTGGAGTTTATGTCATGTTTTTAGGGTCACTCATATTCCATTAGGGTCATCAAATGGTTGTTGGGGACACTTTAATGTCATTAGAGTCATTTAGGTGACAACAAGGTTACTTAGATGTCGTTATAGGCATTTAGGTTCCATTAGGATTAATCAATATCTAGAAGTGCTATTACATGTATAATCATCATGGACATTGACATTGTCATCATCATTGTCGTCAACATCATACGGTACATAAACATCATCATCATCGTCTTCATCATTTTCATCATCATCAAGTATATCATCAACAACATCATCATCATCATCATCACCGTTAAGGTCACTCCTATGCCATTAGGTTTCATCGCCACTCATCCCCATTAGGATTCATGTCATGTTGTTAGGATCACTCATATGCCATTAGGGTCACTAAAATGTTGTTGGAAACATTTGAATTTCATTAGAGTCATTTAGGTGACATTAGGGTCGCCTAGATGCTATTACAATCATTTAGGTTCCATTAAGATCAATCGGGATCCAAAATTTCTATCATATACATCATCATCGTGGACTTAGACATCGTCATCATCATCATCAACAACAACAACATATGGTACATACACATCATCATGATCATCATTTCGATATATTGTCATGATATTCATTCAGGTCATCAACATTGTGATGATGAACAAGGAATCCTAAATACTACCTTACAAAGAATTCCTTAAAATATGTTTCCCCTCACCTAACTAGATCGATGGGTATTTATAATTAGTCATTGTTATGATAAATGGGTCAACATGATCATAAAATACATAAAAATCACCGTCAAAATCATTTCCATGTATCATCATGATAGTCATTCATTTTATCATCATTGAAATCAACATATATCATCATCATAGTCAATGTAGGCATCAATTGTGATCGATATCATCTTATAAATGTGATGATGAAAAATGAATCCAACCACCTATTAATTAAATTAGTTTCCTAAAATATATTTGGCTTGTGTTTGTGAATGTAGGCATCAATTGTCATCGTTATCATCTTTTAATAAGATCATCATAATTCCACCGTCTTTGTCATCATGCATCATCGTCATTATCATCATCATGTTGTTAGGGTAACACTCATATGCAATTAGGGTCACTGAAATGTTGTTGGGGACACTTGAATGTCATTAGAGTCATTTGGGTGACATTAGGGTCACTCAAATGCCATTATGGTCGTTTAGGTACCATTAGGATCAATCATGATCCAGAAGTGATATCACATGCATCATCATTGTGGACATTGATGTCATCAGCATCATCATTATCAACATCAGACGGCACATCAACATCATCATTATCAACATCAGATGGTACATCAACATCATCATCACCATCATCATCATCATCAAGTACATCATCATCATCATCATCATCATCATCAGCATCATCATCATCATCATCATCACCATCATCATCATCATCATCATCATCATCATCATCATCACCGTCATCATCATCATCAAGTACATCATCAACATCATCACCATTATAATTGTGATTAGGGTCACTCATATGCCATTAGGGTTCATCATCACTCATTTACATTAGGATTCATGTCATGTTGTTAGGGTCACTCATATGCCATTATTGTCACTAAAATGTTGTTGGGGAAACTTGAATGTTATTAGAGTCATTTAGGTGTCATTAGGGTCTCTTAGATGTCGTTACGGTCATTTAGGTTCCATTAGGATCAATCATGATCTAGAAGTTCTATCACATGCATCATCAATGTGGAAATCAACATAATGGTCATCATCATCATCATCAACATCATACAATGTATCATAATGATCATCATCAAGTACATCGTCATTTCCATCATCGTCGTAGACATCTACAGTAATATCACCATAGTCATCATCATTGTCATCATCATATATCATGATCATCACAATCAATGTCAATATCATCATCAACATGATCATTGTTGTGATAATGACCAGCATAGATCCATCTTAAACCCGAATCTATTGATCCGCATCGCAGTTGGCATCGTGTCGGATGCTAACTCCGACACATTCTTGACTAGTCTTCGCAGTTGATACAACTTCGACAAGTTTTGATGCAACAAGACTTCGACAAACTTTGCACATTCGACATGTTCAGCGACCTCATAGTTCACGACATCGGCATACAACGTCGCCATGCGACCAACGACAGTCGAACCTCGACAAACTGTCTTTCTGTCTTCCAGTTGACTGTAACGGTTGAACAGTTGAACTGCTCTAACTTCTTCTTTGTAACTGAACGTAACGAGCAGGAACCCAAGCATCTCGGATTTCTTTATAAGCATGTAAACTATTGTAATATACATCTAATTTTTGGAGCTAATCGTATTTTATCAGATCTTCATCTTGATTAATCTATAACAGTTCACATTCCTGCATATTGTCTGTGTGTACTTGTGTATTGCGTTTTGCTCTTTCTTTTTATTAAGCTTCCGCCATAACAGAGCCGACTCATTCAATCGAACTGTTGTCCCCCTCGTGCTTCCTGGACACGATACGGATCATCTATTAAGCAACAAGAGAGATGCAATTTCTTGTGGTGTAATTTTTTTCTTGATGTGTAAAAAAATTAAGATAAAAGAATTCAAAGATAGTCATGATGATTCGATTAGCATAATATATATTTAATTTCATTAAAACATATGTAAAAAATTTCTAGCCGACATGTTTTCATTTTATTTATTTTGTTATTATTATTAAAATATGTCACATTATATCACATCACATCACATCACAACATATCCCCCATATTGGGTTGTAAGCACCTCGCTATTCTTAGTGCAATAAAGGGATCAAACCACCTAATTTATTACATGAGTTTCATAAAAGAGATTTGGTATATAAGTGGGAATGTAGGAATCAATTGTGATTGATATCATCTTATAATTATCAAATCATCATCAACACCATAAGAATTGTCATAATGCATCATTTTCATGATGTTAGGGTCACTGAGATCAATTTGGGTCACTCAAATATTGTTAGGGACACTCAAATGAAATTAGAGTCATTTAGGTGACATTAGGGTCACTAAGACTCCATTAGGACCATTTAGGTTCCATTAGGATCAATGAAGATCTAGAAGTGATATCACATGGATCATCAACATTATTGGCACAAACATCATCATCGTCATCAATGTCAACACCATACAGTACACTATAAAAACCATCATCGTGATTGTCATAATCATATATCATCATGATATTCATTTAGGTCATCAACATTGTGATGATGAACAAAGCATCCTACTACATTACAAGAATTTCTTAAAGGACATTTTCCCTCACCTAACTAGTTTGATGGGTCTTAATAATTATCAATTGTCATTATCCTTTTCATCATATCCATCATCATTGTCATCATTGTATACATCGAGATTAACGCCATAATCATCATCATATATGATCATCACAGTCAATATCATGATCATGATCATCATAGTTATCATTGTGATAATGATAAAGGAAGCAAACCACCTAATCGCATGAGTTTCATAAAAGAGATTTGAGATAGAGTGTGATTGTAGGCATCAACTGCAATAAATATCATCTTATAATTATAAAATCATCATCATGTCCATCATAATTGCCATAATGCATCATCGTCAAGTTGTTAGGGTCAATCAGATGCCATGAAGGTCTCTTAAATGTTGTTAGGGACACTTGAATTCCATTAGAGCCATTTAGGTGATATTAGGGTTATTTAGGTTCCGTTACGATCAATCAAGATCAATGGGTGCTATTACAATCGTTTATGTGCCATTTGGATCAATAAAGATCCAAAAGCACTATCACATGCATCATCAACATCAAAATCTACATTATCATCGTAATCATCATCATCAACATCATATAGTACATCATCATCATCATTGTCATCATTGTCATCGTCATATATCATCGTGATCATAATCTTTCATTTCAACCACATTGTGATGATGTACACGACATCTTACTACCTTTCAAGAATTTCATAAATGACATTTTTCCTCGCCTAACTGGGTCAATGGGTCTTAATAATTAGTAATTATCATGATCCTATTTGTCATCAATTGTCATCATTATCATTATCATCAATGCATCAATTGTCATCATTATCATCTTATAATAACATCATCGTAAACGCCATCATCTTTGTCCCCATGCATAATCATTGTTGTCATACTATTATAGTCACTCATATTCCATTAGGGTCACTAAAATATTGTTGGGGAAACTTGAATGTCATTAGAGTAATTTAGGTGACATTATGGTCACTTGCACGAAATTACAGTCATTTAGGTTCCATTAGGATCAATAAGGATCCAAAAGTGTTATCACATGCATAATCATCATGGATATCAACGTTGTCATGATCCTCCTCCTCCTCCTCCTCATCCTCATCATTTTTATCATCATTTCCATCGTCATAGAGATCGACATTTTCTCCAAAGTCATCATCATTGAAATTATCAATGTAGTGCTCATAATTGTCATCATTATCTTATTGTAATTCCTAGTGCAAAAGAGGAATTCAAAGTTGGTGATACCCCTGGAGATATGGAGGACGCTATTTCTAGTGCAAAAGGAAGCAAAAGTAGGCACTATTGAGGGTGCTATGCTTGGTGCTAAAGTGGACGATAATTTCAACCACTTTAGCGCCTAATTTAAAAAAGGGATGCAAAAACGCCAAGAAAAGTGCCATCCTATGAAATAGCGTCGACTTTGCCTAGAAAATGAAGAAAAATACACTAAAAGTGTTAGTGGACGCCAAAAAAGGAGATAAAAGGGATTGTATTCATAAGGTTTTGCTGTAGTGCATTCATGTGTCTAATGGATGTAATTTTCATGCAGTATTTGGATAAGTTTGTAATTGTGTTCCTAGATGAGATCTTCATCTATTCCAAGTCAAAACAAGAGCATGAAGAAAATATAATATTCATAATGCAAGTACTCATAGAGCATCAGTTGTATGCCAAGCTCAATAAGTGTTCATTATATCAGAGTAGAATTCAATATTTGGGACACATCATATCAAAAGAAGGTATCTTAGTGGATACTGAAAAGATAAGAGCTATTATGGAATGGATAACACCAAGGAATGTATCAAAAGTGAGATATTTTATGGGATTAATAGGATACTACAAAAGATTCATTGAAGGGTTCTCAAATTTAGCTCATCCGATTACATCCTTACAGAGGAAGGGTGTGAAGTTAGATTGGATTTCTAAGCGTGAAGACAATTTTAAGAGATTAAACGAGTTGCTTACCAGTGCACTAGTTTTAAAGATTGTATATCCTATTGAAAGTTTTGTAGTGTCCACCAATGCATGTAAGAAAGTTATTGGTGGAGTATTGACTCAGAGGTTCCATGTAATCAGTTATGAATCCAGAAATATAAAAGAACATGAACAGAACAATGACACTCATGATTTGGAGGTTGTAGCTATCGTTCATGCCTTGAAAATGTGGAGACACTACTTGATGGGTAAGAATTCTAAATTAAGGACTGATCATGATGGGTTTAAGTATTTGTTTGAGTATCCTACTTTGAATGCTAGGAAGAGAAGGTGGTTGGAATTAATTCGTGAATATAGCTTTGATATCAAGAACATCAAAGGTAAGGAGAATAAGGTAGTTGATGCACTTAGTAGGAAGATACATGTGATACATGTAGTATCTCTTAGTACTGGTACATTTGTCGATTTGAAATATAGGATCATGGAAACTAATGCTGTTGATGAGCATTACCAGTAGGTAAGAGATGGATTGCAACAGTAGAAAGTGCCTCAGAAGTTTGAATAATATAGGTTGGAAGATAATGGAATTCTCTTTTACAAGGACAGAGTGTATGTGCCAAACTCTATAAATTTGAGTAATGTGGTTCTGAAAGATATGCATAATGTGTATTATGCTAGGCATTCAGGTTATCAGAAAAAAATAGTAGTTATGAGGAAGCAGTACTACTAGCCAGGCATGAAGAATAATGTTTCAGAATACATAGTTAGATGCATGGAATGCCAAAAAGTTAAAGTAGAGCAGCTAGATTGTTACAACCATTTCCTATACTATAATTGAAGTGGGATGTGGTCACTATTGATTTCATCATAAAGTTTCCTAAGACAAGGTCACAACATGATTCCATCATGGTGGTGGTGGAAAAGTTAACTAAAGCAACTCACTTTATTTTAGTGAAGACAAATCATACATCATCTAATATTGCAGACATCTTTATGAAAGAAGTTTCTAGGTTGCATGTAATTCCAAAATCTATAGTGTCAGATAGAGATTCCAAGTTTATTGGTAACTTTTGGAAAGGCTTGTTTAAAGGATTTGGTACATATTTGAAAATGAGTACATCCTACCATCCTCAGACAGATGGTTAGATATAAAGAGTCAATCAATTGATTGAGGACATGTTGACAATGTATGTGATCGACCATCCATCCAAGTGGGAGGACTATTTGCACTTGGTAGAGTTCGCTTGCAATAATGTATATCATGCCTTGCTAAAGATGAGTCCTTTTGGGGAATTATATGGGAGGAAGTGAAATACTCCTATTAGTTGGGAAAAACCAATAGACATAATCATTGTTGGACTAGAAATTTTGAAGGACAATTGGAAGATTAGATGGTTAAGATCAAGCATAATTTGGAAGCAACTCAGGATAGAAAGAAAAGCTATGGAGATAATAACATAACATAAAGACAGTTTAATGTTGGAGAGCATGTCTTTTTGAAATTCAGATCCAAAAAGAGCTTCTTGAAGTTGGGGAACTGCTCCAAACTAGCTGCTAGATATTGTGGACCTTTTGAGATTTTAGCTAGACTAGGACCTGTTTCATATGAGCTTGCTTTTCCTACTTGCATTAAAGTGCATAATTTGTTTTCATGTATCTTTGTTAAAAAAGTATATACCAGATGCTAATCATGCAATTTATTGGAATGTAATTCAGGTGGAACCGGAAGCGGATTTCCCTGTAAAACAAGTTTCCATTGTGGGAAAAAAACTCAAGATGCTCCGCAGTCGAGAGATCAGACAGGTAAAGGTCCAATGGAATCACTACAATCCAAAAGATGATACTTGGGAGATGGAAGATGCTATGATGGAGGCATACCCTCATCTTTTCTAAAATATTGTATTGAGGCATGTATGTAATAAGTATGCATCGAGGACAATGCATTGTTTAATGGGGAGGGGGATGTAATGCCCTAGTTGTTAATCCCCAAACATATGTTGTTTTTTATTATTATTATTGGGAACCAGGTTCCGTGACTATGGAATTTGGACATTATTATTATTATTGTTGTTGTTGTTGTTTAATTAAATAACTATCTTCAATTTGGACAACTAACAAGAATGGGGGGCCATGTATTCCACATGTGAGGGGGTTGGGGACTATGAGTTGTTTCTCTCCCTAACATTGCTTGTTGGACCCTATTTTTTGTTATTTTGGTTTATGGAGGTGTTAAAAATCAAATTAGCACCCTAGTCATGTGACAGAAGAAGCACATTTTTACCATGTGCCCGCAACATGAAGACAGAAACATAAGTACATTCAGAGACAAGTCCTCTCTGATCTAATCACTTCTCCTATAAATGGAAGGATTAGGTGAAGACAGTAACAACCTAAGAATACCAAGTTCAGTGACTGAACCACTCATAAAAGGTCTAAAACTAAGCTACACCAATCAATAAGTGCAGATGAATGCATTAAAGTGCATTAATTGTACTTAAAGTATGTTAAAGTTGTGCAAAAAGCCTAAAAACTATGGAAAAGTGGGTTTTGAGCTAAAATAATAAAAAAAAGATGAAAAGGGGTAATCACACATTGAAGAGAGAAAAATGAGGGCTCATTTCCCAATGCTATATAAGAAAGGCATGGGAGGCATTGTAGAAGAGAAAAAAAGGAGCAAAGGCATGCTGAAGAGATTCTAAAGGAGGAGAAGGAGCTCAAATTCTTCAAAAGCAAGGGTGAAGGAAGGGAAGCTCATGACAATGGAAGACAGATTCACACCAAGATCATTGGTAAGGATGTACTTCTTCTTAGTTTTAATATGAATGGATTCAAGTTTCTACCATCTAAGAGTTTGAATTTGGCTTATCATGCACGAGTTTAATTCCTAAATGAATCTAGATCTTAATGAGTTTTGATTAATGAATATAGATATTTGTAAACTTGTGATAATCTTTTCATGTTGCTGACATTGGAACTCACCATTTATTAGTAACATAGATTGATATGTTGCATATCTAACTCCCTACATGCAAACATCATAATCTATTATCAGATTGGCGACCATATGGCTTCAAATCGCTAGAAATTTCTCCATATTTCATGATTTTGCTTCATTTTTTGGTGATCTCCATACTTTAGATCTACTCACTTGGAGCTTAAATATTAGTTCAAGATCCATAGATACAGCAATATGACCTCCAAACCGGCCTCCACCCACCTTTCTTGCAGCAAATGCTTCAAAATCCCACTCTACATCTAGTTTCTTGAATTTTATGTTTCCAATTTGCAACTCATCCACCTAGTTTGTGAGAAGCTTGTTTTAGATCTGTTGTGGATGCTTATTAAGTGAATTTGCAGACCTGTTTTGAAAGCTTCTTTTGCTGCTCATGATCATCCTATCACTCTTTTGAAAAGTGTTCACATGATTTGCATTATTTGCACCTAGATCTTCACCTTTGGACTCATCTTCCAATAACTTTTAAATCTGCCCCAAATTTGAAGTTCTTTGTCAAAATTGTGATCGATCTTTACATATTTGCTTGCGTTATTTAGCTCAAGATCAGTTTGATGCTCATACTTAGCATCTTACTCTTTTTTAGAACCTTTGAAATTTTTTTTGCATCATTTGGATCAAAGATATCTCCCATTGGAATGACCTTCCAAAAACTTTAAACGTTGCTCCAAATTTGCTCTCTCTTTTCAATTTTTTCTTCAAGTTGTAATAGATCTTCTAGCTTGAGAGCATATTAGCTCACATATACATGCTTTGTCACACTTATGACTGATATTTAACTTCATTTGAACCTTCTTTACATCTTTTCCAAGTTTACACACCTTCCAAACACATTAGTTCAAGCTTGTAATCTTACACTAGATGGAAGAGATCTCTTTCATTTTTTGATCTGTTCTGGGACCTGTTTTGTATGAATTTTACATACTTTTTTAGAGCCTTATGTGAAGCTTGAAATCAGCCTTATAATCTGTTGATGTATATGTAACTTCGGAATGTATTTCACATATATGTATATTGTATTCCTATAGAGATGGTATTATTCCTCTATAAGGAAGTGTTGTCATTTATATTGTAAGTGTCGTAACTTATACTTGATGGGTTATTAGACCACCTTGTTTGGGGTCGGCCCTGTATAAGTCATGTGGGTCAAATGGTTATTAGACCACCCTATTGGGGGTCGGCCATGTGGGTCAAAGGGTTATTAGACCACCCTATTGGGGGTCGGCCCACTCAGCATTATGTTATGTGGTTAAGTTCGAGCCTACATGAGTTAGGTAAAAAGGCAAGTCAAGTCAAGTATAAATAGAGTGCGGGAGGCACTCTATTTACTCACTCACTTCTCACACATGCTCTCAAGGAGGAGAGGCGCACTTATGGAGGAGGAGGATCTACTGCTAGGTTATGTCTATCTCTTGGTTGGTTGTATCATTGCTCTATCTATCTCTGAGGAAGTTATTGGGGTTTTTCACCTTCATGGTTTTCCCCAAGTAAATCTTTGTGTCTCTTGTGTGCTTGCATTATTGTCTCCATGATTGATATGCTGTAGATATGCTGTACATGTTGTTCTCTCAGTTAAGATCCTAGATCATATTGAAGTAAATTCTGAAAATTTAACATGGTATCAGAGCTAGCCTGAAAGAAGGCATGATATGGCATGTATGACACTTGTTGCACTTACGATGCTAGGGCTTGATATAGCAAAAACCAGTCATCGTAGCACTTTCGCTATAAATCCGTTTTGGCGAAGTTTTCGGATCTACAATTGTTACAGGCCGAAGCTAAGATCTCCAGGTATCTTGTGTCCAAAGGACAACCTCTAATTCGTTGTACTTTGTGATTTATGATCTGTACAATATAGGGTTTCTGCCTCTTCCAGATCTGAGTCAAAATCAGGTGACCTTGGAAAAAAGGTCATAACTTGGTCTAGGAAGCTCCAAATGAAAATTAGTGAAAAGTGACAGGTAGTACACAGACTATACTATCTCAGAAAACTTTTTCAGAGGCCGAAGTTGAACCTGTGACACGTGGCACTCCGTACAAGTGCGCTCTACTGTATTATCCCATAAACAGGTCATGTTGCGACATTTGGCATAACTCTCTCTCAGAGAGTCCAATTGAGGTCAGACCTGTGAGGATGGAAAGGCAACAGGCCGAGCTATCTCAGGAAACTTTTTCAGAGGCCGAAGTTAAAACAGTGACACGTGGCACGCTGTACACGTTTTCTCTCCTGTTTTATCCCAAAACAGGTCACGTTGCGACATTTGGCATAACTCTCTCTCAGAGAATCCAAATGAGGTCAAACCTATCAGGATGGAAAGATAACAGGTCATGCTATCTCAGAAAACTTTTTTAGACCCTGTGGATCAAAAATTTCGGAGTTACACCAGAAACAATCAGGTACATATTTATGTCAAAACAGAATTATTTTTTAGTACCTTCATTCATGGCTTCCGGAATTTAGGGCTTTGGAGAAAGTTGGAATTTTTGTAATCGGAGACCACGGCTGAATGCTACTCATCAAAATAAAAATTTAGAGACCAAAATCAGAATTTTTGGTTGGGTAGACGGCCGGGTTTGATCAAACCCTAGTTCAGGACTTTGATCAGAAAAGTGGAAAATTAGGGCTTCTGTAAAAATGGGAATTTTTGAAATCTGTGACCACGGCTGGAAGCTCCTCAGAAAAATAGAAGCTTAGAGCTTTGGATCAAACATTTTGATGGGGCAAAAGAGTGGGCTTCATCAAACCCCAGTTCAGGGTCACGTCCAGTGAATCCGGAAGTTTCAAAGGCAAAATTGAGGAGTGAAACTTTGCAGTTTTCAAATTCTGAATATACCAGTTTGATCAGTTCATCAAGGTGCATATTCCTATCCTATCGAAAGGTTGAAATTCAAAGTTTGAATTTTTGGGGTTTCTCTGACAAACCCATATCCAGCTCAAGGTCCAGTTCTTGCAAATCAAGTGGATTGGGTTAATCCTAGAAGAAGATGGATTGATCACCTACATAAGTGAAAGAAGTTCCTGTCTCAGAGGGAGATGAGGATAAGGCCTTACATAAGAAGATTACAAGCGATCTCGACAGGTATGACTCATCGAGGTATGTTTCGATATTTGTCCATGATTAAGTTTATGGTATGTTTGTCTTCATGTTATTACGGTTAGTACAATTTTGATTTTAGATTTGTTGTATCACCTTAACAAAATTATGAATGCATGATAGAAGATATTCATTGGTTAGGGTGTTGACACTTATGATTGTACTAATGCATTATGGTGTTGTATGAGGTTTATGTTGTCTACTAACATGAAAGGTACACCAAGAAAGACAGATCATGTTCTGGTCCAAGAACATATGATCATGATAACATGAGGACAAAGATTCATCCATTGTCATGGATCTCATACAAGATCCATTCACGAGGTATGTATAACTTGGTTAACTTATGAGACATGCAGGTTACTAGCACAAGTCACTGAAGAGAACCAAAAGACATTATACAGGTATGTTAGACATAACTAGCTAACATGATAATCCAGGTATGTTTTTCCTATATCAAGCTATATTCCTACCTTGGGTTAGGATCTTATACTATCGCGTTCTTGATAATGATTATTCATGAAGTCATAGGTTTGAATAATCATGATTGTATGCATATTATGTTTCTTACCATAATTGATGATATGACTAACCAGAAGAATCATGATGGTATAGGTTTGAATAATCACAGGTTTTATGCATTTTATATCTCTTATCTTGATTGATGATTCAACTAACCTGAAGAGTCTTAGGCTTGAGTAATTACAGGTTTAGACATGTTATGTTTCTTATGATTTGACTAACCATAAGAATCCTTGAATGCTAATGCTTATTATTTCTGTTTGAAATGATCATGACTATACATGCTTGAGATTATTGTGTTTTAATAGTATACTAATGAATGTAAGATTTTATATGAGATCACAAGGATAACACATTCATGATACTAATAAGCATTCATAGGGACCAAGGATGAATATGAGTTCAAGAACAGGTAATTCAGGAAGAAAAGATCAAGAGGGAGCACACTCTAGTTGTTCCTGCAAGAAAGCAAAGGAGCACACTTCAGTAGTTTCTGCAAGGATGCAGATATTCAGAGGGAGTTGATCATCTCTCTACATTTCACAACAGAAAGGTGTAGAAGAAGCTACCTCAGATTAGGACTCTAGCAGCTCCTGCAAGGAAGCAAAGACTCAGAGGGAGTCCACCCAACAAACAAACAAAGATAAGTATTTTAATTATCATTTCTTGCATATTTGTTTGTTTAAATAAAATTGTTCAATGATGTATATGCTCATGTTCCTAGACTTAGGATATGTATTGTGCATATTAGAATAATTGCATTGATGAACAATATACTACTAATATTCAAGGGTAAGTGGCCCATAGCACTATACAACATTCCATTGCTACTTATCTAGAATGAAACCTCTTTGCTGACATGTTGGGAGTTGTGCACACTCTTAACAATGTTCTGGTAGAGATTGGAAGGCATCTAGAAAGTTACGGGATATGGATAAATGTTGTATTGAAGCATTGGCTAAGATAATTGCATGACTGTATGACATATTTATTTATGTGTAAGAATTTGTTCTCAAAACTATGAGATGTTTTCTAATCATGCAATTTAACTTGTTGTGTAGGAAAGATCGTATGCCATCTCCTACAAAAGAAGAACTACAACATTTGTTCAGCAACAAATTTATTTATTGAAGATATTGAAGTTCCCAGGATCTGGGATGAAGAAATGGAATGCCATGATCCATCGATCATGAAGAATGATGTTTGGGATGTAGTCCCAAGATGTGAAGGGAAGTTTGTTATGACTTCCAAATGGAACTATCAGATCAAGCATGTTGCAGATGGCAGCATTGAGAAATATAAAAGTGATGAAATAGAAGATGCACCAGATGGATCTCAAGACAGCATGGTGTAGTCATATATGTGTGCAGAACTTGGTATGGTAGGATAGACAGCTTTCTATCCAGTTTGGGCGTTACCAAGAGTAAAGCAGATTCCAACCTTTTCTACAAGGTTGAAGAAGGTAATCCAGTGATACTACTTTTTATGCAGATAACCTATTTGTTACAGGTAAAGATAGATTGATTGCCGACACACAGCGGAAGCTTTCTTCCAAGTTCGAGATGAAGAACTTGGGGATGATGCACTATTTGTTTTTGGCATGGAGGTGTGGCAGAGTGCATATGGAATCTTCCTTGGACAAGGGAAGTATGTAGTAGAGATCCTGAAGAGGTTCGGGATGATGGACTGCAAGGATATGGCCACACCTATGGCATCGAATCTGAAGATTCTATGTGATGCTTCATCTGAGCCAGTTGATGTCTCTTTGCATCGTCAGATGATTGGGTCCTTGATGTACCTGATGAACACGAGACCAGACATTTGCTTTGCTGTGAACACATTGAGCCAGTTCCTGACGGATCCGAGGAGTGTTCACCTGGTTGCTGTAAAGCATGTTATGAGGTACCTGAAGGGTACAGTGGATTATGGGCTCAGGTATGAGGAGAATCAAAAGTTTAACCTGCAGGGTTATGTTGATTCAGATTGGGCTGGCAGTGCTGCAGACAGGAAGAGCACATCTGGGTGTTGCTTCAGTATGGGATCAGGTGTGATCTCTTGGTTTAGCAGGAAGCAGTCCTGCGTAGCACTGAGTACAGCTGAGGCAGAGAATGTTGCAGCCTGTTCAGCTAGTTGTGAGACAGTATGGCTACGGAAGCTACTGTCTGGGTTATTTGATCTCCCATTGGAGGCTACTGGTATCTTCGGTGATAACCAGAGTTGTGTGAAGCTGTCCGAGAACCCAGTGTTTCATGACAAGTCGAAACACATAGAGATCAAATATCACTATATCAGGGATATGGTGCAGAGAGGAGCTGTGAAGCTCCTATATGTTGCGACAGACGAGCAGATTACAGATATGCTGACGAAGCCGCTAGCCAGAGTGAAGTTCGAGTACTTCAGAGAGAGGCTTGGCGTTCTTCAGATTGAGGACACTTCGAGGAAGAAGTGATGGACACATTTGCTGAAGCCATTCCAAGCATGTTGGAAGGAGGATCCTTCACATGGCTGTGGATGTAAGCGTTGGATAATGGGCATCAGGATGATGTTCTGGTTTCTGCTTGGATATGACCAGTTGGATCATTTATGTATGTACGCATCATGCTGGATGCTGGATATGATCGGTTGGATCATGTATCTTTGTATGTTCAGGTAGATCATAGATGCTGATGGATACATTGTGTGGATCATGTATCTTTGTATGATCAGGTAGATCATGTATGTTGATGGGTACATTGTGTGGATCATGTATCCTTGTATGATCAGGTAGATCATGTATGTTGATGGGTACATTGTGTGGATCATGTATCTTTGTATGATCAGGTAGATCATGTATGATTGATGGATACATTGTGTGGATCATGTATCTATGTGTGCATCAGATGGATGCATTGTATGATCAGGATGATCATGGATGACGAGCTTCTCCAGATGACATGCAGCAGGATGTCGCAGTGATGATGATGAGTATCAGATGATACTTTGTGGCCGTGGATCAGGTTGTGCAGGAAAGCATGTAATTTGTGCCCTGGGAGATTTGCAGATGGTCTTTCGAGGTTTTGCCTATGGCATGTAATTCGGTGCCCTGGGACATCTGGCAAATGCTCTTGCGAGGTTTTGCTTGGGAGGACATGTAATTTGTGCCCTGGGAGATTTCAGGTCGGAGTTGTGTACCCGTAACATCCTGAGATGCTCTTGCGAGGTTTTGTCCTATGGCATGTAATTTGCTCCTGGGAGATCTGGACAGGATGAAAAAGGCCTCAGATGCTTCAGCCAGGTTTTGTGGTGGACCACATGTAATTTTCTCCTGGGAGATCTGGACAGGATGAAAAAGGCCTCAGATGCTTCAGCCAGGTTTTGTGGTGAGATCACATGTAATATGCTCCTGGGAGATCCGACAGGTAGAGCCGCGTGCTCGTAATAGCCTGGGATGCTTCAGCCAGGTTTTGTGATGGGTCACATGTAATGTGCTCCTGGGAGATCCTACAGGTAGAGCTGTGTGCTCGTAATATCCTGGGATGCTGCAGCCAGGTTTTGTGACGCACGTAATAAGTCCTGAGGATTCCACAGTATGGCCAGTGATGATGAAGACCTGCAGGTGGTGGGCCTACATCCAGTATGAAAAAGGACTGGCTCTGTAGAACTTCCTATGACGAGTAGATTCAGAGATTGATTGAGATAGCAGCAGCAGTGACGATGATGATGACTCGATGATGATTATCCAGTGACGATGATCCAGAGAAGATGACTTGTGCTAGAAGAACTGTGCTGAGAAATACCTTCCTAGTTAAGAGGGAGTGTTGATGTATATGTAACTTCGGAATGTATTTCACATATATGTATATTGTATTCCTATAGAGATGGTATTATTCCTCTATAAGGAAGTGTTGTCATTTATATTGTAAGTGTCGTAACTTATACTTGATGGGTTATTAGACCACCTTGTTTGGGGTCGGCCCTGTATAAGTCATGTGGGTCAAATGGTTATTAGACCACCCTATTGGGGGTCGGCCATGTGGGTCAAAGGGTTATTAGACCACCCTATTGGGGGTCGGCCCACTCAGCATTATGTTATGTGGTTAAGTTCGAGCCTACATGAGTTAGGTAAAAAGGCAAGTCAAGTCAAGTATAAATAGAGTGCGGGAGGCACTCTATTTACTCACTCACTTCTCACACATGCTCTCAAGGAGGAGAGGGGCACTTATGGAGGAGGAGGATCTGCTACTAGGTTATGTCTATCTCTTGGTTGGTTGTATCATTGCTCTATCTATCTCTGAGGAAGTTATTGGGGTTTTTCACCTTTATGGTTTTCCCCAAGTAAATCTTTGTGTCTCTTGTGTGCTTGCATTATTGTCTCCATGATTGATATGCTGTAGATATGCTGTACATGTTGTTCTCTCAGTTAAGATCCTAGATCATATTGAAGTAAATTCTGAAAATTTAACATAATCCTATTGAAAATTTAGGAAAGTTTCATAACAGTTGGATCAAGACATTTACACTTGGAATTCACTTCCAAACACCTTTAAATCTACTCCAAATTGTAATTAATTTTCAATCTTTTTCAATTGTTAGTAGATTTGTTTTGCTTACAACCTTATGAGATGATGGATCCCTGTTTTAACATGCTTAAGGACTGATATTAACCTACATTTATGTCTCTCTACATGGCTGCAAGTCTCCTAAAGCACACTTAAGAACTTGTTCACCAAAACACTTCAAGCACTTTCATTTTTTCAAACCTTTAGAATATGTTGATTGGAAACATTAATAAAACATAAACCATACACATTTGGAAATATCATACACCCTTGAAAGATCCTTTCACACACATTTGTATTTGAAGAACACCTTGAACATCACATGATTGAAATAATTTGAAAGTAATTTCTTCCCAAAAAACAGAATTAAACTTTAATTAGTTGAATTTTGTTGTGGAGTTAGAATATTTTCATGATTTTCATGCACAATTAGAGAGAGTTGCACTTTTAGAGTTCATTTTTCTTGAGATATATTGTGTATGAGGCACCGTATCCTCTTCACTCGCATCTTATGATGAACTTGTGAATAAGAAAGTGTATCTCGCTTGTAATAGTTTAGGAGTTCACTTTTCAAAGCATCTTATATCAAGTCACCGTATCCTCTTCACTCACATCTTATGATGATCTTGTGAATGAAAA
Organism: Larix kaempferi; assembly: GCA_027924585.1. Classification (NCBI taxonomy): domain Eukaryota; kingdom Viridiplantae; phylum Streptophyta; class Pinopsida; order Pinales; family Pinaceae; genus Larix; species Larix kaempferi. The sequence continues at coordinate 8,139,026 of BSBM01000767.1, read as the reverse complement.
AGTGGATCTCACTTGTAACAGAGTAAATTTAATTTTTGCATACAATTTCTGAGCCACTGTATCCTCTTCACTTGGGCCTTATGGCGATCTTGTGAATGAGAAAGTGGATCTCACGTGTAACACTTTAGGATTTAATTCAAAAGCATTCCAAAGGGATCTGCCTATCCTCTTTACTCGGGCCTTATGGCGATCTTGTGAATGAAAAACAGGGATCGCCCATGTAATAGAATTAGATTCATGTTTACTTGAGATATCTGTTTGGGTTACATTGGTCTTTACACATCAATTATTATCCATATTTCAGAGAAATTGTGCATAAACATACAAAATATACTAGAAATTTTGCATGACTGAAAGAAACTCATGAACTTCTCACTCTTCCTTAATTTAGAATATTCATCGAATTGAAAGGTAGAGTAGTGAACATTTTGCATTGTTTGGTTCATTTTTCTGTTTTCGAGTCAAAACACCACCAATTTCATTTCCACTCCTCAAACTAAGCAAACTACATTTAAAATTGGCACTTAATATAAAATTGACAAACTTTTGATTTTTATATCACCAACAAGTTTAGGTTAGTGCCCTGGATTAGGTTTGGAGAGTTAACACTACTGGGCTGCAAAAATTTGAAACTAGCATTGATTAAAGAGAGTAAATCCATTAGTCACAAAGAACGCTTGTCAGGAAAGCGCTTTTGAAACATGCGTCAAGCATAAGGTCAATCTATATAAGTAAGGGTGGTTCCCCCTTGTTGCTTATTTAGTGGGACATGAGCTTATCGAAGGGATTCTATGTTCAGTGACAAGTCCTCGGGGTGACATCACTATTTCTAGAGTTCCTGGTAATGAGAGTTGTCTTTGACTTACAACTGTCTGCCTGATCGTCGATTGTGAAGTGGTAACTTTAGTGGATATTCCTAGGGTATCACATAGGATGTTGTGAGTGGGACACACTTGCAATACTTGAGACAGACTTTGGAACTTTTACTCCTTGGGAGGGTGAGTGGTGAGGAACCAACACTTGTATGTCTGGCGATTAAAGTTTATTGTAACTGTTTCTCACACCTTCGATCCTAGCAATTGTATGAGGACATGAAATCCCTCAGCAGCTACTAGTTTCGGAAGGCCCTACAATCCAGCTTTTCACTAAGATTCGGTTCTTTGGAAAGGTAACTTTGCTTGCTTGAAATCTCTAATGAATTTTTACTGTGTGGACACTTTTTATTTTGTTGAGTCTAGAAATCCATAGGATTGTTCGATTCTGTTTGCAAAAATATTTTCAAATACATCCTTTTATCAAAATTCTTCAAAGTGGCTACTCTCTCGACCCACCAGTCACGGCGGCAGCGAAGTGAGTCACCAGAAATTGAAGGCCCCGCTACATTTCAGAGATGACTAAAAAGTACAAGACACTTTGAATTTGAAACCAACAGACTTCTAACTTCAATAATCAATAGTGGAGCAGAGACACATCAAAAAAATAGTACACCATCACCTACCCAGGAAAGCATATAAATTGTTGATCCTCTTGCTCCAATTTTAATTCAAACATTAGAAGACAACACTGCAAATACCGTAAATCCACCTCTGACAAATCTTTCAGACCCAGTGGTACTCCACATCAGTGAACCTTTGAACACCATCAATCCTCTTGTGCTACACTTGGTACACATGCTAAAATTCAACCTCTAATCCCATGGCTTCATCAAGAGCACAAGGGACCACATCAGCACCATCGTCAAAATCATTTCCATGTATCATCATGATAGTCATTCATTTTATCATCATTGAAATCAACATATATCATCATCATAGTCAATGTAGGCATCAATTGTGATCGATACCATCTTATAAATGTGATGATGAAAAATGAATCCAACCACCTATTAATTAAATTAGTTTCCTAAAATATATTTGGCTTGTGTTTGTGAATGTAGGCATCAATTGTCATCATTATCATGTTATAATAAGATCATCATAATTCCACCTTCTTAGTAATCATGCATCATCATCATCATCATAATCATCATCATGTTGTTAGGGTAAGACTCATATGCAATTAGGGTCACTGAAATGTTGTTGGGGACACTTATGTTGTTAGAGTCATTTGGGTGACATTAGGGTCACTCAAATGCCATTATGGTCGTTTAGGTACGATTAGGATCAATCATGATCCAGAAGTGATATCACATGCATCATCATTGTGGACATTGATGTCATCGTCATCATCATTATCAACATCAGACGATACATCAACATCATCATCACCATCATCATCATCATCATCATCATCATCATCATCATCATCACCGTCATCATCATCATCAAGTACATCATCACCATCATAATTGTTATTAGGGTCACTCATATGCCATTAGGGTTCAGCATCACTCATTTCCATTAGGATTCATGTCATGTTGTTAGGGTCACTCATATGCCATTATTGTCACTAAAATGTTGTTGGGGAAACTTGAATGTTATTAGAGTCATTTAGGTGTCATTAGGGTCTCTCAGATGTCATTACGGTCATTTAGGTTCCATTAGGATCAATCATGATCTAGAAGTTCTATCACATGCATCATCATTGTGGAAATCGACATCATTGTCATCATCATCATCAACATCATACAATGTATCATAATGATCATCATCAAGTACATCATCATTTCCATCATCGTCGTTATAATCATCATCATCGTCGTAGACATCTACAGTAATATCACCGTAGTCATCATCGTTGTCATCATCATATATCATGATCATCACAATCAATGTCAATATCATCATCAACATGATCATCGTTGTGATAATGACCAGCATAGATCCATCTTAAACCCGGATCTATTGATCCACATCGCAGTTGGCATCGTGTCGGATGCTAACTCCGACACATTCTTGACTAGTCTTCGCAGTTGATACAAATTCGACAAACTTTGCACGTTCGATATGTTCAGCGACCTCATAGTTCGCGACATCGGCATACAACGTCGCCATGCAACCAACGACTGTCGAACCTCGACAGACTGTCTTTCTATCTTCCAGTCGACTGTAACGGTTGAACAGTTAAACGTCTCTAACTTCTTCTTTGTAACTGAACGTAACGAGCAAGAATCCAAGCATCTCAGATTTCTTTATAAGCATGTAAACTATTGTAATATACATCTAATTTTTGGAGCTAATCGTATTTTATCAGATCTTCATCTTGATTAATCTAGAACAGTTCACATCCCTGCATATTGTCTGTGTGTACTTGTGTATTGCGTTTTGCTCTTTCTGTTTAATAAGCTTCCGCCATAACAGAGCCGACTCATTCAGTCGAACTGTTGTCCCCCTCGTGCTTCCTGAACACGATACAGATCATCTATTAAGCAACAAGAGGGATGCAATTTCTTGTGGTGTAATTTTTTTCTTGATGTGTAAAACAATTAAGATAAAAGAATTCAAAGATAGTATTCGATTAGCATAATATATATTTAATTTCATAAAAACATATGTAAAAAATTTCTAGCCAACATGTTTTCATTTTATTTATTTTGTTATTATTATTAAAATATGTCACATTATATCTCATCACATCACATTACAACATATCCCCCATATTGGGTTGTAAGCACCTCGCTATTCTTAGTGCAATACAGGGATCAAACCACCTAATTTATTACATGAGTTTCATAAAAGAGATTTGGTATATAAGTGGGAATGTAGGAATCAATTGTGATTGAAATCATCTTATAATTATCAAATCATCATCAACACCATAAGAATTGTCATAATGCATCATTGTCATGATGTTAGGGTCATTGAGATTCAATTTGGGTCACTCAAATATTGTTAGGGACACTCAAATGAAATTAGAGTCATTTAGGTGACGTTAGGGTCACTAAGAATCCATTAGGACCATTTAGGTTCCATTAGGATCAATGAAGATCTAGAAGTGATATCACATGGATCATCAACATTATTAGCACAAAAATCATCATTGTGATCAATGTCAACATCATACAATACACTATAAACACCATCATTGTCATTGCCATAATCATATATCATCATGATATTCATTTAGGTCATCAACATTGTGATGATGAAAAAAGCATCCTACTACATTACAAGAATTTCTTAAAGGACATTTTCCCTCACCTAACTAGTTTGATGGGTCTTAATAATTATTAATTGTCATTATCCTTTTAATCATATCCATCATCATTGATATCATCATTGTCATCATTGTATACATCGACATTAACGCCATAATCATCATCATATATGATCATCACATTCAATATCATGATCATGATCGTCATAGTTATCATTGTGATAATGATAAAGGAAGCAAACCACCTAATCACATGAGTTTCATAAAAGAGATTTGAGCTAGAGTGTGATTGTAGGCATCAATTGCAATAAATATCATCTTATAATTATAAAATCATCATCATGTCCATCATGATTGTCATAATGCATCATCGTCAAGTTGTTAGGGTCAATCAGATGCCATGAAGGTCTCTTAAATGTTGTTAGGGACACTTGAATTCCATTAGAGCCATTTAGGTGATATTAGGGTTACTTAGGTTCCGTTAGGATCAATCAAGATCCATGGGTGCTATTACAATCGTTTATGTTCCATTTGGATCAATAAAGATCGAAAAGTACTATCACATGCGTCATGAACATCAAGATCTACATTATCATCGTAATCATCATAATCAACATCATACAGTACATCATCATCATCACTGTCATCGTCATATGTCATCATGTTCATAATCATTCATTTCAACCACATTGTGATGATGTACACGACATCTTACTACCTTTCAAGAATTTCATAAACGACATTTTTCCTCACCTAACTGGGTCAATGGGTCTCAATAATTAGTAATTATCATGATCCTAGTTGTCATCAATTGTCATCATTATCATTATCATCAATGCATCAATTGTCATCATTATCATCTTATAATAAGATCATTGTAAATTCCATCATCTTTGTCCCCATGCATCATCATCGTCGTCATACTATTATAGTCACTCATATTCCATTAGGGTCACTAAAATATTGTTGGGGAAACTTGAATGTCATTAGAGTAATTTAGGTGACATTAGGGTCACTTGCACGAAATTATGGTCATTTAGGTTCCATTAGGATCAATAAGGATCCAAAAGTGTTGTCACATGCATTATCATCATGGATATCAACGTTGTCATGATCCTCCTCCTCCTCGTCATCATCCTCATCATTTTTCTCATCATTTCCATCATCATAGAGATCGACATTTTCACCAAAGTCATCATCATTGAAATTATCGATGTAGTGCTCATAATTGTCATCATTATCATATTGTAATCAAATCATCATCAATTCCATCATTATTGTCATCATGCACCATCCTCTTGTTGTTAGGGTGACTCAAGTTCCATTAGGGTCACTCAAATGTTGTTAGGGACAATCAAATATCATTAGGATCATTTAGGTTCTATTAGGGTCACCCAGATATCGTTAGGTTCATTTAGGTGCCATTGGGATCAGTCAAGATAAAATAGTGCTATAATTTCCTACATCATCATTATTGACATTAACATCATTGTCATCATCAACATGCTAGTCAACATCATACAAATCATCAATGCCATATTTATCATTGTTAGGATGCATCATAATCATTATCATCATTCCACTAGAGTCACTTAGATGTTGTTAGGGACACTCGAATACCATTAGGGTCATTTGGGATTAATTAGGGTCCCTTAGTTTCCAAAAGGACCACTTATGTGTTGTTAAGGTCAGTCATGGTCAAATAGTGCAATAACATGCATCATCCTCATCATCATAATTTTCATCTACATCATCGCCATAATCATCATCCTTATCATCGTCATTATCATCATATACATAAACATCAATGTCTAACACAACCCTCCCAAATATAACCCTCAACTCCAATAACCAATAGCCTCTATCCCATCAATTAATTAACTCATATGTTAAACTAGGCTCAATTCTCGGAGAAAAACTTGATGTTGTTTTGGGAGAAAATTTAGGCACAATACTAAGAGCTAAAACATGCTGGTACTTTGGGATCAAAACTAGATGCTATACTAGACGTTATTGTAGATGCAAAACTTGGTGCTAATCCTATGGACAATTAGGAAGCTAGATTACGCACTAAACCTTGGCACAACTTAGGGAGCTAAACTAGGTGCAATTCCTGGCTTAAATATTGGCGCAATTCCTAGTGCAAAAGAGGAATTCAAAGTTGGTGATACCCCTGGAGATATGGAGGACGCTATTTCTAGTGCAAAAGGAAGCAAAAACAGGCACTAGTGAGGGTGCTATGCATGGTGCTAAAGTGGACGATAATTTCATCCACTTTAGTGCCTAATTTAAAAAAGGGATGCAAAAACTCCAAGAAAAGTGTCATCCTGTGAAATAGCGTCGACTTTGCCTAGAAAATGAAAAAAAATACACTAAAAGTGTTAGTGGACGCCAAAAAAGGAGATAAAAGGGATTGTATTCATAAGGTTTTGTTTTAGTGCATTCATGTGTCTAATGGATGTAATTTTCATGCAGTATTTGGATAAGTTTGTAATTGTGTTCCTTGATGAGATCTTCATCTATTCCAAGTCAAAACACGAGCATGAAGAAAATATAATATTCATAATGCAAGTACTCATAGAGCATCAGTTGTATGCCAAGCTCAATAAGTGTTCATTATCTCAAAGTAGAATTCAATACTTGGGACACATCATATCAAAAGAAGGTATCTTAGTGGATACTGAAAAGATAAGAGCTATTATGGAATGGATAACACCAAGGAATGTATCAAAAGTGAGATATTTTATGGGATTAATAGGATACTACCGAAGATTCATTGAAGGGTTCTCAAATTTAGCTCATCCGATTACATCCTTATAGAGGAAGGGTGTGAAGTTAGATTGGATTTTTAAGCGTGAAGACAATTTTAAGAGATTAAACGAGTTGCTTACCAGTGCACTAGTTTTGAAGATTGTATATCCTATTGAAAGTTTTGTAGTGTCCACCAATGCATGTCAGAAAGTTATTGGTGGAGTATTGACTCAGAGGTTCCATGTAATCAGTTATGAATCCAGAAATATAAAAGAACATGAACATAACAATGACACTCATGATTTGGAGGTTGTAGCTATCATTCATGCCTTGAAATTGTGGAGACGCTACTTGATGGGTAAGAATTCTAAATTAAGGACTGATCATGATGGGTTGAAGTATTTGTTTGAGTATCCTACTTTGAATGCTAGGAAGAGAAGGTGGTTGGAATTAATTTGTGAATATAGATTTGATATCAAGCACATCAAAGGTAAGGAGAATAAGGTAGTTGATGCACTTAGTAGGAATATACATGTGATACATGTAGTATCTCTTAGTACTGGTACATTTGTCGATTTGAAATATAGGATCATGGAAACTAATGCTGTTGATGAGCATTACCAGCAGGTAAGAGATGGATTGCAATAGCAGAAAGTTCCTCAGAAGTTTGAATAATATAGGTTGGAAGAGAATGGAATTCTCTTTTACAAGGACAAAGTGTATGTGCCAAACTCTATAAATTTGACTAATGTGGTTCTGAAATATATGCATAATGTGTCTTATGCTAGGCATTCAGGTTATCAGAAAAAAATAGTAGCTGTGAGGAAGAAGTACTACTGGCCAGGCATGAAGAATGATGTTTCAGAATACATAGTTAGATGCATGGAATGCCAAAAAGTTAGAGTAGAGAAGCTAGATTGTTACAACCATTTCCTATACTAGAATTAAAGTGGGATGTGGTCACTATTGATTTCATCATAAAGTTTCCTAAGACAAGGTCACAGCATGATTCCATCATGGTGGTGGTGGAAAAGTTAACTAAAGCAACTCACTTTATTTTAGTGAAGACAAATCATACATCATCTAATATTGCAGATATCTTTATGAAAGAAGTTTCCAGGTTGCATGTAATTCCAAAATCTATAGTGTCAGATAGAGATTCCAAGTTTACTGGTAACTTTTGGAAAGGCTTGTTTAAAGGATTTGGTACATATTTGAAAATGAGTACATCCTACCATCCTCAAACAGATGGTTAGATATAAAGAGTCAATCAATTGATTGAGGACATGTTGACAATGTATGTGATGGACCATCCATCCAACTGGGAGGACTATTTGCACTTGGTAGAGTTCGCTTCCAATAATGTATATCATGCCTTGCTAAAGATGAGTCCTTTTGGGGAATTATATGGGAGGAAGTGCGACACTCCTATTAGTTGGGACAAACCAATAGACATAATCATTGTTGGACTAGAAATTTTGAAGGACATGGAAGATTAGATGGTTAAGATCAAGCATAATTTGGAAGCAACTCAAGATAGAAAGAAAATCTATGGAGATAAGAACATAACATAAAGATAGTTTAATGTTGGAGAGCATGTCTTTTTGAAATTCAGATCCAAAAAGAGCTCCTTGAACTTGGGGAACTGCTCCAAACTAGTTGCTAGATATTGTGGACCTTTTGAGATCCTAGCTAGACTAGGACCTGTTGCATATGAGATTGCTTTTCCTGCTTGCATTAAAGTGCATGATTTGTTTTCATGTATCTTTGCTAAAAACGTATATACCTGATGCTAATCATGCAATTTATTGGAATGTAATTCAGGTGGAACCGGAAGGGGATTTCCCTGTAAAAAAGTTTCCATTGTGGGAAAAAAACTCAAGATGCTCCGCAGTCGAGAGATCAGACAGGTAAAGGCCCAATGGAATCACTACAATCCTAAAGATGATACTTGGGAGATGGAAGATGCTATGATGGAGGAATACCCTCATCTTTTCTAAAATATTGTATTGAGGCATGTATGTAATAAGTATGCATCGAGGAAAATGCATTGTCTAATGGGGAGGGGGATGTAATGCCCTAGTTGTTAATCCCAAACATATGTTGTTGTTTTTTATTATTATTGGGAACTAGGTTCCGTGACTATGGAATTTGTACATTATTATTATTATTATTGTTGTTGTTGTTTAATTAAATAACTATCTTCAATTTGGACAACTAACAAAGAATGGGGGGCCATGTATTCTACATGTGAGGGGGTTGGGGACTATCAGTTGTTTCTCTCCCTAACATTGCTTGTTGGACCCTATTTTTTGTTATTTTGGTTTATGAAGGTGTTAAAAATCAAATTAACACCCTAGTCATGTGATAGAAGAAGAACATTTTTACCATGCGCCTGCAACATGAAGACAGAAACATAAATACATTTAGAGACAAGTCCTCTCTGATCTAATCATTTCTCCTATAAATGGAAGGATTAGGTGAAGACAGTAAGAACCTAAGAATACCAAGTTCAGTGACTGGACCACTCATAAAAGGTCTAAAACTAAGCTACACCAATCAATAAGTGTAGATGACTGCATTAAAGTGCATTAATTGTACTTAAAGTATGTTAAAGTTGTGCAAAAAGCCTAAAAACTATGGAAAAGTGGGTTTTGAGCTAAAATAATAAAAAAAATATGAAAAGGGGTAATCACACATTGAAAAGAGAAAAATGAGGGCTCATTTCCCAATGCTATATAAGAAAGGCATGGGAGGCATTGTAGAAGAGAAAAAAAGGAGGAGCAAAGGCATGCTGAAGAGATTCTAAAGGAGGAGAAGGAGCTCAAATTCCTCAAAAGCAAGGGTGAAGGAAGGGAATCTCATGACAAAGGAAGAGGGATTCACACCAAGATCATTGGTAAGGATGTAATTCTTCTTAGTTTTAATATGAATGGATTCAAGTTTCTACCATCTAAGAGTTTGAATTTGGCTTATCATGCATGAATTTAATTCTTAAATGAATCTAGATCTTAATGAGTTTTGATTAATGATTATAGATATTTGTAAACTTGTGATAATCTTTTCATGTTGCTAACATAGGAACTCACCATTTCTTAGTAAGATAGATTGATATGTTGCAAATCTAATTCCCTACATGCAAACATCATAATCTATTATTAAATTGGCGACCATATGGCTTCAAATCGCTTGAAATTTCTCCACATTTCATGATTTTTCTTCATTTTTTGGTGATCTCCATAATTTAGATCTACTCACTTGGAGCTTAAAGATCAGTTCAAGATCCATAGATACAGCAATATGACCTCCAAACCGGCCTCCTCCCACCTTTCTTGCAGCAAATGCTTGAAAATCCCACTCTACATCTAGTTTCTTGAATTTTATGTTTCCAATTTGCAGCTCATCCACCTAGTTTGTGAGAAGCTTGTTTTAGATCTGTTTTGGAGGCTTATTAAGTGAATTTGCAGACCTGTTTTGAAAGCATATTTTTCTGCTCATGATCATTCTATCACTCTTTTGAAAAGTGTTCACATGCTTTGCATTATTTGCACCTAGATCTTCACCTTTGGTCTCATCTTCCAATAACTTTTAAATCTGCCCCAAATTTGAAGTTCTTTGTCAAAATTGTGATGGATCTTTAAATATTTGCTTGCGTTATTTAGCTCAAGATCATTTTGCTGCTCATACTTAGCATCTTACTCTTTTTGAGAACCTTTGAATTTTTTTTTGCATCATTTGGATCAAAGATATCTCCCATTGGAATGACCTTCCAAAACCTTTAAACATTACTCCAAATTTGCTCTCTCTTTTCAATTTTTTCTTCAAGTTGTAATAGATCTTGTAGCTTGAGAGAATATTAGCTCATATATACATGCTTTGTCACACTTATGACTGATCTTTAACTTCATTTGAACCTTCTTTACATCTTTTCCAATTTTACACACCTTCCAAACACATTAGTTCAAGCTTGTAATCTTACACTAGTTGGAGGAGTTTTCTTTCATTTTTGGATCTGTTATGGGACCTGTTTTGTATGACTTTTACATACTTGTTTAGAGCCTTATGTGAATCTTGAAATCAGCCTTATAATCCTATTGAAATTTTAGGAAAGTTTCATAACATTTGGATCAAGACATTTACACTTGGAATTCACTTCCAAACACCTTTAAATCTACTCCAAATTGTAATTAATTTTCAATCTTTTTCAATTGTTAGTAGATATGTTTTGCTTACAACCTTATGAGATGATGGATCCCTGTTTTAACATGCTCAAGGACTGATCTTAACCTACATTTATGTCTCTTTACATGGCTGCAAGTATCCTAAAGAACACTTAAGAACTTGTTCACCAAAACACTTCAAGTACTTTCATTTTTTCAAACCTTTAGAATATGTTGATTGGAAACATTAATCAAACATAAACCATACACATTTGGAAACATCATACACCCTTGAAAGATCCTTTCAAACACATTTGTATTTGAAGAACACCTTGAACATCACATGATTGAGATAATTTGAAAGTAATTTCTTCCCAAAAAACAGAATTAAACTTTAATTAGTTGAATTTTGTTGTGGAGTTAGAATATTTTCATGATTTTCATGCACAATTAGAGAGAGTTGCACTTTTAGAGTTCAGTTTTCTTGAGATATATTGTGTATGAGGAATCGTATCCTCTTCACTCACATCTTACGATGAACTTGTGAATGAGAAAGTGTATCTCGCTTGTAATAGTTTAGGAGTTCACTTTTCAAAGCATCTTATATCGAGCCACCATATCCTCTTCACTCGCATCTTATGATGATCTTGTGAATGAAAAAGTGGATCTCGCTTGTAAGAGAGTAGATTTAATTTTTGTATACAATTTCTGAGCCACCGTATCCTCTTCACTTGGGCCTTATGGCGATCTTGTGAATGAGAAAGTGGATCTCACATGTAACAGTTTAGGATTTAATTAAACAGCATTCCAAAGGGCTCTGCCTATCCTCTTCACTCGGACCTTATGGCGATCTTTTGAATGAAAAACAGGAATCCCCCGTGTAATAGAATTAGATTCATGTTTACTTTAGATATCTGTTTGGGTTACATTGGTCTTTACACATCAATTATTATCCATATTTCAGAAAAATTGTGCATAAACATACAAAATCTACCTGAAATTTTGCATGAATGAAAGAAACTTATGAACTTCTCACTCTTCCTTAATTTAGAATATTCATCGAATTGAAAGGTAGAGTAGTGAGCATTTTGCATTGTTTGATTCATTTTTCTGTTTTCGAGTCAGAACACCACCAATTTCATTTCCACTCCTCAAACTAAGAAAACTACATTTAAAACTGGCGCTTAATATAAAATTGACAAACTTTTGATTTTTATATCACCAACAAGTTTAGGTTAGTGCCCTGGATTAGGTTTGGAGAGTTAACACTCCTGGGATGCAAAAATTTGAAACTAGCATTGATTAAAGAGAGTAAATCCATTAGTCACAAAAAATGCTTGTCGAAAAAGCGCTTTTGAAACATGCGTCAAGCATAAGGTCAATCTATATAAGTAAGGGTGGTTTCCCCTTGTTGCTTATTTAGTGGGACATGAGCTTATTGAAGGGATTCTATGTTCAGTGACAAGTCCTCGGGGTGACATCACTATTTCTAGGGTTCCTGGTAATGAGAGTTGTCTTTGACTTACAACTGTCTGCCTGGCCGTCAATTGTAAAGTCGTAACTTTAGTGGCTATTCTTAGGGTATCATATAGGATGTTGTGAGTGGGACACACTTGCAATACCTGAGATAGACTTTGGAACTTTTACTCCTTGGGAGGGTGAGTGGTGAGGAACCAACACTTGTACCCCTGGCGATTAAAGTTTATTATAACTATTTCTCACACCTTCGATCCTAGCAATTGTATGAGGACATGAAATCCCTTAGCAGCTACTAGTTTTGGAAGGCCCTACAATCCATCTTTTCACTGAGATTCGGTTCTTTGGAAAGGTAAGTTTGCTTGCTTGAAATCTCTAATGAATTTTTACTGTGTGGACACTTTTTATTTTGTTGAGTCTAGAAAGCCATAGGATTGTTTGATTATGTTTGCAAAAATATTTTCAAATACATCCTTTTATCAAAATTCTTCAAAGTGGCTACTCTCCCGACCCACCAGTCACAACGGCAGCGAAGTGAGTCACCAGAAATTGAAGGCACCGCTACATTTCAGAGACAACTAAAAAATACAAGGCACTTTGACCTTAAAACCAACACACTTCTAACTTCAATAATCAACATTGGAGCAGAGACACATCAAACAAATATTACACCATCACCTACCCAGGAAAATGTAGAAATTGTTGATCCTCTTGCTCCAATTTTAATTCAAACATTAGAAGACAACACTGCAAATCCCGTAAATCCACCTCTGACAAATATTTCAGACCCAGTGGTACTCCACATTAGTGAACCTTTGAACATCATCATTCCTCTTGTGCCACACTTGGTACACATGCTAAATTCAACCTCTAATCTCGTGGCTTAATCAAGAGCACAAGGGACCAAATCAACACCATCTCAAACAAGTGTTGGAGGTAGCAATACTCCCAACATCCCTATGGCTTCATCAGGAGCACAAGGGACCACATCATCACAACCTCAAACGGTTGCTGGAGGTGGTAATATTTCCAACTTGACCTCTAACACAACTCCACTAGCTAGTTTACCTACTTCTACCATAAGTTCAACTAGCACTTCAGTGCTAGTTGGTACAGTTTTGGGTCCCAATCCTGGAAGTACATCCACTTTACCTGCAGGAATCCCTACAGGAGGGTCTTCCTTAGCAAAATTGGGCTTCCCATATGGTTTGGATACTCAAGGTCAAAACAATTCAGGAGTCAACCAAAATCATATTGGCATACCAAACATTTTTCCAAATCCTAACCCTGGGGGGAATCCTTCACTTTAGAATCTCAGCATCCCTAGTGGACTTAATGGACCATGGAACACTAATGCTAATTGGGGTAATACTCCACAAGTTAGTGTAAGTGCCTCAGGAAACCTTTATCCAAACTTTCCTAGCACAAATCCTGGGGAAAATCCCATACCCCCAACAAGTAGAACACCAGGAGGTAACCCATCCACCAACTTCATTCCACCATGGAGTGGGAAGGTTCCAGGAAGTACCCAATCTTATAGAGAATCACCCCCGCAAGGGGGAAATCAACCTTGGAATGCTTATCCAAACCAATGAAACACTCAAGGGAGTGGTAATGTTCCACCAAGTAGCCAATCTCAATGGAACATACCCCCATAAGGAGGCAATCCACCATTGAATCCCAACCAACAGTGGAGTGGTAATATTCCAACAAGTAACCAATCTCAATGGAACATACCCCCTCAAGAGGGCAATCTACCCATTAATCCTATGCCACAGTGGAGTGGCAATTTTCCACCAAGTAACCAACCTCAATGGAACATACCTCCACAAGGGGGAAATCCATACATACATCCTATCCTACAATGGAATGGAAAATATTCAGGAAATAACCCACCTTTTTGGATGCAATATCCGCAAGGAGGTAACCCTGCTTGGAATGATTTTCAAGCCCAAGGACCACAACAATGGAGCCATCAAGCTTCACTTAGATATCAAGCATTTGCTCTGGCATCATCCAAGTCACCATTTCTAACTACATTGAATCTACCGGATTGATCCCGGCTGACCAATGACCCTGTTCTACATTTGAATGGGTGGCCAACAATACCAACCAAACTACCCTCAAACATACCCAAGTTTGATGGAAAACCAGGAGAATATCCATCAAATCATGTGATGACATTCCATTTGTGGTGTTCATCCAATTCGCTAGTTGATGATAGTATTAGGTTGAGATTGTTTCAGCGGACCCTAACGGGAAATGCTGTGAAATGGTACATTGAGTTGCCCCGCAATACATACATAGAATTTTCTTCTTTAACTATGGCATTATTGACATATTTTCAATTACCTATCCGCTATGAGACGGGAACCGAACTTTTAACATCACTTAGGAAATCCACCGCTACTCACATCTCAAATCATATCCACGAGTGGAGGAGACGTCAAAGGATTATAAAAGTTGAAATCCCTGATCAATTCTCAGTAGATTGGTTTATCAAATCACTATTGCCTACTCTTGTTAAATATGTAGCCATGTCAGGAGCCATGACTGAAGAACAACTCATTCAGAGTGATCACCATATGGATTTAGTATATTCCCAATTGGGCACACTTTATGACTTAATATCCCATGCTGTAAAACCTGCGTGTGATCTAGCTAGGCCGCCAAAAGGACCTCATACTGATGGTGTGATTGGATCCATTAACCAAGTTGAACAGATTACCCAACAATTGGGACAAATGTCAGTTCAAAATCAGCAACCCACAGCTGGCCAGGCAACTCAGCAATGTACCACTCCTGCCCAAACTTTCAAAATCCTTACGGTTCAAACTGCGGACCCCAAAGGAAAAAAGAAGAAGCAAAAGAAAAAACCTAATGCTAACCCTAAGATAGGAGATGAACCTATGGTGAATAATCCTAATGGAGGAAACCATGAGAATAGAAAGAACAAGTACCCTTGCAAAATTTGCAAGGAGAATCATCCTACTCATCTTTGTCCTCATATGGATGATATTCATTGCATGTTGGCTCAATGAGGAGGGAAAAAACCACAACCTACTGTCCTAACTCAACCCTTCCCCCAGCAACAACAGATAGTTGTTGCGGCACCAGTGCCTCCACAAGGAGGGAACCAGGCAAACCCCCCACAGGGGGGCAATCCACCCAATGCAAATATCTTCACAATTGGTGAACATAACATTCATATCCAAACTAGGCCCTGTTCTTACGACATACCTTCAAAAGATGCTGAAGCAATTGGATCTCAGCCTAGTGGTTTTCTAAATATTGAAAAACCAACCATATACATGGTGCCTCGGCCTCCAAAAGGGGTCCTCCACAAAACAACACACAATTCTAATGTGCGAGCTGCTCAAAACTACAATGTGGTTGAAGATTTATCTCAAGCCCCTTGTGCAATCTCTGCCTTCGAGGTGTTGCAATGTTGTTCCACTCAGCGGAAATCACTTTTCTTTGCCATCGGTGCTATTGATCCATCAGATACCAATTTAATCACATTTTACTTAGAACAACCCACATGTAGGCTTTCCTCACAAATTGCTTTCCAAATTAAAGTAACTTCACATGGGAAGAATATTTTTCGAACCATTGTGGTTGAAGGAGCCTCCACTTGTGCCATGTCCCTATCTTGTTGGAAAGCTTTGGGATCACCCACCTTAGTACCATCCCAGACAATACTCAAGGCATTTGATGGACATTCGTTCCCACCTCATGGACTTATCTTGGCTTGCCCAGTCGAACAGGTGGGCAAAACAGTTCAAGTAGATGTCGAGGTAGTGGATGCACCCATAGACTACAATTTTCTATTGGGACATAGTTGGATACACAAGATGATAGCGATAGTGTCTTCCATATTCCTAGTCAATCGGTTCCCCCACCAAGGGAAGATTGTTACAATCGATCAACTAGATTACAGCTCACCTGAAACTGGTATCCATTCGAATGTTCCTTATGTAGGGGATGGAATGACGGTTATTCAAGATGTTCAGGTAGGAATGTTTAAAGACTCGTCCCTTTTGGGAACTTTTCCACTTCCACCACCAATATTGAGCCCTAACATTGCTCCAATTTTCACCATAACATCGAAGGTATACTTTCCATTAAGAGTTTTCCCTAATTCCGTTTCAGAGGTCAGTTCCACCTCATCGGTTGGAACCTCCAAAGAAAACACCTTAGATGAAAATAATGATGGCAAGATACATACTTCTGCACACCATGAGGAAATGGAGAGTAGTGTTCCCTTTTCTACCATGGAGCTTGCTTATCAAGCTATTCAAATGGATTCGGTAGAACTAGATCAAAACCCTCCCAAGATGGAGGAGTATGATCCCTATAATTCACCTGTTTGGGCCTTCAACTCTCAAAGTAACCATGATCTCCTAGATCAGAATTTCTCTCCAGATGAAGCCATCTTAGAGGCTATGAACATCTCAGAACGACCCTGGGACGACATGCATCACAAATCCTCGTTTCTTCCTAAGATCGATTCATTAGAAGTTAAACCTGAAAATATTTAATTCGATGATGACATCAGCAAGTACCCATGCCTTGACCAAGTTCACAATGTGAGTTCAGAAGGAAATTGGACGAAAAGGTTCTACGTTAATGATGACATTAGTAAATACCAATGCCCTATCCTGATACACAATGTGAGTTCATAAGGTAATTTGGCGAACATTTCGAAAACCATCCGAATTGATATATCCATCAAACCTGGCATTATTGAACACATCAACATAGGTGAGAATTGTTCTCCTGAAGAAATAAAATTTTACACTGCTTTATTTAAAAAGTATCATGATGTGTTCGCATGGTCTTATGCAGAAATACCAGGCATCAATCCCAGCATTGTAGAACATAAAATAAAAACTTATCCCAATGTTAAACCTGTGCGACAGAGAATACGTCCAATGAAGCCTAAGAAATCAGCTGCCATTAAAGCAGAAGTCGAAAATATCTTGAACACTAGATTCATTTATCCAGTTCCTTTCACTAATTGGGTATCCAATCCTATTCCAATTAACAAAAAGCAAGGAACTATCCAAGTTTGTACCGATTTTAGAGATCTAAACTTAGCTTGTCCTAAGGATACCTATCCCACACCCTTCATTGATCAGATCATCGATGAATGCACCGGGAATGAAATCTTCTCATTTATGGACGACTTCTCTGGTTACAACCAAATCCAGATTAAAAAGGAAGACCAACATAAAACAACTTTTATAGGCCCTTGGGGGACCTTCGCTTATAGGAAAATGCCATTTGGCCTTAAAAATGCCAAGGCTACTTTTCAAAGAGAAATGTCATACGCATTTCACAATATTAAACATATCGTCGAAGTTTACCTTGATAATTTTGTAGCTAAATCTAAAAAGAGAGCTGAACATGGTGCACATTTACAAGCCATATTTGAGCATTGCCGCAAGTACAACATTAGGTTAAATCCACATAAATGCATGTGTTTGTGTGGACTCTGGGAGGTTACTTGGGTTCGTAGTATCCCAAAAATGGATCATGGTTGATCCCATCAAGGTTGAGGCAATACTTTAGTTGCCTTCCCCAAAAACAATCACTCAACTTCAAAGCCTTCAAGGAAAAGCCAACTACTTAAGAAGATTTGTCAAAAATTTTGCTGAAAAAGATAAAGGTTTCATGCGTCTCTTAAAACAAGATGCAATATTTACATGGGATGACCAAGCTCAATGCTCATTCGATGAACTAAAGAAATATTTGGTCTCTACCCCGGTGCTTAGTCCACCGAACTATAATCGAGACTTTTTGCTATATTTGGCTGCCTCTCCTACCACAATTGGAATGGTCTTAGCACAAGAAGATGAATCCTCTCAAGAACATGTTGTTTACTATCTTAGTAAGGGCCTTGCAGGTCCTGAATTGAGATATTCTCAGGTCGATAAGTTGGCCTTGGTAGCAGTCCATGTTGTCCAACGAATTAGACATTACATAATTCCAAAGAAAACAACCATAGTGGCTGAAATGAACATGTATTCCGCATTGCAACTTCTGATCCTTGGTATGGAGCATTCATTATATACCTTCAAACCCAAAGGATCGATCCTCAGCTTTCTAGTATTGAATGATGTCGCATTCGACATCGAGCTCGAAGATACCTTATCATCGGGGATACTTTGTACCGTTGAGGAATAGACTTGATATTAAGACGTTGTTTAGTACACCAAGAAGCTGAACAAGTACTGAATGATTTCCATGCTGGAGCATGTGGCGGTCATCTTTCTAGGTTAGCAACTGCTCAGAAAATCTTGCGTGTAGGATACTTTTGGCCAACAATTTTCAAATATTGCATAAATGCTGTCAAAAAGTGTTACCCTTTCCAAATTTACACAAGAAAAATGCGTGCAAATTCTGCTCCTTTACACCCTATAGTAACCGTGGGTCCATTTTCAAAATGGGCCATTGATTATATGACAATCAACCCACCTTCAGCCGATGGCCACCACTACATCATTGTAGCAGTGGACTACTTCACCAAGTGGGCTGAGGCAATGCCTACATTTAATTGCAAGGGTAAAACTGCAGCATACTTTCTATTCAATCATGTGATAGCAAGGTTTGGTGTACCCAAAGAAATCACTACTGACAACGGAAGTCATTTTAGGAATTCCTCTATAGATGAACTTACAAACCGGTTAGGATTGTGGCAGGACTTTTCCTTGCCATATTATCCTCAAGCTAATGGACAAGTAGAAGCCATCAACAAGGTTTTGAAAACTATGTTACAGAGGATGATTAACAAAAACAAGAATATCTGGCACTTGATGTTGTTTACTGCTTTTTGGGCTTACATAACAACCGCTAAAACTGCAACCGGATTCACCCCTTCCCAACTGGTTTATGGAGAAGAAGTTGTGTTTCCGATTGAATGTGAAATCCCATCATTAAATATCGTTGTTGAACTCCTACCTAACACTTCTGCAGAAGAGGAAAGGTTTCTCCATCTCCATTCTCTTGATGAAACTAGAAGGGAGGCCTCTCTAAACATAGAAGTACATAAGAAGAGGGTCAAAACACAATATGACAAGTCCATTCATCCTCGAGTCTTTTCTGAAGGCGATTTGTTTTAGTTTATGACCAAGACCAAGATAAAATAGGAGAATGAAAATTTGTACCTAAATGGTTTGGCCCACTTATTGTCAAAATTGTGTTAAAAAAGGGAGCTTATGAATTGGTCAATTTTGATGCGGAACCCATGTTGGAGATCAGAAATGGTCTGTATCTGAAGAAATACTTCACGTAGGCACTAATGCCTCACACCATTTGTTGTATTATGTTGTATACAATTTTGTACATTAGTTATTTCGGGCACACACTTATCTTGCTTGGCATTGTCACTTTAGCAGATGGCACAAGAGTCTTTCACATATTTGGGATATGCGGACGGCACCAGCCGTAGTTCTCGGAATGTTGCTTCTACCGCATGGGTCGTTTTTACACATAATAACAAAGTTCTTAGTTCAGGAGGCACTTTTCTCAGATATGCAACCAACAATGTTGCAGAATATAGCGCAGTCATTAAGCTTCTTATTGAGGCTATCACCCTTGGCATCCGACGAATAATCGTCAAAATGGACTTAGAATTAGTTGTATCCCAGTTAAATGGCCAGTATCAGGTTCGACATCCTACACTATTTAAAAAGTTTCTACGAGTACGTCTTTTAGAGCATTAGTTCAAGTTTATTGAATATATACACATTCCTAGAAGTCTAAATAGTTTGGCTGACTCTTTGGCCAACTATGTACTTGATTGGCATCTAAGTCATTAACATTATACCAAAAAGCAAGCATGTACATTATTTCATGGCCAATTTAATTGAACACATTAGTTAAAGACATAAGTGAAACCGAAATAATATAGCTTACATCATAACCCAAAAGGTGTGTAAATTTTGCACACACCAAAAAGAATAGTGTAAATACTATTTCCCCTTTTTATTCTTTTTCTTAGATATAAGACCCAAAAAATGTTCATACAAACAAAAAAATTGAAAAATTTGGAAAAACTCGAAAACATGGGAAACTGTTTCAAAATTTTCTAGTTCCACATTGAAACTAATTCACTACTGGCAGATCAAAGACTAAAGGTTAATAACTTCTAGGAATTCAAGATGAAAGGGAATGCTTCCTCTCATACATCAGCTGTGCAACGAACACATATGGTAAATCATGATTATTTTTACTTATCTTTTATTCATACATGTACAAACCGTATCCTTTTGAATGATAGAAAGAGGCATAATTCTTCAATTTTAGCTATCTTTTTAGATATTAAATGCACATCTAAACCAATGTCTAACTAAATTGTTGGCTAGTGAAATGGTTTTTGATTTCAGGACTTGAATACTTTGATAGTTTAAACTATTTGACTTAGGTAGTTGAGACAGAACATGATTCATGATGATCTATGATTTTGGCACATTTCACAAGACTCAAGCTGAAGTAAACCTCATTGAACCATTCCTACCTGGCCATTTCCCCAAATTGGATAACTTTAGTCACATGGTGTTACTTCACCATCCGTCGACACATAATCCTGCTTTAGATAGACTCCCCCGGGAAGGAACAACTGTAAGAGTGTGCACAACCAGCTTAGCCCTTGTTTGAAATATGGATCTTTGCCCTGGCCTAACCTATACCCTTGAAAAATAGGCGTATGCCCATGCAACACTCGTTCCTTCGTATGTATCATAACATTCTTTATTCTTTTTTACAAAAATGAAAAAGCATAAAATTAAAAAACACAAAAATCCAAAAAGGGAGAGACTTGAATCACTTCATATTATAATCCTTGAAGAAAACGGCAACAGTTAGTCCTTGTCTCCCTTGAACATGGCACATAATTTGGTCCCCGCTGTCAGTACACCATCTGCATTTGCCTTAGGAAACTGTACCAATATTTTGAATAGATCTCCACCGATGGGTTGTCCTTCCCGTCACTAATGGAGATTTTTTTAATGCCTCTGGCATTAGCGGATTTCATTAAGGTTGGTTACTCAAAGTCATATGTTTCCAAGTGTCCATTCTGTGTCGTGTTATGTGTTCAAGGGAAGTCCAAACCGAGTTGGCCATTCCTCAAATATTCTTGACCAATCATGTCGGCCTTCCTTTTGTTAGTATACAGTGTTGGATCTTGCAGTTCTACCAAATTATATCAGACTATTGATCTTTGTTTCGTATTGATTGATGTGGGATGCATCAATGCCCTCCTTCCAATGGATCTATTCCTATCGACATCAAATCATCATCTAGGAAATGGATCTAGAAACTCGAGAGTACCTTGTATCTTGCAATCATTAGTGGCAGGTTTCCTCGCAAATGACAGTGGGTATACATCAATGACCCCTGATTGTTTGATTCTACAAGTGTTCGACTTCAGAACATTTATTCAGACTTGTTATTTTGTACTCAGTACCTTAGAGTCCATCATCATTATCAGTGGGTCTCTTCACATCTGTTAACGATATACATCAATGACCGGTAATCAGATGGTGTTTTATTATGCTCGACATCATATCACTTATTCGCATGATATAAACTCGTACTATCATCAATTTGTATTGAAGACCTTGGGAAAAATAGTTGTATCACTCATCAATGCACTGCCCGAGCTGCGTAAGATTAGACTACCATGTTAGAAGTTCAATAAAGACTTTGTTCTCGCACTCATCAAAGTGCATATTTACATTTTCAGAAAAATTTGCTTTTGACATGGATCCATTGTGTATTGTTCGTGGCCATGCTTGTTTACTGCTGAGCATGGGTATGCCCACCTCAAGAAGATATTATATATTTGAGAAATTGCTATGTTTTGCAGGTGTGATCCTCAATCCTGTGCCCGTGAGCTTTCCTTCCCTTATCCTTGCTTTGAATGATAAAGAGTATCAGTATACAGAGTATAAAATTCAGTAATGTATTTCAGCCCTTAGCTCCGCTTCGGACCTCACACATTATGGGGCATCTGTTAAAAATCAAATTAACACCCTAGTCATGTGACAGAAGAAGCACATTTTTACCATGCACCTGCAACATGAAGACATAAACATAACTACATTCAGAGACAAGTCCTCTATGATCTAATCACTTCTCCTATAAATGGAAGGATTAGGTGAAGACAATAAGAACCTAAGAAGACCAAGTTCAGTGACTGATCCACTCATAAAAGGTCTAAAACTAAGGTACACCAATCAATAAGTGAAGATGAATGCATTAAAGTGCACAAATTGTACTTAACGTATGTTAAAGTTGTGCAAAAAGCCTAAAAACTATGGAAAAGTGGGTTTTGAGCTTAAAAAAACTAAAAAAATGAAAATGGATAATCCCACATTGAAAAGAGAAACATGAGGGCTCATTTCCCAATGCTATATAAGAAAGGCATGGGAGGCATTGTAGAAGAGAAAAAAAGGAGGAGCAAAGGCATGCTGAAGAGATTCTGAAGGAGGAGAAGGAGCTCAAATTCTTCAAAAGCAAGGGTGAAGGAAGGGAATCTCATGACAATGGAAGAGGGATTCACACCAAGATCATTGGTAAGGATGTACTTCATCTTAGTTTTAATATGAATGGATTCAAGTTTCTACCATCTAAGAGTTTTAATTTGGCTTATCATGCATGAATTTAATTCTTAAATGAATCTAGATCTTAATGAGTTTGGATTAATGAATATATATCTTTGTAAACTTGTGATAATCTTTTCATGTTGCTGACATAGGAACTCACCATTTCTTAGTAAGATAGATTGATATGTTGCAGATCTAACTCCCTACATGCAAACATCATAATCTATTATCAGGAGGTACTATTACACCCTATTCAATGTTTGGTGGGGATATCTTAAGTAGTGCACCTTCCTTGACCTTGGTTTGGTGTCATTTGTAACTCCTCATGTATTAGTGCACCCTCACTAGCTATTTTTAGCCAGTACTCTTTGAAGTGTAGATACCAAATTTTGATGCACCCTATTTTCTATTTAGGGAATGGAATATCATGAATGAATAACTCCTCTACCAATTCGAGTTGGCCTACAACCTTTGGCGTTACCCCACTTGGAATTCGAATCACTCACTTAGCAATTTGAATGGGTATTTGTGCATTAGAATAATTGAATACGTATTTGTGCATTGGAATAAACTGCCTCTCATTATTTTTCTCTGGTTTTTCTCATGAGCTCTCCAGTGTAGTTGTATGCTCCCTTGGGTTGGGAAATACATTATCTTAGGGAGGATATGCATTGTATTACATAATATTTAAGGTCGTGTAATGAGGTTTGAAGAACCTGTAATGGGGATTGAAGATTGAGTATGCAGAACACAACATGAGTCTTTATACCATTGTGTGTCCCTATCCAAATATCGGCATGTGAATCCCAACATCAGATGGTGATGTCCTGAGGAAATTTTGAAGTGAAGGGAATCCCATTGCACTAGGTAGTGTAGATGGAAGGGAAAGTTTAGATGGATAAAGGTGTAGTTGTGGTTTCTAACAATGTGGAATGGGTGCAACCATATGTTCCGGTTCACCTATTTATGTTCATTTTTTGGTTGTGAGACATGTTCCATTGCATCTCAAGTGATGTTTCCAGTAATTAACACCTTTTGTTTCATTGAAAAATCTTTCTGTATGACTGAGATACGGTTGTTTTTATGTGGAAGTGCTTCCAGTATTGAGATGAGCACACCATACCTGTTGGTTTGAGAGTACCTCTTGTGTGGATCTATTGCCTCACCTAAAGGGTGACTGTCATGTTGAAATATGCATGAGCATGTCATGTATATGGCAGGGTGGAACGATGTCCTATTGAATCTAGTTTCCCGTGATTGAGATGAGTATTTCTTATTATGTTTGTTTACTGCATTTTCAAAAATATATGTGTTTATAGATATGAATTGCTTATGGATTGTATGGATTTAGGTGACAACCATGAGATATGATTTTATATGGATTTAAATGATAACTTTAATATCTGAATTTTTTCATGTTGATATGGCTAGGGTTGGTAGTTAGTGATGAATATTTTATTATGTGTTTATTTACAACATTATGATGTAGATGTGCTCTTGGATCTAGTTTTTGCTTATGGTTTGTAAGTTTGTAGGTGAAATCCATGAGATATTATATCATTATAATCTATATTGTTGTAGATTTCAGCCCTCATATATGGTTTTACTTATGTTAATATGGTTGTAGGTGGTAGTGAGTAGATCTAGTTTCTAACTCTGTCAATATGGGTGAATATGGCATCGTGTAAATATTTTATTTATATTGTTAAAGTCATATTGAAAATATGAATTTGTTAATGGTTATATGGCTATAGAAGATCTAATTAATTGATGTCATATTACATGTTAAAATATTATTTAGATATGTTTACATTCAACTTGCATTTACCTTGCATAGCATGTGCATATGGAAAATGATTTGTATTGCAAGTTTGATTTTCTTTAATAAGGATGGGTGTTTGATTTAATTGGATTGTTGGCATGATGGACCAGTCTTAGATAACCTTGTCCCTCTATGCATTTAACTTGATTCATCCTTCCCTTGGGTTTCCAGGTGACCTTGTATTTGGATTTGGGGTTGAGAACATCACACAAAAATACCTCAATGACCTTCGGCATACCACCACAATAGTATATATCTCTTTTTTCCATAATCAATATGTCATGATGTCGTACCTCTACATTGGTTCTCTTCATCCACTGCTTATGATACTTCAATAATTATGTAATTTCCAAATTGAAACAAGTCCATTTTCCTTCTTGGAAATATTTATTATTTCGGTATTCAACATGCTGATATGTTTATGATAAGAGAACATGGATCCTCTCATCATATATAGCCTCATCTTGACCATGAGATTCAATGGAATCCACTTTTTCTAGGAGTACCCTCACATGATTTTTTTGTACCTGCAAACATAACATCCAATATGTTAAGGAAACCAATAGTCTCTTCTCCAATGGCACACTTGTACAACCATCTATGACCATCTTTGTTGATACAACTTCCATTTCCTCGGGTTGACTCCCCTTCAACCTTTCCTCCATAATCTAAGATCTGCATTTTCTTGTTGCACAAGAAACTTCCTCACATTGATTCCATCTCAACAAATCTATCATCCATTTAATAATTCAATTTATTGTTGCATTATTTCCACCAAACTCAATGTTTCCACACTCATACCTTCCAGTGCATATGCTATATCCCCACATAACATTTCCATCTCCATTTATTCTGTTCTAAGCCCTCTGCCATTTATCGCCTTGGATACCCCATTCCACCATGGGATCTTTTCCTTGTGAGTTCAATGATATCACAATATGTAGCATTTGTTTACTCACTGTCCTCAATCCACATTCAACAATTAAGTATTTTCGACATGAAAAATTTATCTTTCTTCCAATACACATTATCATTAGACCAAATAATTTCACACCTGGCATACCTTCCATAACAATCATCCTTGTGGAAATATTTATTTGAATAATGTCTTCAAATTTGAACATGCCTTTGTATTCATCCTCTTCTATGTTCTTCAGTCACTATTGCACTTTTCCAATTCTTCGTTATGACAAGTATTCTTCAATGTATTTTGGAGTATTCTCTTGTGCATTTAATCGTATCATAATTCCTTTTCTAAGCTATGGTTGACAATTTTATACATCTTTATCATGGACAGTTTATGTTGTTTGATCATTAGTAAGATCTTTAAATCAATTTCCAACATCATTTCAAAACTCGGAATCCCACCCAAATTCTCTTGCCTATATTCTACAGCAAATTCAATCCCTATTTCTTCTTCGACATTAGGAAATTTGAGCTCAACTTCTTCAGTTGGGAATTCTTGGGAAGTCATTCACCTTGTCATTTGAATCTTCATAACCTATAATATTATCTTATGCAACATATTCTTGAGTGCCTTCATACCTTCCAAGGTCTAATTCTAACATTTCCATCTTCACTCCTTATATCATCATCAACCTCCTGACATGTAAGGTAATGCTATTCATTTCTTTCTTTTACGCTTGCAGAAACAACATTGTCATCACCTGATTTAGGGAGATATTGAATTTTCCCAAGAACTTCTAGTTTCAATGCCTCTCCATTGGTTTCACTCAGCACCTCTAGTACACATTCCTCATCATATTCTTCGTCAGGATAGCATATGATCCATTAGGGGAGTTTTGAGGTCTAAAATGGGCCTCATAAGGGAAATAATAAAATAATAGTTATAATAATAAAATAAGAGTTCTAAATTTTAGAGGGGAAAAAGAAAGACTACTTTTTCTTATTGTATTTTTGACATATCTCCTTAACAGTTTACCCAAATTTCAAGTTTGGGCACTCGTTGGATGTGGATTTTAATTCCGTATCCAACCCATACCCACACTGCATACTTCTGAGGTGCCCACGACATGAAAACATGGAAATTTAAATAATAAAAAACGTATTTTAATATTAAAA
The DNA here is from genome assembly GCA_027924585.1 of Larix kaempferi. Lineage (NCBI taxonomy): Eukaryota > Viridiplantae > Streptophyta > Pinopsida > Pinales > Pinaceae > Larix > Larix kaempferi. The sequence continues at coordinate 8,112,030 of BSBM01000767.1, read as the reverse complement.
TATGTTTTTTTAATTGAAAGTTTCATTTTTTCATGTTGGGGGAACCTCAGAAGTATGCAATGTGGGTATGGGTTGTATGTGGAATCAAAATACGCATCCAACGAGTGCCCAAACTTGAAATTTGGGTAAACAATTAACGAGATATGTCAAAAATACAGTAAGAAAAAATAGTTTTTTGTTTTTCCCTCCAATCTGCTTTACAAATTTTACCCTTATGGTTGACATCATCATCCTGAGTCCTATTGGTTCTTATAAAGTGAATTTTTATGGTACATTTTTTGTTTTGAGGCCTATTTTTGACCTCAAAACTCCCCTAATGATAGTCTCTTTACTTCTATTTATGTCATCTTTATCAATTCTCAGACTAGGTATTTCTTCATTTTTCTTGACCTCTACAATCCTTTTAGGCTTCCTATACAAATCTATCTTCTTCATTGTTGATGCTTGTTGTGTCCTTTGCATCTTGGAATGCACTTGTCCTTCCCAATCCTTTTCCACAGGATTATTTCCCTTCTTTCCCTCTAAAACATTCAATCTTCCTTTTAATGCTTGGATCAATCAATCTTCATAATTTATGTCTTCTGTAGATCACTTATTCTGAGAAGTATTCCCTAATGCTTCCATAATTTCAAACATTATTCTGAGCTCAGCTTCATCCTGGTTAACATAAATCTTTTCTTTGTTTCCATATTTCCACAACACAAGCAATATCCTATCTTTGCAATATTTTCCTTCTACATACTTTTCTTCACGCGCTCTTTAGCAATCAATCACCTCTATTAATTCAAAGATATTTCCTCCTCAAACACAATTCTTTGGAAACTCAAAATTACCAATCCTTGTTCTGCCTCCTATAGAACCTTTATGCCAACATTTTTTTGTTATTGTTTGATTCTCATGGTTCAGTGATCCCAAATTCCCTTGGTTCCTCATGCCTTATTGGGTCATTCCTCTTTATGGTTGTCTCCATGCAACTCGCCTCGTAGTGTTAAATCCATATTACCAGTTATAGACCTACCTCACTACCACTATCTCCCATGAGCTCTACTTCCAACAATCACACTTGTCAAAACACCTTCTCTAGGTTCTCATGCAACGACAATATCTACAAGGAAAAAATATCTTGGAACCAATTCCACGGCACTAAATAGCTCTCTGATAGCTCTGCAATTGTTTTCTAGAAAGAGTTGAAACTTCGTTATGTTATCTCTCCATTCTTCTCAACCCAGAGCTGAAGCTATCTATGATACCACCTGATGCATTCATGGGGATGCAACCCTATCTCAGCTACAAAACCCATGCTTCCTTTCAGAGCACACAGTTACACACATCCTATTACTTTCATAGGATTTATAATTTTTATATACAATGGAAAGAAAATGGAACATAACAAACAAAAATTATGGAAAAGAGTGTAAAACCCTGCTTTATTCAATTAAATCTGAAATTACAGAGGAATATACAAACTTAAAGGGTCTCAATCTCCTCTAGATTTACAATGGAATCCATTTATCGTTGTCTTATCGTTCTACAATCTTCCTTTGGCCAACAATGGAATCATGTCCTCCTTTCTCAGCATATGGGTTATGCCATAAATTTGATCAACAAACTACACATTATTTTTCTATCGTAATGTGTCCAGTCAACACCATCATCGAGTATTCCTTCCTTTCATTTCCTGGAAGGTGACATGTCTCCCTCTCTTCTGGCAGACCTTTTCCTTTGCTAGCCAATCTCAACCTTTCTCCAGTGATCTTCCTTTTTTCCTTTTGAGAATGTGTTACTGGCAATTCGGTTTCCCCCCTTTTGTTGGAGCTGAATAATTGCGGCGTTTTCACTGCCCAGTTGTTTCCAAATCCATTCCCCCTTCTACGTGGATGGTCTGCCACTTGGAACAAATATTCTTGAAACACATGGAGCAATGAACGAGTGTAACACAAAGTTGCAGTGTGAAGTTACAACCATATACTTGGCATGTATAAATCAATGCACAATAGTTACGTCATGCATTTTCAATACAAAGTTGCATCACGTGGAAACATGGAATATAGTGTAGTCTTCAAGGAATGTGTGGAGTAGCAGCGAAGGAGTTGCAACAACAAGTTACAACAAACAAGTTATACAACTTGACGAGAACTTTATACGCAAAACGAGAACTCTAGCTATAAAAATTCACATTTTTGCATAAAAAACACCAAAAAACAACCTCGAATCAAAAAGTGGTGCTACCGATAGTACCTCTTTTTTTGTGGTTAAAAATATAGAAATCGACAAAAAAAATCCTTATTGTTGTTTACAAAAACCTTAAAATCAAGCCCTAAATTGAAAACTATTGCTACTGGTAGCACACTTTTTAAAAAAAATGCATTATTATATCATTGTATTATAATTTAAACTTGTATTTTTTAAATATCTTAGTAACACTATATAAAACTAGCACTCAATTAAACACAAATTATTTAAGAAATTATTTGACCACTTTTTTGATGTAAAATAAATGAATTTATGATATTATTCATAATAAAATCATATATTAAACCATAAAAGGTAGAAGTTATGATATTTGAGTGCATAAGAGAGAAAACATAGTATCACCGCTTTTTTGGGGGGATAAAACTACAACTTTTTGGAAACTGTGGATGGTAACGTTGCAATCAAAACCCTAAATCTATCCCTTAATTGAAAAATGCACCTGCTAGAAACACTATCATTTCTATTCGAGGTTAAAATTTAAAAAATAATAACTTAACAAAATAAATTAAAAAAAAAGTGAAAATTCAAAAATGTAAAATTTACATCCTTACCCAAAAAAAAATTATAAACAAAAAAATTAAAAATAAATCTCAAAAAAATATAAAAAAAATTGTAAAAATAAAATAAAATAGAACACAAATTTCAAATTAAAAAAAAATTAACATTTAAAAAAAATTAAAAACTTCAAACCAAAAAATTAAAAAAGAAAACAATTCAAATAAAAAAAATCAAAAACATTTTAAAATAAACTAAATAGTTTGAAATTAAAAAAAAAAAAAAAAATTGAAAAAAAAACTAAATTTCAAAACTTAAATCAAAATTAAAAAAATTTAAACTATATAAAATTTAAAATAAAAATAAAATTAAAACTACTTAAAAATTAAAAAAAAACACCCACCCAGCCCCTGTTCCCCATCTCCAATCTCACCCTTCCTTCCCCCTCTCTCCTTCCCCTTCACTCCCGTTTCCCCCACCCCTTTCCCTCCCCCCTCTCCCCTCTCCCTCCCCACCCTCCCATCCCCCCCGCTCGCAGCCCCTCCCCTCTACCTCTCCCCCCTCTCGCCCCACCCTCCTCCCTCTCCATGATCTTGCCCGCTTCCCACCACACCCTGCTTAAGGGCCAGTCGCAATTTGGAGAAACGTGCCATCGTGAAAGGGTTGACGCTTGGGAGGAGGAGGATCAGATCCGCTTCTCCTCTGCCAAAACATCGCCCCTTTCGCGGCGGTGCAATTATCATAATTGCGATTGGCCCTTAAGGGCGGTGTGGTGGGAAGCGGGCGGGGTTGTCGAGAGGGAGGAGAGTGAACCGGGAGGGGGGAGAGGCGGAGGGGAGGGGTGGTGAGTGGGGGGAGGGGGATGGTGATGGGGATGGGAGGAAGGGGCAGGAGGGGGGAGGGGGGAGGGAAAGGGGAGGGTAAGGGGGGAGCGAAGGGGGATGAGAGAGGGGGTGAGAAGGGGGAGAGGGGAGAAGGGGAAGGGGGACCAGAACGAGAGGGGAGTTGCGGGGGTGTGGGTTCTATTTTTTTTTAACTTTTAATTTTTTAATTTTAGTTTTTAATTTCTTTTAAATGTTAGTTTTTTGTTTTTGTTTTTTTTTAAATATTAGATTTTTAGAATTTTAAATTTGTTATAATTTTTTTTTAATTAGTTTTTCTTTAAATATTGGTTTTTTAAATTTGTTGTTAATTTTTTTTGGGTTTTTTTTCATTTTTTTTAAAGTTATATATATAAAATACTTGAAAATGCATTAAAAATGTTTGAAAAGTATTTTCTTTTTCTTTTCTTTTTTTCAAATTTGCCAAAAAAATGACTTATTTAAGAGAAAAGTATAAAGAAAAAACCTCCAAAATTCATATATTTCGCATTCTATATAGGTTTTAAAAACAAAAAATAATTGAAAATGTGTATTTTTTTTTCATTATAGCTAGTTAATAAATGTATATTTTTTGTAAAATTCGAAAAAAGGCACTTGCAAATAAAATTTATAGTTTTTTTATCACCAACAAGTTTGAAAATCGCAAAAAAATGGCTCAAAATGAAAAATGGTGCTACCAGTATACATAGTTTCTGAAACGAAGGTAAAAATAGCTACTAAAATTGACCCCTAAAAAAATGAGAACAATGTCGGGTTCTCGTCAAGTTGTATAATATGTTAGCATGGGCTACACCACATAGTGTTAGCATGGAGTAGCAATATGAAGTTGCAGCGTGAAGTTACAACATGGAGTAACAACAAGGTTCTAATTCCATGGATCAACAACCATAAAGTTGCAACCATCTTATCGATACTACATTGTACCTTCCTATAGTTTCAATGTTTTTTTAGTTGATGTCGATCACCTGAGGCCAAGAATGCTCCTGCATCAAATACCCTCTAAAACCATACCACCTTAACATGGATATAGGTAGTTGTTAACCATTCTAGTGGTGGACTACTTAATGAGATGAAGCCTCAAGAAGAAGGGTTCCAATTTTACACTCGCTATGTTATGCTTGAAGCATGTCTCTACATTTTAAAGTTATTTTTTGTTATTGCACTAGAATGTTAGGGTCTAATAGTTTTGTTGATAGCATGAATTCTTATTAGATGGAAACATGGGAGGTGAAGTTCCGATCTTTTCTATATAAGGTATATCTTACTATTTGTTCACTAAAGTAAAAGGGTTTTATTATCCATTATCTTGTCTAATTAGTTATTTGGTTTCAGAGAATATTACTAGTGCTAAAAAATATTTGTTGAATCCTAATGTAGATTTGACAATTTGTAATCATCGTCTGTCATTCACATGATAATCAAGCGGTCTCATAAATGCTAGTTATTTATGCAAGAACATGTTTCTGGTCTAGGCTTTTACAGAATTCTAAAAGAGATTTAAGAGAGTTATTCTAATGTATTGATGAAAGAAGTATTTAATAAAAATATTGGTTTTCTCATATTTATATTTCTTTTCTTTTCTTTATTTGAATTAGTTTCTAGTTCCTATGCATTTATTTAATCTATGTTCATTAATGTCATTGTTATTTTTCTTTAAAAATATAAAAATGAAAATATTATTATGCTTGTTTTTCTTACATGTTTTTACATGCATTCAAGTTCACTAGGTAATTTTTGCAATTCCTTATACTTTTCTGCATGTAAAACAAACACACACACACATACACACAATGAGAAAGGGAAGAATGTTCATGTCGGATATGTTATGTTATGCTTCTTGTACCTTGATTTAATTTTAATGTTTTTGTAATCTTATGGATAGTTAATATATAGGACTGTAATGTCTTTTGATCTATTTTAAATAGTCTCGTCGGATCTCTGTGAAGGATGAGATTGAGTTATGTTTTAAGGTATAAAATAAGGGATATCATTCCCACCTCTTCTTGCTTTATCCAACCAATAGGTCAAAATTTTCACTTAGTAACTTTTAATTTCTCTCGTCAACAACTCCTCCATGTGACAGTTTTGTCTGTGTGACACTCGTGGGGCCCATCTCAAATTTTCCCCAAATTTTCCAATTTTCATATTTCTATAAAATTTTCATTTTGTAATTTCATTGATAACTTTACAATTTAAAAATTTTCTCAAATTTTCTTAGCCAATATACCATTCCTATTGGTAGACCACATATTTAACTCTTAGTCTCCATTAAAACATCATCTATTAACAAAAACCATGCTTTTTATAGAAGAGTTTTTCAAACACTTCACATGCATGCTCTGATTTCCATTATAACTACGGATTCTCACCCATACAACCACAATGCTACAACCAAGAGATTTGACACCACTCTGTCATGTCCACATCCATCAATTCGACCAATAGAGGGGAGGTCGATTTACAAATTACAAGTTTCCAAATTTCACCCCATGGGATATGAATATAAAGTCATAATATGAAATGTATCTGCAGATGAATAAATGTAAAACACAATGGAAATAAAAGTTTAACCAAACATAAATCATGCATAAATAGGAATATTCATTGCAACAACAAAAAATCAATCCACATTCATATAGAAAGAAAGTACTTATATTTTAACAAAGAAGATCCAAACATCTAGTTGTGTAAGAGTGGTTTTCCACCCAACCATAGGTGTCATCTATAGATACCACCCCCAAGTTGGACTAAAAGGCCACTAAGGAGAAGGAAACACCTACATGCTTCTGTCTCTCAACCCACAACCCATTTGATCTCACGCTTATCCGAACTACCCACTTATGAGAATTCACATGGATCTCACTCAACCATCCTAGCCATGGCACTCTTTTTTAATGGCCCACAAAACACTTGGAAGACATTTCCCTTCATTGTTCCATAGTTCCGTTAGGAAATACAACCCTTACATTTCTTACCGTTGTGTGCAAAAAGAGTCCAATCTATTGTATTTTATTGGAGAACCTCATGTAACCTTATTTCTTCGCTTCTCAAGCATGTAAAAAAGACAAACATAATGGGTAAAGGTTCATATGTTTTTCAACATCTATGCTCACATCCAACCATTCGCTTTCTTCTAATTTCTGCATTCCTCCTTCCAAATTCAAATTTTTAGTTAATGCATAGTCTGGTAATGGTAATGAACAACATGACAAAAACTCTACCTATTGTAAAATATGCTTGAGGATAATTGGTAGACTCAAAGGAGATGAGAGGATGGTGAAGAGGCAACTGACATAATTTTGATCCTAGAAAATAGGACTCTTACAAGAATCATAGAAGTATATTCATCCCATGCTTCCATAACTACATGAGAAGAATTTCCCCACCAACCTCACACATGCATTCAATGATTGAATTGAGTAGTAAAAATGGATTAATTCGCTGATTTAAGGCACATGGAAGTAAATGGATGAGTTATAAGGTTGACACTTGGTAGTAGAGGATTTAATCTCCCATAGGACCCCTTTCCTCTTCCCCTATAGTGGAATCATAACCCCTCGAGTGCTCTTTACACAACCATCTTGGAGAATTTTATTATTTTTCCAACATAATATTTACATATATTTCAAGTTGGATTGACAATCCAAGCACATGGTCCATATTGAAATATTTACATTATACATGCCTAGTCATTTACTAGTTAGGCCTTGGCCTTGAGCTCTGCACTAGGAATCCATACTAACATATTTACATCATTTAGATAATTTGATTTAATATATTCCAAGTCAAAATTGGGGGTATTACATATCCTGTGTTTCTGTAACATCGTCGTGACTGCCAAGAAAAAACATATTCATCTCTCAACTTGAATGGACGTAGAGAACGATAAAAATCTAGGGAAAAGCTTTTTAATGTAAAAAAGATCATCCCTATGTAGCACATCCAATAAAATCTATATTGAAAAATTCTACTAAAGATAAAGAAGATGGCCATGAAATTGGAGACTTCCCCCAAGACTTTACTAAATTCGAGGAAGGAGATTGATGATCAATGAGTAAAAAATCACAAGAATCGATAGATAAGGAAATAAAAGAAAAAGAAGTCGATATCTCTATCGTCAGAAAACCCCAAATGGAAAACCATTGGAGATTACTGGTCAAAACCACAAATAGAAAAAATAGAAAACCTTTTCAAAGAATATTTGGATGTATTTTCTAGAGACTACAAATAGTTGAAAGGGTTGGTACAATAAATGGTAGAGATTAAAATTGAAATTAAGCCAGATTCAAAACCTATTAAAAATCAATCACATAAGCTAACCCATAAATACTAGGACATTTAAAGAAGGAAATTGAGAATATGTTATCTGTCGGAATCATATATCCTGTTGACCAATCAAAGAGGGCCCAGTCCTATGGTGATCCAACCAAATAAACATGACCCCAAGAGACTCAGGATCTGTGTCAACTTTAGAGGTTTAAATAAAGTAGCACTCATAGACTTGTTTCCGACACCTTTCGGCAACAAAATTATTAATGAAGTCAGTGGTCATGAGTGCTTCACAACTGGTTTCTCTAGTTATAACCATGTACCTATAAAAAATAAATATCAACACAAGACCACACTTATATGCGAATTTGGGTCATTTGCATATAAATTTATGTCATTTGGACTGAAAAATGCACCAGCAGTCTTCTCAAGAATTGTTACATAATCCTTTCAGGAATTTATGTACAATACCATGGATGTTTACTTTAACGATTGGACTATCTATACTATGCTCAAAGACCACATCCAGTGTCTCTGACTGATGCTAGAGGGGTGTCAAAAAATCCAACTATCATTTAATATAAAGAAATGTACTTTTCCACACCCATTGGGGTACTCTTGGGCCATGTAGTCTACAGGCGCACTGCCAGAATCTTAGAATATGAGAATGGAGATGTAAAAAGTTTCTTTCCTTTATTCAAGGCCAATATCATCCCATGTCAAGTGATATTCATGTCCAAACAAATTGTTAAGATTCAAGCCACAAAGCAGTGCTCACATGAAGAAAAAAGGAAAGATCCAACAAACTAAAGGCGTGCACCATACATCGGCATGTGCTGTGAACATTTGTATATTTAAACTGCTCAAACTCCTTTCACTCTTTGCATGTGGAACTTGTTGATGTATATGTAACTTCGGAATGTATTTACCCATGTATATTGTATTCCTATAGAGATGTTATTATTCATCTATACGGAAGTGTTTGTATTCCTATAGAGATGTTATTATTCCTCTATATGGAAGTGTCGTCATTTATATTGTAAGTGTCATAACTTATACTTGATGGGTTATTAGACCACCTTGATGGGGTCAACCCTGTACGAGTCATGTGGGTAAATGGGTTCTTAGAACACCAAGTGTGGGGTTGGCCCGGATTAAGTTAACCATGGGTTAAGCTAGACAAGTCGGCCCCATTAGTTTATTGGGAAGGAAAGGACAAGTATAAATAGAGATCGGGAGATCTCTATTTGATCAATCATTACTCACACTTCTCTCATTCGGAAAGTGGCGCACTTGTGAGTTGGAGGATTTGTTGCTAGGAGAAGACTATCTCTTGTACTTGGGTTGTATCATTGCTCTATCTATCTCTGAGGAATTTATTGGGGTTTTTCACCTTTATGGTTTTCCCCAAGTAAACTCTGTGTCTCTTGTGTGCTTGCATTATTGTGTCCATGATTGATATGTTGTAGATATGTTGTACATGTTGTTCTCTCAGTTAAGATCCTTGATCAGATTGAATTAAATTCTGAAAAACTAACATGGTATTAGAGCTAGCCTGAAAGAAGGCATGGTATGGCATGTATGACACTTGTTGCACTTGCGATGCTAGGGCTTGATATAGAAAAAACAAGTCATCGTAGAACTTTTGCTATAAATCCATTTTGGCCAAGTTTTCGGATCTGAAACTTTTACAAGTCGAAGATCGGATCTCCATGTACCTTGCATCCAAAGGAAAACTTCTAATTCGTTGTACTTTTTGTTTTATGATTTGTACAATCTAGGGTTTCTGCCTCTTCTAGATCTGAGTCATAAACAGCTGACCTAGGAAAAAAGGTCATAATGTGATCTAGGAAGCTCCAAATAAAATTTCATAAAATGTGACAGGTAGTGCACGGACTTTAATTTTCCAGGTAACGTTTTCAGAGGCCGAAACCAAACCAGTGACATGTGGCACACCGTACAAGTTCGCTCTCTTGTTTTATACCATAAACAGGTCACGTTGAGACACTTGGCATAACTCTCTCTCAGAGAATCCAATTGATGTCAGACCTATGGGGTTGGAAAGATGATAGGTAGGGAAACCACAGGTAAGACTTTCATGCCCTGTGGATTGTAAAGTTCAAAGTTACACCAGATACAATCAGGTACATATTTCTATCAAAACAGAATTATTTTTTGAGCACCTTCATTCATGGCTTCGAGAATTTAGGGTTTCAGAGAAAGTTGGAATTTTTGGAATTGGAGACCACAGCTGAATGCTACTCATCAAAATCGAAATTTAGAGACCAGGATCAGAATTTTTGGTTGGGCGGAAGGCCACGCTTGATCACACCCTAGTTTGGGGCTTTGATCGGAAAAATGGAAAATTAGGGCTTCTGCAAAAATGAGAATTTTTGAAATCTGTGACCACGGTTGGAAGCTCCTCAGAAAAATAGAAGCTTAGAGATTTCGATCGAATCTTTTGATTGGACATAAGGGTGGGCTTTATCAAACCCTAGTTCGGGGTCATGTCCAGTGAATCTACAAGTTCCAATGGCAAATTTGAGGCGTGAAACTTTACCGTTTTCAAATTCTGAATATACTGGCTTGATCAGCTCGTCAAGGCACATGTTTCTATTCTTTCATAAGTTTGAAATTCAAATTTTGAATTTTTAAGATTTCTCTGACAAACCCTAATCTAGCTCGAGATCTAATTCCTGCAAATCAAGTGGATTGGGTTAATCCTAGAAGAAAAAGGATTGGTTACCTGCATAAGTGAAGAAGTTCCTGTTTTAGAGGGAGATGAGGCTAAGGCCTTACATAAGAAGATTACAACCAATCTCAACAGGTATGACTTATCCAGGTATGTTTCAAGATTTGTTCATGATTAAATTTATGGTATGTTTGTCTTCATATTATTACGGTTAGTACAATCCTGATTAAATTTAGACTTGTCGTATCACCTTAATAAAATTATGAATGCATGATAGAAGATATTCATTGATTAGGGTGTTTACACTTATGATTGTACCAATGCATTATGGTGTTGTATGAGGTTTATGTTGTCCGCTAACATGAAAGGTATACCAAGAAAGACAAATCATGTTCTAGGTCAAGAACATATGATCATGGTGACATGAAGAAAAAGGTTCATCCATTTCCATGGATCACATAGAAGATCTACTTACGAGGTATGTAAAACTTGGTTCTATAATGGTTAACTTATGAGATATGCAGGTTACTAGCACAAGTCATTTAAGAGAACAAGAATACATCATGTCGGTATGTTAGACATAACCAACTAACATATTAATCCAGGTATGTTTTTCCTATATCAAGTTAGAATCCTACCTTGTGTTAGGATCTTATACAGTTGTATTGTTGATAATGATTATTCATGAAGTCATAGGTTTGAATAGTCATGGTTGTATGCATATTATGTTTCTTACTTTAATTTATGATATGACTAACCATAAGAGTCCTATATAAACCTTGAATACTAATGCTTATTATTTATGTTTGAAATAACCATGACTATACATGCTTAAGATTATTGTGTTTTGAAGTATTGAGATTATACTAATGAATGTATGATTATGTATGAGATCTCGAGGATATCACAATAATGATACTCGTAAGCATGCATAGTGATCGAGGATGGATATAAGTTCAAGGATAGGTAATCCAGGAAGCAAAGATCAAGAGGGAGCACACTCCAGTAGTTTCTGCAAGGATGCGGATATTCAGAGGGAGTCGGCCACTTCTCACAATCCACATCAGAATGGAGTTGAAAAGATTCAGAGGGAATCCACCCAAAAACCAAACAAAGATAAGTATTTGAATTGTCATTTCTTACATATTTGTTTGTTTAAATAATATTTTTGAATGATGTATATGCCTGTGTTCCTAGACTTAGGGTGTGTATTACGCATATTAGAATAATTGCATTAATAAACAATATACTACTAATATGCATGTGATGGGTAAGTGGCCTATGGCACTGTACAACATTCCATTGCTACTTATCTAGAATGAAACCTCTTTGCTGACATTTTGGGAGTAGTGCAAACTCTTAACAATGTTCTGGTAGAGATTGGAAGGCATCTAGAAAGTTATAGGATATGGATGAATGTTGTATTGAAGCATTGGCTAAAATAATTGCATGACTGTATGACATATTTATTTATGTGTAAGAATTTGTTTTGAAAACTATGAGAAGTTTCTAATCATGCAATTTAACTTATATTGTAGGAAAGACTGTACACGAGATCCTACAAAAGAAGGACTACAACATTTGTTTCAGGAACAAAGTTATCTATTGAAGATATTGAAGTTCCCAGGATTCGAGAAGAATGCCATGATCTAGGAGTTCCAGTTGATCATGAAGAATGATGTTTGGGATGCTATCCCAGGACCTGAAGGGAAGTCTGTTGTGAATTCCAAATGGATCTATAAGATGAAGCATGCTGTAGATGGTAGCATGGAGAAATACAAAGCGAGGTTTGTAGCTTGTGGCTTCTCCCAGAAAGAGGGATTGAGTATGAAGAGACTTCTACACCTATAGCTAGGCACACTTCCATCAGATCAGTACTTTCCCTGGCTATAGTAATGAAATGGAAGATACACCAGATGGATGTCAAGACAGCTTTCTTGAATGGTAGTGTATGTGGAGCAGCCCCTTGGTTTTGAGACACATGACAGGAAGTTATATATGTGTAGAACTTGGTATGGTAGGATAGACAACTTTCTATCTAGTTTAACTTTACTAAGAGTAAAGCGGATTCCAACCTTTACTACAAGGTTGGGGAAGGCAATGCAGTGACACTGCTTTTGTATGACCTGTTTGTTATAGGTGAGGATATATTGATTGCCAACATACAGCGGAAGCTTGTTTCCGAGTTCAAGATGAAGAACTTGGAGATGATGCACTACTTTCTTGGTATGGAGGTGTGGCAGAGTGCAGATGGAATCTTCCTTAGACAAGGGAAGTATGCAGTAGAGATCTTGAAGAGGTTTGGGATGATGGACTGCAAGGACATGTCCACATCTATGGCATCGAACCTAAAGCTTCTGTGCGATGCTTCATCTGATCCGGTTGATGTCACTATGTATCGTGAGATGATTGGGTACTTGATGTACCTGACGAACACGAGACCAAATATTTGCTTTGTGGTGAACACATTGATCCAGTTCCTGACAGATCGTAGAGGTGTTCACCTGGTTGCTGTAAAGCATATTCAGAGGTACCTGAAGGGTACGATCGACTATGGGCTCAAGTATGATGCGAATCAAAAGTTTAACCTGCAGGGTTATGTTGATTCAGATTGGGCAGGCAGTGCTACAGATAAGAAGAGCACTCCTTGGTGTTGCTTCAGTATGGGATTAGGTGTGATCTCTTGGTTTAGTAGGAAGCAGTCTTGCGTAGCACTAAGTACAGCCGAAGCAAAGTATGTTGCGACGAATGAGCAGGTTGCAGATGTATTGACCAAGCCGTTGGCTAGAGTGCAGTTTGAGTACTTCAGAGAGAGGTTTGGTGCGCTTCAGATCAAGGTTCCTTCCAAAGGGAAGTGATGAGTCCGGAAGATGCAGGTGCACATGAGCTTTTTTGACATGGTTGATGTGTTCTCCCATGGTCATGATGTAATTGCTGAGCCATTCTCACATGGTGGTAGATGTGTTCTCCCATGGTGTAGATGTAAGGGCTGAAACCATTTTTCACATGGTGGTAGAGGTGTTCTCCCATGGTGAAAAATTAAGGGCTGGAGCCTTCCCCGAATGGTGGTAGACGTGTTCTCCCATGTCGGTGGTGTAAGTGTTGGATGATGTCCATCTGGGCTGTGCTTCGTGAACGATGAGATGATCTGAAGAGGACGATGCTATGATGATTAGGAGGATCATGGATGATGAGCATCACGACGATGCTTACTGCTCTGTATATGTGTATGCTGGATATGATTAGTTGGATCATTTATGTATGTATGCATCATGTTGGATGTTGGATATGATCATTTGGATCATTTTATGTATTTGTATATGCATCATGTTGGATGCTTGGGCCATGTATCTGTATATGTATCAGGTGGATACGTTGTATGATCAGGTAGATCATGTATGTTGATATGTATCAGGTAGATACATTGTGTGATCAGGTGGATCATGTATCTATGTATGTATCAGGTGGATACATTGTATGATCAGGTGGATCATGTATGATGATATGTATCAGGTAGATACTTGGTATGCATCAGGTGGATGCATTGTATGATCAGGATGATCATGGATTACGAGCTTAAGGATGTTGCTCCAGATGACATGCATCAGGACGATGCAGTGATGATGATTAGGATGATCATGTGTACATCAGGATGATGTATGGTGAGTATCAGGTGGATACTCTGTGGCCATGGACAGGTTGTGCATATGAGCATGTAAGTTGACCTGGGAGATCTGGACAAGATGAAAAAGGCCTCAAATACTCTTTCGAGGCATTGCTCTGGGAGGACTTGTAAGACCTAAGAGATCCGAGAGGTTGGGCTGTGTGCTCATAATAAGTCTTGGGATGCTCTTTCCAGGGTTTTTCCTATGACCACATGTAAGACCTGGGAGATCCGAGAGGTTGGGCTGTGTGCCCGTAATAAGTCCTGGGATGCTCTTTCGAGGGTTTGTGGTGGTGACTACATGTAAGACCTGGGAGATCCGATAGGTTGGGCTGTTTTCCCGTAATAAATCCTGGGATGCTCTTTGGAGGGTTTGTAGTGGAGATCACATGCAAGACCTAGGAGATCTGATAGGTTGAGCTGTGTGCTCGTAATAAGTCCCAAGATGCTCTTTTGAGGGTTTGTGATGAGGGTCACATATAAGACCTGGGAGATCCGATAGGTTGGGTTGTGTGCCCGTAATAAGTCCTGGGATGCTCTTACGAGGGTTTGTGACGGACGTAATAAGTCCTGAGAATTCCACAGTATGGCTAGTGATGATGAAGACCTGTAGGTGGTGGGCCTACATCTAGTATGAAAAATTACTGGCTCTGTAGAAATTCCTATGACGATTAGATTCAAAGATTGATTGAGATAGTAGCAGCAATGACGATGATGATGATTCAAGGATGATGATTCGTTGAGGATGATCCAGAGAAGAAGACTTGTGCTAGCAGATCTGTGTCGAGAAATACCTTCCTAGTTAAGAGGGAGTGTTGATGTATATGTAACTTCGAAATGTATTTACCCATGTATATTGTATTCCTATAGAGATGGTATTATTCCTCTATACGTGTTGGCTTGGTTTTGCAACCAAGCTTAGTGCTATGGGCACCTGCTAACTAGTAGCAGCAGTTTCAATAGAAATAAATAACAATAAACTAAATCTAAACTAAACTAAACTAGCATGTGCATTTTGAATTAAAAAACAAGAACAAGAAACATAAGAAATAATTTTGTATTAAAATATGAGGGCAAGCAAATGCTTGCAATAAGAATACCTTCGATTGATGAAGATATTTGGGAAGCTCCAATGGTGAGCAGCTCCAATCTCCAATGGGTCCTTTTTCCAAGGTTGCTACAATGGCCAAAACTCAAGGGAGATTTTGGCAGCATGAGGATAGGAATATGGATGGATGTGAAATGAGGAGCCCCTACCACCTTTTTATAGGTTTTGGTGGTGGGGAATACCATTTGTGGTTTTGTGGAAACCAATGGTATTGACCAACATGGTTTAGGTACTTTTCCCTCCTTTTTCCTTTTTTGAATAAAATTAATATTTTTATTTCTTTTTTAATATTTTGGGAATTTTAGACCCTTTTTGATGGTTTTTTATGCTTTTTTAGGAAAAATAATCTTTTAAAGTGGGAAAAGGGGTGTACTAAGGTCTTTTGGTGACCTTTTGTTGGCTTGAGAGGCTCAGATGGTGGAAAAAGTGGACAAATTGGTCATGTGAATAAGGGAATGAGCTAGTGAGCACTTTTTGGGTGTTAATAATACGGAAGTGTTTGTATTCCTATAGAGATGTTATTATTCCTCTATACGGAAGTGTCGTCATTTATATTGTAAGTGTCGTAACTTATACTTGATGGGTTATTGGACCACCTTGATGGGGTCAGCCCTGTATGAGTCATGTGGGTAAATGGGTTATTAGACCACCAAGTGTGGCATCGGCACGGATTAAGTTAACCATGGGTTAAGCTAAACATGTTGGACCCATTAGGTTATTGGGCAGGACAGGACAAGTATAAATAGAGATTGGGAGATCTCTATTTGATCACTCATTGCTCACACTTTTCTCATTCGGAAAGTGGCGCACTTGTGAGGAGGAGGATTTGCTGTTGGGAGAAGACTATCTCTTATAAGTGGGTTGTATCATTGCTCTATCTATCTCTGAGGAAGTTATTGGGGTTTTTCACCTTTATGGTTTTCCCCAAGTAAACTCTGTGTCTCTTGTGTGCTTGCATTATTGTGTCCATGATTGATATGCTATAGATATGATGTACATGTTGTTCTCTCAGTTAAGATCCTAGATTAGATTGAAGTAAATTCTGAAAAACTAACATGGTATAAGAGTTAGTGTGAAAGAAGGCATGGTATGGCATGTGTGACACTTGTTGCACTTGCGATGCTAGGGCTTGATATAGCAAAAACTAGTCATCGTAGAAATTTTCCTATAAATCCATTTTAGAGAAGTTTTCAGATCTGAAACTTGTACAGGTTGAAGATCAGATACCCATGTACCTTGTGTCCAAAGTACAACTTCTAATTCATTGTAATTTGTGTTTTATGATCTGTACAATCTAGGGTTTTTGCCTCTTCCAGATCTGAGTCATAAACAGGTGATCTAGGAAAAAAGGTCATAACTTCGGCTAGGAAGCTCCAAATAAAATTTATTAAAAAGTAACAAGTAGTGCATGGACTGTACTTTCACAGGTAACTTCTCAGAGGCCGAAACTAAACCAGTGACATGTGTCACGCCGTACAAGTTCGCTCTCTTGTTTTATCCCATAAACAGAGCACGTTGCGACACTTGGCATAAATATCTCTCAGAGAATCCAAATGAGGTCAAACCTATGGGGTTGGAAAGATGACAGGTCGGGCTACCAAAGGAAAAATGTTTAGATCCTTTGCATTGGAAAGTTTAGAGTTACACCAGATACAATTA
Source organism: Larix kaempferi (assembly GCA_027924585.1). Taxonomy (NCBI): domain Eukaryota; kingdom Viridiplantae; phylum Streptophyta; class Pinopsida; order Pinales; family Pinaceae; genus Larix; species Larix kaempferi. The sequence goes on along the minus strand of BSBM01000767.1, from coordinate 8,095,009 downwards.
GGTGAATATTTCTATCAAAACATAATTATTTTTTGAGCACCTTCATTCATGGCTTCGTAAATTTAGGGTTTCGGAGAAAGATGGAATTTTTGTAATCGGAGCCCACGGCTGAATGCTACTCATCAAAATCAAAATTTAGTGACCAATATCAGAATTTTTGGTTGGGCAGAAGGTCGGGCTTGATCACACCCTATTTCGGGACTTTGATCGAAAAAATTGAAAATTAGGGCTTCTGCAAAAATGGGAATTTTTGAAGGCTGGAAGATCCTCAGAAAAATAGAAGCTGAGAGATTTGGATCGAACCTTTTGATTGGGTAGAAGGGTGGGATTTATCAAACCCTAGTTTGGGGTCATGTCTAGTGAATCCAGAAGTTTCAAAGGCAAATTTGAGGGGTGAAAATTTACAGTTTTCAAATTCTGAATATACCGGCTTGATCAGCTCATCAAGGCACATCTTTCTATCCTTTCATAAGTTTGGAATTCAAAGTTTGAATTTTTAGGGTTTCTCTGACAAATCCTAATCCAGCTCCAGATCCAGTTCCTACAAATCAAGTGGATTTGGTTAATCCTAGAAGAAAATGGATTGGTCACCTGCATAAGTGAAGAAGTTCATATTTTAGAGGGAGACGAGGCTAAGGCCTTACATAAGAAGATTACAAGCAATCTCGACAGGTATGACTTATCCAGGTATGTTTCAAGATTTGTTCATGATTAAGTTTATGGTATGTTTGTCTTCATATTATTATGGTTAGTACAATCTTGATTAAATTTAGACTTGTTGTATCACCTTAATAAAATTATGAATGCATGATAGAATATATTCATTGATTAGGGTGTTAACACTTATGATTGTACTAATGCATTATGGTGTTGTATGAGGTTTATGTTGTCCGCTAACATGAAAGGTACACCAAGAAAGACAAATCATGTTCTAGTTCAAGAACATATGATCATGGTGACATGAAGAGAAAGGTTCATCCATTGCCATGGATCACATAGAAGATCTACTTATGAGGTATGTATAACTTGGTTCTATAATGGTTAACTTATGAGATATGCAGGTTACTAGCACAAGTCATTTAAGAGAACAAGAAGACATCATGTGGGTATGTTAGACATAACCAACTAACATATTAATCCAGGTATGTTTTTCCTATATCAAGTTAGAATCCTACCTTGTGTTAGGATCTTATACTATTGTATTGTTGATGATGATTTTTCATGAAGTCATAGGTTTGAATAGTCATGGTTGTATGCATATTATGTTTCTTACTTCAATTTATGATATGACTAACCATAAGAGTCCTATATAAACCTTGAATACTAATGCTTATTATTTCAGTTTGAAATAACCATGACTATACATGCTTAAGATTATTGTGTTTTGAAGTATTGAGATTATACTAATGAATGTATGATTATGTATGAGATCTCGAGGATATCACAATAATGATACTTGTAAGCATGCATAGTGATCGAGGATGGATATAAGTTCAAGGATACGTAATCCAGGAAGCAAAGATCAAGAGGGAGCACACTCCAGTAGTTTCTGCAAGGATGCAGATATTTAGAGGGAGTCAACCACTTCTCACAATCCACATCAGAATGGAGTTGAAAAGATTCAAAGGGAGTCCACCCAACAACCAAACAGAGATAGGTATTTGAATTATCATTTCTTACATATTTGTTTGTTTAAATAATATTGTTCAATGATGTATATGCCTATGTTCCTAGACTTAGGGTGTGTATTACGCATATTAGAATAATTGCATTAATAAACAGTATACTACTAATATGCATGTGATGGGTAAGTGGCCTATGGCACTATACAACATTCCATTGCTACTTATCTAGAATGAAACCTCTTTGCTGACATTTTGGGAGTAGTGCAAACTCTTAACAATGTTCTGGTAGAGATTGGAATGCATCTAGAAAGTTACAGGATATGGATGAATGTTATATTGAAGCATTGGATAAAATAATTGCATGACTGTATGACATATTTATTTATGTGTAAGAATTTGTTCTGAAAAATATGAGAAGTTTATAAGCATGCAATTTAACTTATTTTGTAGGAAAGACCGTATACAAGCTCCTACAAAAGAAGGACTACAACATTTGTTTCAGCAACAAAGTTATCTATTGAAGATATGGAATATATTGAAGTTCCCAGGATTCGGGAAGAATGCCATGATCGAGGAGTTCCAGTCGATCATGAATAATGATGTTTTGGATGTTGTGCCAAGACATGAAGGGAAGTCTGTTGTGACTTCCAAATGGATCTGTAAGATCAAGCATGCTGCAGATGGTAGCATGGAGAAATACAAAGCGAGGTTTGTAGCTCGTGGCTTCTCCAAGAAAGAGGGATTGAGTATGAAGAGACTTCTACACCTATAGCCAGGCACACTTCCATCATATCAGTACTTGCTCTGGCTGCAGTAATGAAATGGAAGATACACCAAATGGATGTCAAGACAACTTTCTTGAATGGTAGTGTATGTGGAGCAGCCACTTGGTTTTGAGACACATGACGGGAAGTTATATATGTGCAGAACTTTGTATGGTAGGATAGACAGCTTTCTATCCAGTTTAAGCTTTACCAAGAGTAAAGAAGATTCCAACCTTTACTACAAGGTTGAGGAAGGCAATTCAGTGATACTACTTTTGTATGACCTGTTTGTTACAGGTGAGGCTAGATTGATTTTCGACATGCAGGGGAAGCTTGTTGCCGAGTTCGAGATGAAGAACTTGGAGATGATGCACTACTTTCTTGGTATGGAGGTGTGGCAAAGTGCAGATGGAATATTCCTTGGACAAGGGAAGTATGCAGTAGAGATCCTGAAGAGGTTCGGGATGATGGACTGCAAGGACATGGCCACATCTATGGCATCGAACCTGATGCTTCTGTGTGATGCTTCATCTTATCCGGTTGATGTCACTATGTATCGTCAGATGATTGGGTCCTTGATGTACCTGATGAACACGAGACCAGATATTTGCTTTGCGGTGAACACATTGAGACAGTTCCTGAGGGATCCCAAGGGTGTTCACCTGGCTGCTGTAAACCATATTCTGAGGTATCTGAAAGGTACGGTTGACTATGGGATCAAGTATGATGCGAATCAAAAGTTTAACCTGCAGGGTTATGTTCATTCAGATTGGGAAGGCAGTGCTGCACATAAGAAGAGCATTCCTGGGTGCTGCTTCAGTATGGGATCAGGTGTGATCTCTTGGTTTAGCACGAAGCAGTCCTACATAGCATTGAGTATAGTCGAAGCAAAGTATGTTGCGACGAATGAGCAGGTTGCAGATGTATTGACCAAGCCATTGGATAGAGTGAAGTTTGAGTACTTCAGAGAGAGGCTTGGTGCACTTCAAATCAAGGTTCCTTCCAAAGGGAAGTGATGAGTCCGGAAGATGCAGATGCACATGAGATTTTCTGACATGGTTGATGTGTTCTCCCATGGTCGTGATGTAATTGCTGAGCCATTCTCACATGGTGGTAGATGTGTTCTCCCATGGTGTAGATGTAAGGGCTGAAGCCATTTTTCACATGGTGGTAGAGGTGTTCCCCCATGGTGAAAAAGTAAGGGCTGGAGCCTTCCTCGAATGATGGTAGATGTGTTCTTTCATGTCGGTGGTGTAAGTGCAGGATGATGTCCATTTGGGCTTTGCTTCGTGGATGATGAAATGATATGAAGAGGACGATGCTATGATGATTAGGAGGATCATGGATGATGAGCATCAAGATGATGCTCCAGTTACTGCTATGTTTATGTGTATGCATCATGTTGGATGCTGGATATGATCAGTTTGATCATTTATGTATGTATGCATCATGTTGGATGCTGGATATGATCAGTTGGATCATTTATGTATGTATGCATCATGTTGGATGCTTGGAACATGTATCTATATATGTATCTGGTGGATACGTTGTATGATCAGGTAGATCATGTATGTTGATATGTATCAGGTAGATACATTGTGTCATCAGATGGATCATGTATCTATGTATGTATCAGGTGGATACATTGTATGATTAGGTGGATCATGTATGATGATATGCATCAGGTAGATACTTGGTATGCATCAGGTGGATGCATTGTATGATCAGGATGATCATGGATGAGGAGATTCAGGATGTTGCTATAGATGACATGCATCAGGATGATGCAGTGATGATGATCAGGATGATCATGTGTACATCAGGATGATGTATGGTGTGTATCAGGTGGATACTCTGTGGCCATGGACAGGTTGTGCAGATGAGCATGTAAGTAGACTTGGGGGATCTGGACAAGATGAAAAAGGCCTTAGATGCTCTTTCGAGGCATTGCTCTGGGAGGACTTATAAGACCTTGGAGATACAGGAGGTTGGGCTGTGTGCCTGTAATAAGTCCTGGGATGCTCTTTCAAGGGTTTGTCCTGTGACCACATGTAAGACCTGGGAGATATGAAAGGTTGGGCTGTGTGCCCGTAATAAGTCTTGGGATGCTCTTTCGAGGTTTTATGGTGATGACTACATGTAAGACCTGGGAGATCTGATAGGTTGGGCTGTGTGCCCATAATAACTCCTGGCATGCTCTTGCGAGGGTTTGTGACACATGTAATAAGTCCTGAGAATTCTAAAGTATGGCCAGTGATGATGAAGACCTGCAGGTGGTGGGCCTACATCCTGTATTAATGAAGGACTGTCTCTATAGAACTTCCTATGACAAGTAGATTCAAAGATTGATTGATACAGCAGTAGCAGTGATGATGAAAATGATTCGAGGACAATGATTTGTTGATGATGATCCAGAGAAAAGACTTGTGCTAGCATATCTGTGTCGAGAAATACCTTCCTAGTTAAGAGGGAGTGTTGATGTATATGTTACTTCGGAATGTATTTACCCATGTATATTGTATTCCTATAGAGATGTTATTATTCCTCTATACGAAAGTGTTTGTATTCCTATCGAGATGTTATTATTCCTCTATATGGAAGTGTCGTCATTTATATTGTAAGTGTCGTAACTTATACTTGATGGGTTATTAGACCACCAAGTGTGGCGTCGGCCCGGATTAAGTTAACCATGGGTTAAGCTAGACAAGTCGGCCCCATTAGTTTATTGGGTAAGACAGGACAAGTATAAATAGAGATCGGGAGATCTCTATTTGATCACTCATTACTCACACTTCTCTCATTCGGAAAGTGGTGCACTTGTGAGGAGAAGGATCTGTTTCTAGGAGAAGACTATCTCTTGTACTTGGGTTGTATCATTACTCTATCTATCTCTGAGGAAGTTATTGGGGTTTTTCACCTTTATGGTTTTCCCCAAGTAAACCCTATGTCTCTTGTGTGCTTGCATTATTGTGTCCATGATTTATATGTTGTAGATATGCTGTACATGTTGTTCTCTCAGTTAAGATCCTAGATCAGATTGAAGTAAATTATGAAAAACTAACAGAACCATTATCATAGATGAAAAATAAAATGTTGAGAACGTATATTCCTAGTACTGAGTGCACTGAAGAGAGTTTTCAAGTGCATAACACCAATGAAGCCTGCCAGAAGTCATCATTGAAATGATAAATTTCAAATGGTAATTTTCCAAATGCCAAGCATGCCATAGGATGATCACACGGTGCCAGATGTTGAAGAGACTGTCCAGATGCCAAATCTTCGAGCTCACGTCCAAGTTGTATGAATTTCCCAAATTATTCAAAGGTGAATGCTAAAGGTTGAAGCTGAGTCTTGGTACAAATTGTTGTCATACTCTACCTTATTATTTGAGGAATTTGAAACTCGTTTCATGCCATTAAGAATTAGGTATTTTTTTTAGAGCTTTACCATTTGAGGCAAGGAAAAGAAAAACCATGTTTACAAGCATTTGTTGTAGATCATATCAATGGGGAGTACTTGCAGAGAATACGATTGAAAGAGGAAATGGAAGTTATTAAAGGGATTTCATCATTTTCTTCAGGCAATTTTGAATCATTCAAAAGAACAAGTGGCAAAATCATGAACAGGGAAGCTATTTTTGAAGGATATATATACTATTGCTTGGACAACAAATTAAAACTGAGTGAACAACATATAGGTGTGAAGTTCCATCAAGATTTTAGTAGAGAAGGAGCGAGTTGGATATGATTTTTGATATCAAAAATATATGAATTCATTTAAATCCATTCAAATCAACAGGACAACTAATGAACATGTGGTAGGGTATATCGAGGTAGGGCCATGGCACATTCCATGCAGATATTTTGGTTAATTCCATAATATAAGGAAACAGTTCAATAACCAATCTACTTAAATAAAGATTTAAAACAACTCCAGTCATCCCATATTTCATGCATCAAACTCATCAGTAATCAAAAGGAGAGATGGAAGTCAAAGTCATAAGTGCCAGGACATTCCAAGATGAAGGATCAACCTATAAGGATTTAGTGGCAGATTTGGAGATACTTGATTCCATTCCGTTCCATATTTGTGTGACTTGTTCGATATTATTTATATTTTGAGTTCTTATTTTTAGAATTCTGTTAAATATTTTGTAACAGTTAGTTGTATGGTATTTTTCTATAAATTTCATGATTTTCAATGTAAGAGGGGGGAGGTTCCAGCTAAGAGGTTGAGAGAGCTTGAATGGGATCGATAGTAGTATATTGAAAGATTGAGACATAAACTTTGTATTTTCATTTGGAGAAGATGTACATTTATTTTGAACCAGGTTTTAGCTACCTTGAGCTTGATTATTCTATGATTTTGTTTAAATCATCACAGTTATGAATTCCTTCATGCTGGTGTTTTCATTGTGAATGACCATATTGTGATTGAATATTCATTCAATCTCAGTTTAGAATGTTTTTCTAAATATGGTGATCTGAAATGTTATATGTGAATGAATAGTGTGTTCCACATATCGCCAATAAGCTCTCAACCCGGATTATAAATTGATATCATTCTTGCTTTAGCCCATCTTTCCATGTTATTAGTAGAAGCCTGATGCTTTCATTTGTTTCACACTTTCTCTACCTGTAAACAGTTCCTTGACCTCCTTGTGTAACCCACCAATATCGAAACCTCAAAAAACATTTATGATTCAAGATGTCTTAAACATGCTCCTTTGTAGTCAGGTGCATCTTTAAGTACTAACAGGAGGCATCAAATTTGATTTAGCAAATATCAAATTTATCCTTGACTTGAAACCACCAACAAATACGAAGCAAGTCAAAATAATGTTGGGACATACAAGATATTATATAAAATTCATAAGGCAATACTTTGACATGACATTCCCCTTAGAAGAATTGCTCATACTAAATGTGGAATTCAACTAAATGCCAAAATGTACATATGTAATGTACCTGGACCCAAATCACATCACAGAGGTCGGATACACCACCTGAACATCAAGGGGTGACAGTGAATATAGATAATGCATAGAGAAATAAGGGTAGCTAAGGCTAGGATAGCATGCCAAAAATCCCATAAAATAAAACATTCAACCTTGTTGGAGGATCCTAGTTGACTGGCTGACTAGGTCCTCTGCCAAATATGGTCGCTCCAAAGTTGTCGGTTGGTTAGTCGACCAACCAAGAAGTTGTAACTGAATAACTATTTGTAATAAATATAAATAGGTTGTAGAGACAACAACATAATATATCTTTGCACTGATATTGTACTCTATTTTAGTCCCATTAATACAAGAACTTGTTTTTGTTGTCCCACTTAATCTCTTATGTTTGATTATACAATGTGTGTGTGTATGTGACTCTTTATTCATATTATTATATTGTACTATTGGTTATCGATGCAACCCCATATATTACAGCATTGGTTCTCTTTCCGGTAGTACACGGTTATGAATAAATAAGGAAGATACATAAATGATAATAGAAAGAGAGATCCAAGAGTGGTGGGACAAGAAAGTAGCAAACTATATTCAAAATTATGCAAGACGGAATAAGCTGACACTAGCGCAAGCAAGGGATAAACTCTTCACCGAAGCCCATGAAAAAATTAAAGAGACTATTCCATATCAAATAAAGAAATTCTTGATTGTTTTTCATGACCAAATTGGACGTCTAGAATGAAAAGATGTTGATGTAAAAGATCTATAACGGAGGAAGAAAAAATTTGTATGAATGGTTTGAAAAAATATGTGAAGACGTTTGTGAAGAACAAGCTATCGAGGATAGAGTATTTGTCGATAAAGTCCGATGTAAGTTTTACATTGATCTCCACAAAGGATTTCTATGCTCAATACCAAGCTTGCTATACAAATATTTTATTGAGAATGGCATCAAACACATCATCCAGCCTCGACCGCCATTAGAAGAGCATGCGATGACACATTGAGAAACGAAACAAAAAGAGTGGGATTGGTTCGTCAACGAACGAAAGTGGGAGTATTTCCTAAACAAATGATGACCATTGTTGAAATCTTGTTCATCAACTAATAAGAGTCGGGTGAGCAATGGGGGGGGTCACTGAAGATGTGTTCTGAATAAACAAGCATAAGGTTAGTCTATGAAAAGAATGAACGCCTCTAAAAAGTTGAGTCTGTTGCAGCGAAACAAATGTCCAATCGTCCACAAGAAAACAACATATATACAAAGAATAGAGAGAGAAAACAAATACAGACAATGAGAGAAATTGAGGGAGATTGTTGGTCCGTTACAGAGAATTCTGAAGAATTTAGAAGAAATGTTCGAGTAGCCAAAAGTCCTACCTGAATCAAGGTAAAGTCGACTAGTTGAAGAAGAAGGTGAGGCACTAACATTGGAAGAGCGGTCAAAAGAAATGGTCTTGACCCCCCATACCTTGTGTATCACAATTCCGAATGATTCAACTCCCATCAATTCTATAGCTATGACAATGATGACTGGGCCGACCATCAGACAAATAGTGGAGTGCGGCATGGGATTACAACTAGGCGATAATAGTATATGGAATCGACTAGACCAATGTGGATGAATTGCAGATAGATTGATGATCTAGTAGCCAAAAAGGGGTAACTGGATTACATTCACATTTGAGTTCGGAAGAAGCTCTTTTATATTATTTTATTCATAACACATTGAAGTACCCCCCTTCCAGCAACATTATTGATAGAACTAGCCAACTCGTCGAAGCTCCAACCTAACAAATATTAGGGTATTTTTGAGGTCTAAAATGGGCCTCCTAAAGGAAATAATAAAATAAGAGTTATAATAATAAAATGAGAGTTCTAAAGTTTAGAGAGGAAAGAGAAAAACTACTTTTTCGTGTTGTATTTTTGACATATCTCCTTGAAGGTTTGCCCAAATTTCAAGTTTGGGAACTTGCTGGATGCATATTTTAATTCCGCATCCAACCCATACCCACACTGGATACTTCTGAGGTACCCATGGCATGAAAAAGTGAAAATTTCATAATACATTTTTTTATTGAAATTTTCACGTTTTCATGCCGTGGGTGCCTCAGAAGTATGCAGTGTGGGTATGGGTTGGATGCGGAATTAAAATATGCATCCAACGAGTTCCGAAAATTGAAATTTGGGTAAACCGTCCAGGAGATATGCCAAAAATACAATAAGAAAAAGTGGTTTTTTCTTTTTCCCTCCAATTTGTTTTACAAATTTTACCGTTATGGTTGACATCATCATCTTGAATCCTATTGGTTCTTATAAAGTGAATTTTTATGGTACATTATTTTTTTAGGCCCATTTTTACCTCAAAACTCCCCTAATGAGCCATCTATAGAAGAAATACGCTTGTCTTGGAAACAGTTGCATCTGCCACAAGTCACCAGTAGTCATCTAATAGTAAGTCCTTTTAATAATCAATCGCTAAGTCCTAAAATTCATAAAAGTAGCAATATGGTTGTGCACCTTCCAGTAAATACTCCTTTCTTTGAAGGGGATGATTATCCTAAAAAGCATTGGTTTTTGTGTGAATCCTTGTGGCAAGCTAACCTCATTGATGATGAAAATAATCAAATTGCACAGTTTGCAGGTGGGCTCAGAAATCTTGTACTCACGTGGTATATGAATATTTTGGAAGAAGTTCCAAAAAGAAAGAAGTAGATAAAAGACGCCTTTCTAGACCACTTCAAGGTCGACGATTCAAAGAATTTGGAAAACCACCACCTGAAGAAGATTAAACAAAGAGTGGGAGAATTAGTCTGAGAATATTATAGAAGATTTAAAGATCTCCCAAGTCAAATTCCCGCTACGATAGACCCTGTTGTAGTAATTCAATTTTTTGTCGAAGGTCTAACTGAAAGAACCATAAATCGAGTGGTTGATGCATGATTACACATATTACGAAGATGCCATGAATAAAGAATTAAGATCCAAATAAAAATCAAACCATTCAAGTCGTACCATCGACAACGAACTGCAACATCAAATTGAGAGAATGGAGAAATCAATGCAAAATTTGACTCTGCGAAGTAATGACCTATGCTGCACTAAATTCTCTAATGAAGGAAACCTGTCCATATGATGATAGGGTAAGTTATCTCAATAATTATAACGTTCATCAAAGTTACATGAGAATACCTGAAGAAATACCGACTACATTCCTAGAAGAAAGAAATCCAGAAAATTTGTCGTCAGCTTAGATGACTTACTTATGTGACATATGCGAAGGATTTGAACCACATTTGGCTATATATTGTCCATATAATGCTGACAATATCAATAGAAAGTGGTGTGGAATATGTCGAACGACACAACATACAACTGCTAAATGTATAAAGAATTTGAAGACCAAAGTAAATCACCACATAGTCTACCAGACGCATACAATTGATCAAAGAGGACGGGACAATCACAACATTGACTACCTCAACAATGGTAATAATTGATGAGGAGGATACAATGGTCGAGGATGAAACTATAATAACCAGGGCTACTAAACACCAGGTCAAAGTCGACCCCGATGCTATGTATGTTTCAGTGAAGAACATTTGAATCTAGATTGTCCGTGGAAGGACAAGACTGACTTAAAATTTTGTACAAAGTGTGGAGTCGAGGAGCACAATCTCGAAGAGTGCCCCATCATGTTAGATACATCTGCAATTGTTTCATCCCCTTGGACATATTGGGATAGCTTCCTATGATTCTCAACAAAATTGGCGAACTGATTTGTCATCAATATTGTTGTTTCTTGTTCCTATGTTTATCGATCTTTGGTCAAATTTTCTTGAAAGGCCAACACGATGGTTTCAAAAATTTTGTAGAGTAGGCCATGTCGAGCAGGTTTTGAACTTGACTTTTTTGCTGGAGTGGTAAAATCCATTGAAATATTTCTTCACACTTTTTCAAAAAGATGGTATGTTCATCTTCTAGTGCTTTGATATAGTCCATGTCGGATGTTCACCTTTTCAATTGTTCTCTGATGATAACATCCGAGAGTAAGTCTAGCTCAACATCTGTGTATTTTGTTGGGTTGAATGTAGAGATAGGACCGAATTTATCTAAGTGTACTATAATTCCAAGTTGGTTCTGTATTTTTTTATGCCACTACTGTTGCTTCCACTACTCTCTCTCCCTTCTTTTACTTCTCTTTCTAAGGTTCCATTTTTGTATTCTTGTCTACAGTGTATTTTTCTTGATGCTTGTCTGCTCCCTGAAATAGATGTTTCTTTTCTTGTTTATTTTCTCTCTAACCCGCAGTCTTCAAGTCGATAGAATGAGGGGAAGGTACTTCAAGCGGTTCTTGCAGAGGGGGGGAGGTGTTTCAAGCATGTGTGGAAGTGATGGAGGGGTTGTAGGAATATCTATGAAGTCGGGTTTGATGGATGCAGGGACTATTGTAGTGGGTAGCTGGGTCATTGGGAGTGGATCTATCATGTTGGAAGTTTTTGGTGAGCTCTGGTCTACGAGCGAGGTATACCGATCAGTGCAGGGGTTTCGACAGGTTCAGAAGTCGATGGAAGTAATGGGGCAGGCTCGACGATGGTCGATACTCTGTGACTGATGTTACTTTCAGGATTGGGGTTCTTTTCCATGATTGTTTTAGCATAGGAAACAATTTCTACCTCTGTTTCTTGTGAAGTGGCTTGCTCGGGGATGTGAAATCTTGGTGAAGATACGACATTTTCTTGACTAGGTGTAAGAAACATTGGTTTTTTAATTAGAAGTTTTCTCTAGTTAGGCAAGATGGAGGGTAACTAGTTGATAAACTATTGGAGCACAATATTGGTTTGGATTTCAAGAGAGGCATACATGGGTTCCCGATCAGTTGACCTGGTGGAAACATCAAATTGTTCAGTGATTATGGTCGAGGATATAGGTGGTGAAGTTTGAGTGAGGTTGGCATGCGGTGGTTCAGTGAATTTGACTCGCTTAGTTGGTTGAGCCGGTGGTTGTAGAGATTCCTCCTCTGCAAGCATTTTAGATATTTTCTCATAAATTTAATTTTTGTTACGTGTAGCATCTTCAATTACCCGAGTCTCTAAATCGTAAAGTTCATCGTTTTCTTCTTCTGTCGGTTCTTGCAAGATTAATTTCCTTTTCCCTTTTCCCGTTGTTTTGGGTCTTCTATTTTTCCTAGCTTTGAAAATTTCGTCGGCGACATGACATATGTTTTCCTTGGTTAGTTGATATTCTGGTGTTATGTTGTCTGACTGTGTACTATCTTCTGATCTATTTGGAGAATTCTGATGAGGGGTCATTGTAATCCCCAAAGGGTTTTTTTCGACGATTTCATCATTTCTTAGTGTAAATGTATCATTATACAAGTGCACTTTATATGCTTCTTCTTTATTCGCATCTATTTGTTGCTAAAAAATTTATTAGCTCTTCCATCTTGCTTGCTCTAGAAATGGTATACTGTGTTGGACTATCGAGATAACTTAACAAACAATTGGTCGACTTCTGGATAAGATTCGAGTTCCTTCGCTACTCTAGCTGCTCCTTGAAAATACCATATGATAGTATGTTCGGGGTGCTAATTGGGTATGTGATTTCAGCAGTAGACATCGATGAATATTTTATGGAACCCACCATCTAGATGTGGTGACTTTTAGTTCTTGGAACCAAGCTTCCAACCACATCTTGGTTGTTGTTGTTCCTAGCCGACAGCCTTGTGATGTAAAATATTTGAAGTTATACATGAGCAGTCCTTTGTCAATAGTAAAGTCCTTTTTTACATCAGGTTGGAGGTGTGACATAGCTATCCAAATAATTAAGGATGGAAACCAGATTATCACTCTTTGATTTTAGCACTTTTCACAGACAAACCGGATAATGCCTGCCAAATGCTCAACCCACCTATATAATTTTCCTCGTCATGCAATATTCTGGATGGCTTCGAGCATACCGAGTTTGAGGTATGATCCTCTCCCAGTGGAATTCAATCCAATGGACACAATCTTGGCAATGATTCTATCATTTTCATATTTTATATGTTTAATGACTAACCCCATGGAATTCTTACTTGTCGGTGTTCCTGTGAGTTATTTGAATAAATCATTATTAGGTCTTATGGGTACCACATCCCCTTTGTTAGAAATCCCTATGATTGTTGCAATAAGGTCACCTGTGATTTCAACAAGTTTGTCGAAGTAGAAATTTCCTCAATGGTATCGGCTAAAAATAAAATCAACGATTAATTCTTTCAATCCTCCAAAGCTGTCGAGTAGGGGTGCATTCATATAGGTTAATAGCTTGGCTGCTTGCAATTTCTATGCTCATTCTCGCCATTTTCCATCTGATTCTTTCCCCCATTCTTTTATTTCATTCCATGTGTGTTTCCATTGTTGTTCTTCAATTTTTGCATTCTGGATGTTCTACAATCTTATTTTTAATGGCATGTCTGCTTCTTCTAGTTGTCGGATTTTTGTAGTTGTGGCTCAGGTGGTGGTTTGTGATTTCTTTGGTTCCATTTCATTTGTTCGTTCCGCAGTAGGTTTTTTCTCTGGTACAGGGTTGGTCGGCTCTGAGTTCAGCTGCTCGAGTTCTTGGAAAAATAATTCCCAAGTTTCTTCAAGTGCGGTAGTTAAAGAGGAAATATCATGCATTGGTGTGATTGTGATAAGTAAGAGCATTAAATGTGAAGTGGGTGAAGATAGTAAATTCTTATCACTTGACTGACAGTTCGTCAACTCCATTTCCAATGCATCTCGGCTTTTCGGTTCCATAAGTTGAGTTTGGTCGTCGTTTAGTTTGGGTTTCTTTCATTTGTCGGCTTGATTCTTTTTATCAATAATATTTCTTTATGCTTTGGTGTGCTTCGTTGGTTTAGTTCTCATCGGCTAAAATCTTGTCATCTTATTTGTCCCCATTGGTCACATTCACCTGGTCGATCATTTATGCTTCGTCGATGCTTCACACCTGGTGCTCTTTTAGTTGTTTTCCTTCTTGCATCATTGTTGGCTATGCTGTCTCCCTAGTCTATCGTCATGCTGAACCTGCCATTATCCATGTCTTAGTCTCATTTTTATACTATTTATTTCCATCTAAGCTGGTTATAACTGCTTTTTTTTTAAGTTGCAAAATCATAATTAATTATATGGTAATAAAACTAATTATACTTAAACAAACGTTTCAAACCTGGGCACATCGGACAACCAATGGTGATACATCCATTGGTCGAAAGTGTGCCTTTTGTTATACTCTGTAGCGTTTTAACCACGTGTTGTGGACAAGTCTGCTCAATATACTTCCTTGTAGTGTTTTTAGTCAAACTGATCCATTGACATCGGTTTATTCTGCTACATATGGGCCTAACCATGTAGTGTGTAGCTTCTTCGGCTTGCCTTTAATCCTACTATCATAGAGAAGGACAAGGTCTCCAACTGATATATCCCTATTTTTTATGTTTATGTCATGCCATGCCTTCTGTTGTTTCTTTTGGGATTCTTGATGATGAATTTCTATTTCTCGTTGTTCTTCCAATTTTGACAATTAAAATAATGTGTCATTCTTGGATTGCTCAATGCCAAGGTGTAACAATTCTTCTATTATTGGAGCTTGTTGTCAGAAATGCGAGGGAACAATAGATTCTTGTCCATAGACAAGTTTAAATGGGGTTTGTCCTGTCGATATTTTGTACGATGTCCGATATGCCCAAAGTATCATTGGTATTTTTTCGTCCCAATCATCTTTGTAGATATTGCATATTTTTGTCAAGCCTTTAGTTAAGGTTTTGTTAAAAGCTTCTATTTCCCTTTTGGACTATGGGTGATATGTTGTACTTTTTCAATGGTCAATCAGAAACTCTTTCATCAATACTGTTATTGTCTTATTTACAAAGTGATAACCTTGATAACTAATTAGAGTTAATTGACAGCCAAATCATGTAATAATATTTTCATAGAAATATTTCTCTACTACTTCACTTCTGTAGGCTTCAATAGGTTCGGCATATGTCCATTGTTTGACATACTCAACAACTGTGATAATATATCTCGCCCACATTCATCGACAAGGAATTTAAAATGGACTGACAAAGTCAATTGCCCAAATTTCGATAGTTAAACTTGGATTTACAGATATCAAGGGCATTTCAATACATGGAAAAGGTCGACCCAATCTTTGACACTTATCGCATTTGTTTATAAAATTTCAGCAATATTTGTGGATTGTCGGCCACCACAGTCTAGACTGTTGAATTTTTCTTGCAGTTGTATCTGCTTTATAGTGTCCTCCTGTAGGTCCATTGTGTGCTTCATCCTTGATATTTTGAATCTCATGATCCAATACACAAGGACACAACCTTTCTATGGTCCCATATTATATAAAAATACGTTCATCAAGCTATATGGCACAACTTTAATATCCAATATTTTTTTATTCTTTTCCGAAGTTCCTTTTGGTGCTTGTCTGTCTTCTAGAAATTGTGTGATTTCCTCCAATTTTGTTGGTACTGCTTCAACTCTGAATAAATATGAATATGGCAGATCATCATCAATATTTATTAGTTCTTCTCTAGTTTCTATTCTTTACAGGTGGTCGGGACCAACATTTGTCTTCCATGTTCGTACGATCACTTCAAATTCGAATGATTGAAATAGTAATAGCCATCAACATATTCGACCATGGTGTAATGGTTTATTGACCAAGCATTTTAGTGCCTGATGATCAATATAGAAGAAAAATGGGTTGGATATTATATAATGACAGCATTTCTAAAGAGAAAATATCATGCCAAGCGATTCTCTTTCTGTTGTCGAGTAATTCCTTTATTCCTTATTCAATTTTTTGTTGTTATACGCATTCAGGTAATCCATGGCATCCTCCCTGATTTGTTTTAAAATATTCTCGACTGCTATGCCTGATGTGTCGATGTGGACATGAAACTTTATAGACTAATTAGGAAACCTGAGTATAGGAGCTTCGATGAGTTTTCTTTTTAGCATGTCAAAGGATGCGCCACATTCATCTGTCCATCTGAAGTATTAATTTTCTTCCAGCAACTCTTCAAGTGGATACACCATGTTGGAATAATGGCGAATAAACTTTCGCTAATAACCCATATGTCCCAATAATATTCTAACTTGCTTTGAATAGACTAGTGGTTTCAATTCGAGAATGATTTTAATTTTTGTGAAATCGACTTTTATACCTTCTTTAAAAACAACATGTCCAAGCAGGATTCCTATTGGTTTCGTGAATATACACTTCTTAATGTTTAATGATAGTTGTATTTGATGAAATATCTCTAACATTAGTTTTAGCCACTTACACTGGTCTCTCAACATAGAATAGGTTGTCAGATCATCAAAGTAGATACCGATTGTTCTGTATATGTTAAATTTTGAGCATTAATTCACAATACTCTAGGATCTTTACTGAGAGAATAACATGTACAGTATATCAATGCATATCAATTATAACAAGCATGTCAATCATCGCAAGAATAAAAAGCATGGGAGACAAGAGACACAGAGTTTCCGTGGGGAAAACCCTAAGGTGAAAAACCCCACAACTTCCTCAGAGATAGATAGAGCAATAGCTCAACCAAAGTAGAACCAAATACACAGAGATAGTCTTCTACTAGCAAATGATCCTCCTCCTCACATGTGGGCCACTTTTCGAGTGAAGGAAGAATGAGTTTCTGAGTAATCCAAATAGAGATCTCCCGATCTCTATTTATACTTGTACGGTTTTCCTAATAACCTTATGGGGCCGACTTGTCTAGCTAGGTACATCAACCACATATTATATAAATCAGGGCTGACCCCACACATGGTGGTCTAATAACCCATTGGCAAGTTAACACACTTGCGACACTTGTCAATACATATGATGACACTTCCGTATAGAGGAATGACACATTTCTATAGGAGTACAATAATATATAAATGAAATACATGGATGAAATACATTTTGAAGTTACATATACATCAACACTCCCTCTTAACTAGGAAGGTATTTCTCGACACAGAACTGCTAGCACAAGTCTTCTTCTCTGGATCATCGTCATCATCATCATCACTTCTGCTGCTATCTCAACCAATCTCTGAATCTACTCGTCATAGGAAGTTCTACAGAGCCAGTCCTTTTTCATACTGGATGTAGGCCCACCACCTGTAGGTCTTCATCATCACTGGCCATAATGTGGAATCCTCAGGACTTATTACGTGTGTCACAAAACCTCGAAAGAGCATCCCAGGATGTTACAGGTACACAAATCCGACCTATAGGATCTCCCAGGGTGCTATTACATGTGACCCCACCACAAAACCTCGAAAGAGCATCCCAGGATGTTACGGGTACATAACTCCGACCTGAAGGATCTCCCAGGGCACAAATTACATGTGGTCACCACAAAACCTAGCAAGAGCATCCCAGGATGTTACGGGTACACAACTCCGACCTGTAGGATATCCCAGGGCACAAATTACATGTGGTTATGGAAAAACCTCGAAAGAGCATCCCAGGATGTTACGGGTACACAACTTCGACCTGTAGGATCTCCCAGGGCCTAAATTACATGCCATAGGACAAAACCTCACAAGAGCACCTCAGGATGTTACGGGTACACAACTCCAACCTCAAAGATCTCCCAAGGCACAAATTACATGTCCTCCTAGAGTAATGTCTCGAAAGAGCATCCCAGGCTGTTACGGGTACACAACTCTGACCTATAGGATCTCCCAGACATGCTCATCTGCACAACCTGATCCATGACCACAAAGTATCATCCTGATACTCACCATACATCATCTTGATGTACATATGATCATCCTGATCATCACCACTGCATCGTCCTGATGCATATCATCTAGAGCGACATCCTGAAGCTCGTCATCCATGATCATCCTGATCATACAATGCACCTACCCAATGCATACCAAGTATCTACCTGATACATATCATCACCTGATCATACAATGTATCCACCTGATATATATCAACATACATGATCTACCTAATCATACACAGTATCCACCTGATACATATATAGATACATGGTCCAAGCATCCAAAATGATGCATACATACATATACATATAAATGATCCAACTGATCATATCCAGCATCCAACATGATGCATACATACATATATAGATAAATGATCCAACTGATCATATCCAACATCCAACATGATGCGTACATACATATACATATAAATGATCCAACTGATCATATCCAGCATCCAACATGATGCGTACATACATATACAGAGCAATAACTGGAGCACCGTCCTGATGCTCATCATCCAACGCTTACATCCACAGCCATGTGAAGGATCCTCCTTCCAACATGCTTGGAATGGCTTTTGCAAATGTGTCCATCACTTTTTCCTCGAAGTGTCATCAATCTGAAGAACACCAAGCCTCTCTCTGAAGTACTCGAACTTTACTCTGGCTAGTGGTTTCGTCAGCACATCTGCAATCTGCTCATCTATCGCAACATACATGAGCTTCACTGCTCCTCTCTGCACCATATCTCTGATATAGTGATATTTTATCTCTATGTGTTTCGACCTGTCGTGAAACACTGGGTTCTCAGACAGCTTCACACAACTCTGGTTGTCACAAAAGATACCAGTAGTCTCCAGTGGGAGATCAAATAACTCAGACAGTAGCTTCTGAAGCCATACTACCTCACAACTAGTTGAACAGGTTGTAACATACTCTGCCTCGGCTATGCTCAGTGCTACGTAGGACTACTTCCTGCTAAACCAAGAGATCACACATGATCCCATACTGAAGTAGCACCTAGATGTGCTCTTCTTATCTACAGCACTGCCTGCCTAATCGAAATAAACATAACCTTGTAGGTTAAACTTTTTATTCGCTTCATACTTGAGCCCATAATCAACTATACCCTTTAGGTACCTTAGAATATGCTCTACATCAACTAGGTGAACACTCCTCGGATCCGTCAGAAACTGGCTCAATGTGTTCACCGCAAAGAAAATGTCTGGTCTCATGTTCATCAGGTACATCAAGGACCCAATCATCTGACGATGCATAGAGACATCAACTGGCTCACATGAAGCATCACGTAGAAGCTTCAGATTCGATGCCATAAGTGTGGCCATGGCCTTGCAATCCATCATCCCGAACCTCTTCAAGATATCTACTGTATACTTCCCTTGTCCAAGGAAGATCCCATCTGCACTCTGCCACACCTCCATACCTAGAAAATAGTGCATCATCCCCAAGTCCTTCATATCGAACTCGGCAGAAAGCTTCCTCTTTGTATCGAAAATCAATCTGTCATCTCTTGTTACAAACAGGTCATCCACATATAGGAGTAGTATCACAGGATTTCCTTCCTCAACCTTGTAGTATAGTTTGGAATCTGCTTTACTCTTGGTAAAGCCCAAACTCGATATGAAACTATCCATCCTACCATACCAAGTTCTAGGAGCTTGTTTTAAGCCATACAAGGCTTTCTTCAATCTTCACATATATGACTACCTGTCATGCGTTTCAAAACTAAGTGGCTGCTCCACATACACTTCTTCTTCAACTACACCATTCAAGAAGGTAGTCTTGACATCCATCTGGTGTATCTTCCATTTCATCGCTGCAGCTAGAGCAAGTACTGATCTAATGGAAGTGTACCTGGCTACAGGAGCAAAATTTTCTTCATAATCTATTCCCTCTTTCTGAGAGAAGCCACGAGCTACGAACCTTGCATTGTATTTTTCTATGCTGCCATCTACAACATGCTTGATTTTGTAGATCCATTTGGAAGTCACAACAGAATTCCCTTCAGGTCTTGGGACAACATTCCAAACATCATTCTTCATTATTGATTGGTA
This sequence comes from Larix kaempferi, assembly GCA_027924585.1. Lineage (NCBI taxonomy): Eukaryota > Viridiplantae > Streptophyta > Pinopsida > Pinales > Pinaceae > Larix > Larix kaempferi. The sequence goes on along the minus strand of BSBM01000767.1, from coordinate 8,074,805 downwards.
TTTTTCGACCATGGCATCCTTCCATTCTTTCTTTTCCACTGCTTCTTCATAACTGGAAGGTTCTTTGTTCATGATATCACAGAGTAAAGCAACATAGCTGGTATGTGATCTTGTTCTTTTCTTTTCTCTGTGTTCTTCTTCTGTAATGCCATATCTTTCTGCATCTTGAATGAGCTCTCTAGCCCATGCAAGTTTCCTCTTGTGAGAGTCCTTCTCACGAGGTGGATCTACAAGTTCTTGTGGATCTTCAATTTCACGATCAATATTTGGAATTGCTTCAGTCATGGTAGTGTCTTGAAATCTAGTTTCCTTGGGTTCTTCATAATATTCAACATGTGTCTTCCTTGATTTGATGAATGTTGAGTTTTCATCAAATGTTACATCTCTGTTGACATCAATCTTCTTTCACTATAACCCACAAAGATACCCTTTTTTCCTGAAGGATCTATCTTGGTCCTCTTTTCCTTTGGGGCATGTGTATATACTAGACAACCAAATATTCTGAGATGGCTGAACTCAGGTTTCTTACCAGAGAAGACCTCTTCTGGTGTCTTGTTGTCCAATATCTTGTGGGGTGTTCTGTTCTTCACGTATACAGTTGTCCTAGCTGCTTCTTCCCATAGATGCATAGGTAGATCCTAGTCATGCAGCATTGCCCGTGCTGCTTCCATGATTGTTCTATTCTTTCTTTCTGCAACTCCATTATGTTGTAGATTATAAGGAGCAGTCAGCTCCCTCTTAATTCCTGAATCACTGCATAGCTTCTTGAAGTCATTTGAAGTGAATTCTCCACCATTGTCGGATTTGAAAGTCTTGATTCTCTTACCAGTTTGGTTTTCCATCAAGGTTTTGAATTCCTTGAACTTTTCAAATACTTCATCTTTGTTCTTCAAGAAGTAAACCCAAGTCTTCCTGTAGAAGTCATCAATGAAAGAGACATAGTAAACATACCCACACAGAGAACTTAATGACATCGGACCGCATACATCAGAGTGGATGATTTCCAAGATACTTTTAGCCTTGCTTTCATTGCTTGGAAATGCCTTCTTTATGTTCTTTCCTTTTGCACATCCTTTGCAAACACCTTCATGCTTGGTCTTGATTTCAGGAAGACCTTCTACAGCTTTACTTGCAATTGGTAATGCTCTGTAGTGCATATGTGCAAGTCTTCTATGCCAAAGTTCACTTGGCTCCATGGAATCATGCACCATGGCATGTCCAGGTTGTCCCTTCAATTTATACAAACCTCCCTCTTGCTCTCCAATTACCACTGCGTCATCTGTGGTCTTTCCCTTTGGCCACATTAGGACTTGGCCATCCACAAATGAAACCCTCATACCTTTTGCATCCAATGCAGATATGGACAGAAGGTTTTTGTTGAGCCCAGGCACATAAAGAACTTCTTTCATCTTCAAATATTTTCTAGAATCTAGGTTGTAGGAGGCTTCACCACTTCCTTTGATAGGGTATTGATAATCATCCCCAAGTTTCACCTTATGGGGTGACTCATGTTCAGATAGGTTTACGAAAGATTCTTTAAACCCAGTCATGTGTTTGGAAGCCCCACTGTCAATTAACCAATCAATACCTATGAGAGTAGATATTAGAACATACTCTTCTTCACTTGATGAGTCATCATCACTTTCTTCCCTAGCCTTCTTCTTTGGAGGTTCATCATCCTTGGCAGCATGAGCATGGTACCTTCTTTTGTTGCCCTTCTTCTTCTTCTCGAAGTTGTTGTTGTTGTTTTTGTTGTCCCTTTTGTTCTTGGGACATTCTGAAGCAAAGTGACCCTTCTCACTGCATGTGAAGCACCTTAGATCCTTCTTATTCTTTTGGTGATAGTGAGTGGATCTCTTGTAGTAAGAGTGCTCCTTCTTGGGCTTGCTTCTTTTGGTGTGAGCTATGAGAGCTTGATCTTCACCTCCCATATTTTCTTCTCAAGATACAAGCCTAGCTTCTTCTTGAGAGCATTCCTCCCATAGTTTACTAAAAGTGATCAATTTCTTTCTTGCACAGATTCCTTGAATAAAGGAGTCCCATGACCTAGGTAGGCCATTCAGAGTGGTCATAACAACTTCACCATTGTCCACTACTTCATCCACAGCTTCAAGTTGTTCCTTGATCTGAGAGACCTTGGAGATTTAAGATTCAATGGTCTCTCCATTCAACATCTTGACCCCTTTGAATTGATTCCGCAGAGTCATCTTCCAATTTATGTTCTTCCCTTCAAATAACTTAGTTAGGGAGTCAAACATCTCCTTGGGTGTCTTTAGAGATGACACATGAGGTATGAGATGGTCTTTGATAGAATCATCGATGATTCTCTTTTCCTTGACCAAGTTCTTATTATGCAATACCATAGCCTCTTCATCCTCTGGGATAGGGACCTCAGAGTTGATGTAGGAGTCCAATTCATTTTCTTCCAGGATTAACCCAATCCTATACTTCCAGGCTCGAAAGTTATCAGCCCCTTCAAGCTTATCCTCAAGCTTGGTGTGGTGAGACATTTTTAAAGAGTACTTCAAACGGAAATAGAAAACATTTAGGTCTTACCACTTGCTTTGCTGAAAACTGGATCTGGTCCCAGATTAGGGTTTGTCGAAAAAACCCTAAAAATTCAAAATGTGAATTTCAACTTTCTGAAAGGATAAAAAGTTGCACCTTGATGATCTGATCAGCCTAATGTATTCAGAATTTGAGATCTGGAAAGCTCCACCCTTCAAAAATTCCTTTTAGTCTTCCCGGGTTCACTCGGGAGGACCCTGAATTAGGGTTTGTGTTTCCCGGAGATTTACTCAGCCAAAAATCTCGATCCAAAGCTCTAATCTTCGATTGTTCCAAGGAGCTTCCAGCTATGTCTTCAGATTTCATAAATTCCTACTTTTGTGGAAACCCTAATGTTTAGGGCCAAATATGAAAATGCTCAGAATTGAATTCTGATTGGACAGATAGATTCTCCTTGATGAGTAGAGTCAATCTACTATACTTCGTTTCCAAAATATGTGGAGAGAAACCCAATAAACAAGAAACCCTAGTTTCTGTCACTGCATAATGTCTTCTTCTCAGGTTAGCTCTGATACCATGTTAAATTTTGAGCATTAATTCACAATACTCTAGGATCTTTACTGAGAGAATAACATGTACAATATATCAATGCATATCAATCATAACAAGCATGTCATTCATCACAAGAATCAAAAGCATGAGAGACAAGAGACACAGAGTTTCCGTGGGGAAAACCCTAAGGTGAAAAACCCCACAACTTCCTCAGAGATAGATAGAGAAATAGCTCAACCAAATTACAACTAAATACACAGAGATAGTCTTCTACTAGCAGATGATCCTCCTCCTCACATGTGTGCCACTTTCCGAGTGAAGGAAGAATGAGTTTCTGAGTAATCCAAATAGAGATCTCCCGATCTCTATTTATACTTGTCATATTTTCCCAATAACCTTATGGGGTCGACTTGTCTAGCTAGGTACATCAACCACATATTATATAAATCAGGGCCGACCCCACACATGATGGTCTAATAACCCATCGGCAAGTTATCACACTTGCGACACTTGTCAATACATATGACGACACTTCCGTATAGAGGAATGACACATCTCTATAGGAGTACAATAATATATAAATGAAATACATGGATGAAATACATTCTGAAGTTACATATACATCAACACTCCCTCTTAACTAGGAAGGTTTTTCTTGACACAAAACTGCTAGCACAAGTCTTCTTCTCTGGATCATCGTCATCAATGCATCGTCATAATCATTGTCATTGCTGCTGCTATCTCAACCAATCTATGAATCTACTCATCGTAGGATGTTCTACAGAGCTAGTCCTTTTTGATACTGGATGTAGGCCCACCACCTGTAGGTCTTCATCATCACTGGCCATACTGTGGAATCCTCAGGACTTATTACGTGCATCACAAAACCTCGAAAGAGCATCCCAGGATGTTACGGGTACACAAATCTGACCTATAGGATCTCCTAGGTATGAAGTCGTGTCGGATCACACTTCTTTGACATTACGACCATCGAGCTTTCCCACTTGGCTTGGTTGACAAGATAGATAATTCCAGCGGTGAGCATGCTGTCGATTTATTTCTTGGAAATATATTTATGTTTCTGTTCCATATTATAAGGTCTTTTCTTGACAGGTTTCGCATTAGGTTTGATGTCAATTTTCATTTCACCCATCTCTTGTACTAGTCCTTTCAAGTATTTATAATATATGGCGAAGATGTATTGAAATTCTTTCAATAAGCTAGTAATTTTGCTATCTCTTTCACAGTCCAATAATCACCAATATTTTCCATTTTTGGTTGATTGTCGTTAGATATGTCGACTTATTTCAATTTGAGTTGTGCATCCATCCACTCTGGTGCTCTTTTTTCATTAATCTTCAGTTTTCCTTCGTTAAATTCTGAGAATGTCGGTGGAAAGTATTATGCAATCAATCTTTCTAGCTCGTCCCTCATTGTTGCTTCTACCTTGAAGATTTTTTTGATAAGTTTGGAAGTGGCCGGATGTTCGTTCTTCCATATGAAAATTTTCCCTGCGGTTTTGACAGTTTCCATCTTTAATCTTGTCGAATGGTGATTTTTTGTCGAGCGGATGCGATTACATGATGACATTTGTCGTCCATCTGTCTTTCGATTATATATTGTGGTTCTGATGTTTTTCGGTTGGAAGAAACTTCTGATCTTATTACTCACATCTTCCAATGCGTCGTCGTCTGGATTAAAAGAAAAATATTTAATAAAATTCTCTCTAAGTTCCTTCTAAATGAAAATTTCTCCCCTGGCTTCTTCCATTTTATACCATTTATTAGGAAAATCATCAAGTGTCCTAGGGAATAAGTGCAGTATATTCTTTCATCTATATATCCTAGTATTTTCCATTCCTTTTCGTAGATGTCGATGTCTTTCTGGGGATCTTTCCCCTGGGTAAATGTCAGTATTTTTGCTTGGGCAGAGAGTATTCTTTTGCCAAAAATTTCAACAAAATACGTCGATGCCATGGTCCATGTCTGAAGTCGTGACTAGTGTGTATCACACCAATGTGCAGCTTGTCCAGTGAAGGTTTTGACTAAGCTTTGAAGTCGACCTTTCTCTCCTACGCTTTTGGATACTTCGCCGACATGAAATGCGGGAGATTCTCGTTCTTTATATCCCAGTGGTGGGGTACCCGACAAATCATTTTTTATAGGTGTGAGTGTCGGATATTCTCTGGTTTTCTTTTCGAAAATCTTCAGAATTATGGCAATAGTGTAACATTGTTGTACATTTTTCTTTGGGACAACTTCGATTGTCTAGCAATATTGTGCTTGAGTTTCATAGTTTTCCATTTTCCAATCATAGAGTTCAACGTTTGAATTATAACCAATATATGAGGGGTTTCTGAGGTGGATTTCCCTTTGACTATTAGGCTCTACATAACCCTCATTATTTTGAATTACTTGGTATAATAGTTAGATGTCGGTGTTGTCATCAATAGGTTTTTACCAAGGTTTTCCTTGAGACATATGAATGGGTACAATGAATTTCTTTCTGTCGCCTATAATTTTTATCCTGTCTTTATCGAGTGAGATCGACACTTTCATTTTTCTTCCCCAAGGTCAACCAACTAATGGAGGGAAGGAATTGGATCCTTCGTTAGGGTCGATGATTTCAAAATCAACTTTTGTTGATATTCCGATGATAGTTGTCTCGACTTTTAGAAAAACAGGATCGCAAAGCAATAACAATAAACACGATGCAAATATAAATCACATAAACACAATATAAGAGAGACACCAATATAACATGGCTCACCCAAGATGGGATACATCAACACATAAATTTTTAGCCCTTATTATTGTACCATCCAGCAAAATGAAGGGATACAACCCGCAGCACATCCACTGGAATTTCCTCTTCACTCTCTCACAGTCTCTCTTACACAATCATAGAGATCTTTACAATCCTATAATACACAACTGTATTACAATGAATTCCTTTTAAAGAGGGATTACCATGGGAAAATACTATGGGACACCCAATACCATGGGCCCATAAATCACCCATTATTGATCAAGTCATAAATATGAAAATACAACATTTTACAACATATTTTTTTTTCTGAATTTTTCACTATGGGGGCGCTACCCCCGAACCCCCACCAGCGAGGGGATCCCAAACTAGTCGTCGCTGCCCCCCCCCTTGGACCCCCCATGGAAAATATTTTTGGGGGCCATAACCCCCAAACCCCCGTCATGGGATGGGATCCAGACACGACTGAAACATGGCCTCTGAATAAGGAAGATCAAGATCCAAAACCAATAATCTCCCACTTGGATACTTATCACAACAACTCCATTGCTGCTGCACTTACTGGACTATGCTCTAAACTTTAGATCTGGAAAATTTCTCATCTTCAGCTTCATGCTTGAAGGCCAATTGAAACTGAGAAGGAACTCAATTTCTCTCTAGTTACTACCTTTGTGAACATGTTTCCAGGATTCTGGCTAGTGTGTATCTTTTATAGCTTCAACAGTTCATCTTTCACAAAAGACCTTATGAAATGGTACTTGAGATTTATATGTTTAGTCTTAGAATGGAAGACTGAGTTCTTTGCAAGAATAATGGCACTCTCGCTGTCAATGTAAAAACTTCTATTCTCCCGCTTCTTGTCCAATTCCTTTATGAACCTCTATAACCAAATCATCTCTTTACTAGCCTCTGTAGCAGCAACATACTATGCTTTCATTGTTGAAAGTGAAAAAACCTTTTGTAGTTTCAAATTCCAGCTTACTGACTTTCCACCTACAATAAAGACATACCCTATGGTTCTCCTTCTACTATCTTTATCACGTTCCTTATCTGCATCAACATATCCCTATAGAACATTGTCTAAACATCCAAAACAAATACATGAGAGGTAGTACCTCTTAAATACCTGAGAATCCATTGTACTTCCTTCTAATGTTATTTCCTTGTATTGTTCATATACCTGCTCACAACTCCCACTGCATGTGAAATATCTGGTATTGTGCACACCATGGCATACATCAAGCTACCAATTGTTGATGAATAGGGAACCCTAGACATGTAATCTATCTCTTCCTGTGTCTCGGGACACATCTCCTTACTTAGTTTGAAATGGTTGGCCAAATATGTACTAATTAGTTTTTCATTCTACATTCTAAACTTCTCCAACACCTTTTGTATGTACTCATCCTGAGACAATGCCAATTTGTGATTTTTTCTCATACCAAATATTTGCTTTGCAACACCCAAATCCTTCATCGCAAATGAATTAATTAACTTCTTTTTGAGCACATTTATATCATCCATGCTATACCCTACAACAAGCATGTAATCCACATACAATAACAAGATAATATATCTTCCATTATCTATCCTCTTGGAATAAACATAGTGGTCAGAATGACATCTAGTATAACCTTGTTCTGTCATAAACCTGTCAAATTTCAAATATTGTTTCCTTGGAGCTTGCTTCAGTCCATACAAGCTCATCTTCAACTTGGATACCAAATTCTCCTTCCCTTTGACCTCATACCCCTATGTTTGTTGCATATAAATCTCTTCCTCCAAATCCCCATGGAGAAAGGTTGTTTTACATCTAATTATTCAAGATGCAAATCTTCTACCACCACTAGACTTAAAATAGTTATAATTGAAGTCATTTAAACAACAGGATAAAATATTTCATCAAAATATATACCTTTCTTTTATGAAAACCCCTTTATAACAAGTCTGTCCTTGTACCACTTCTTTCCTACATATTCATCCTTCAACCCGTAAACCCATTTATTATGCAATGCTCTTTTACTTGCAGGAAACTAAACCAAATCCCAAGTCTGGTTTCTTACCAATGAGTCCATCTCCTCATTCATGCCTTGCTCCCACTTTTTTCTAGTTTCCACCTATATTTCTTCTTCATAACATTCTGGTTCATAGAATCAGTCATCAATAAATAATACATTGAAGGAGTGTATCGTTCAGGGGGTCTACTTAACCTGTTAGATCTTCTAACACTTGCAGCAGTTTGAGGTACTTGTTGCTATTCTTTATTTTTCGGCACCTTTGGAACTTCATTTTCTTTGATTTCATCAAGCACTATGTACTCTGTGTTTTCCTTTTCATGTTTCTTTCCTTACAACTAATCTTTATACCTGACCTTTTTCATTGAATACCAGATATCTACTCCTAACGATTCTTTTTTTTTCCTAATCCCATAAGTGATAACCAAAATCATCAACCCCGTATCCAATAGAGGTACATTTCCTGGATTTAGCCTCAAGCTTTGTTATATTTTCTTTATAAATATAGACAAATGCTTCACAACCAAAAGTTCTCAGAAATGAGTAGTTTACATTTTTACTTGTCCATGCCTCCTCTGGAATACCACCATCCAAAACACTTGAAGGACCTCTGTATATTAATTAAACAAAAATATCTACAGCATCTTCCTAAAAATGTAAGGGCAACCCTGGATGCAATCTCATACACCTTGAATGCTCCTTGATTGTTTTGTTCATCCTTTCTGAAACACCATTTTATTGTGGTGTTCTTGGGTCTTTCTTCCCTCTACGAATCTCATGGTATGAACAATAACTATCAAAATCCTTGTTGTAGTACTCATCTCCATTATCAGATCTGAGACACTTCAACCTTTTTCTTGTCTCATTCTCAACCAAATCTTTCCACTTCTTTAGAGTAGAAAACACACCAGATTTCTGTCTAATGCAATAAACCCAAGTCTTTCTAGTTGCATCATCAATAAAAGTAACATAATAACGAGAACCACCAAGAGATTTTACCTGAGTCGGTCCCCATACGACTGTATGCACAAGATCTAACTTTTCATTCTTCTTTTTTTAATCAACCCTGAGAAATCTGACTCTCTTCTATTTTCCATAAACACAATTCTCACAGAATTCCAAACTTACTTGGTTCAGATCTGGAAGCAACCTCCTTGAGTGGATAATCTGCATCCCCTTCTCACTCATGTGGCTAAGCCTATGGTGCTACAATGTTGTATCTATTCATGTGGAAGCTAAAGAGATAGAAAAGTCAATATTATGAGGACATAAATACAACGTACATATCCTATCTCTTTTTTCTATCACCATTGATCCTTTAGCGATCCTCCACCACGTCGTTTCTTTAAACGTAGATAAATAGCCACCATCTCCTAATTGCCCTATTGAGATCAAATTTCTTTTCATAGAAAGAATATGCCTTATATTTTCCAGTAACCATCACCATTCTTTAACTTTATTTGTACCTTACCCATTCCAAAAATTTTACATGGTTCATAATCACCCAATAAAACATGTCCAAAATCACTTGGAACACAATCATGAAAGAATTTCCTATGGGATGTAGCATGAGATGAAGCCCCTAAATCTACTACCTAGAAATCACTAGTATTATGTAATGTAAGAATCAAAGCATCTTGTAACACATCACCTGCTACATTTGATTCTCGACTAGTCTCTTGCTGTCCATCTCCTTTCTTCTTTAGATATCTGCAATCTTTCTTCAGATTTCATTTCTTTCCATAGTTCCAGCACTTATCTTTCCCAATCTGGACTTGGATCTTCCCTTCCTAGACTTGTTGCGATTACCTGGGATATTTCCTCTCTACCTTTGTCTTCCCTTGATCTCCATGGTCAATGCATTACCTGATGTCTCACCTGTGCTTTTCCTTCACATTTCCTCACTAAGAATAACACAAACAACATCATCAAATTTCAAAGTGTTCGAGCCAGAGCTAGAGTTACTTACACCCATGACCAAGCTATTCCATCTTTCTTGCAATCAACACAAGATTAGAATATCCCTAACGTCAGCATCAAAGTTCACTTTTACAGAACTTAGCTGATTTGTAATTGTATTAAATTCATTTAAATGATCAACAACATATCAACCTTCTGACATCTTCATATTAAATAAACGATTCATTAGAAATAACTTGTTGGAGGTCGAGATTTTTTCATACAGCTTACCCAATGTGCTCATCAGACCCTCTGTTGTCTTTTCTTTTCAAATATTCAAAGCCATCGATGAATCTAGGGACATCCGTATTGTTTCCAGTTCCTTTCTGTCAAGAACATCCCATTCTTTGTCCTTCATAGTCACCGACTATTTTTCTTTTCCTCCCAACAGTAGGAATAGATCCTTCTGGTACAGATAGTCCTCCATTTGCATCTTCCATAACTGGTAATTTTGGCCGTTAAATTTATCGACCTTCAAATTTCCTTCTTCCCCCATTTCTCCTACTCGAACTAGGAACCCTTATTTCCTGTTAGTTTATTTTCCAAATAGACCTTTGGCTTCGATATCAATTGTTAGAAAAAGGATCGCAGAGCAATAAAAATAAACAAGATGCAAATATAAATCACATAAACACAATATAAGAGAGACACCAATATAACGTGGTCCACCCAAAAGGGATATGTCCACGCATAAATTTTTAGTCCTTATTATTATACCATCCAATAAATTGAAGGGATACAAACCACAAGACATCCACTTCAATTTTCTCATTCACTCTCTCACAGTCTCTCTTACACAATCATAGAGATATTTTTAGTGCTACAATACACAACCATATTACAATACCTTCCTTCTAAAGAGCTATTACAATGGGAAAATACTATGGGACACCCAATATCATGGGTCTGTAAATCACCCATTATTGATCAAGTCATGACTATGAAATTACAACATTTTACAAGGAATGTTTTCCTAAATTTTTACTACGGGGTCGTTGCCCTCGAACCCCTACCAGGGGGGATCCCAAACTAGTCACCGCCCTCCCCTAGACCCCCCATGGAGACTATTTTTTGGGGTAAAGCCCCCCGAAAACCCCCATCAGGGATGGGATCTAGACACGACTGAAACACAATCTCTCAATAAGGAAGATCAAGCTCCACAACCAACATCAACATCTCTCAAGACTCCAATTGGATCAATCAGACCCTGGCCGACAAATTTTAGGTATATGCCTGATTCATGTAGTTTTGGTTGGCTCAGACACTCCCAAGTTGTTTGAGTCATGATGTTGGCTTGTGATCTGAAATCAAAGATGACTTGTCGGACACAGTATCCTCCAATTTCAAGATCAACTAGTGGGTCAGCATCATTTTTATCCCTTTGGTTCATTCGACAAAGGTTTTGCTCTTCTTTTCTTCATCATTTTTTCTTTTAAGTTCATACATTATATCTATTATCCTTGCGACTACTTCTTCTTTAGTTATTAATTGGATACATACATTAATATATTTTCATCGAGCTTCATCATTATCTTCTTATGAGGCAAGTTCTTGGAATATTCTTGCGACATTGTCATATAATTGCTTATGTTCAGTTGGATTGGGATAATCATCTTTGCTTTTCAATTTTGTGATTTGTGGGTTGTCAATGCCAATTTTGGTACTTTGTCGTGTTACGATCTGCAAGTTCTTATTTTTAACAACATCACATTTGGGAACACTAGATAAGACATTAACATTCTTTTTATTCATAATTTTCTCAAGTATGGTTGGGAAATCCTCGAAAAAGTGATCACCAACCGTGCACTTTGTACAAATTTTTAGATCTTTCTTGTCTTTCCAAGGATAGTATGCAAGCATATGTTCTTCACTCAAGCATGTAAAACACTGAATTTGTCGACAAGGTCGAGGTCCTTGATATTCATTGTTCCTTCCTCGACCATTGAAGCCTCCACATAGGTTGTAGTTGTCGGCTCTTCGATCATTTCATCGTCCCTAGTTTATTTGGTGTCGATCGTTTCTATCATTGTGGTCTCTTTGGTTGACAGTATTTGTTTTATAGATAGTATGATAATTTGGCTTATTTTTCAAATTCAGAGTACATTCTATTGTGGTGTGGGACTTTGCTTCACAAATGGCACACCATTTATTCTGTTCATTATTCATGTTGTATCAACATTTTTTTGTTGGATGCAGATCATATTCTTGAGAGATATCACAAAATCATTGTGTATGTACAACACACACATCCTGTCGACGGTCATCATACCGACATGCATTAGGGGATTTTTGAGGTCTAAAATGGGCCTCCTAAGGGAAATAATAAAATAAGAGTTATAATAATAAAATAAGAGTTCTAAATTTTAGAGAGGAAAAAGAAAAACAACTTTTTCTTATCGTATTTTTGACATATCTCCTTAACGGTTTACCCAAATTTCATGTTTGGGCACTCGTTGGATGCGAATTTTAATTCCACATCCAACCCATACCCACACTGCATACTTCTGAGGCACCCACGACATGAAAAAATGAAAATTTTAATAAAAAAACGTATTTTAATAAAAATACGATAAGAAAAAGTTATTTTTTTTCCCTCCAATTTGTTTTACAAATTTTACCCTTATGGTTGAAATCATCATCTTGAATCATATTGGTTCTTATAAAGTGAATTTTTATGGTACATTATTTGTTTTGAGGCCCATTTTTTACCTCAAAACTCCCATAATGTGTCTTTTGTGTGTCCTTCCCTCAAACAGTTTGAACACCACAAGTCCGTTCCTTGTAGGCTAATTTCACGAATGAATATTTTCATGATTTCTAATTATTCCTTGATGCTCTGGTCAACAGAGTTAGTCAGGTATTCTTCATCCATCTATGTTTGTAGTGCCTTCTTTAATGCTTCTTCGTATGTATTAAATTCATGCAACTAGATATGCGTTCAGATTCTTTGTAGTAGTCCAGCACAAGCTCTTCAATTTGGTAGTCGATCTAACTCATCCAATATTTGAGTCTCTTGTCACACTCGTGAATGGTTTCTCTTGGATTCTGGGTGATTATTTTCAATTTTTTTTCTATTAGTTGTTTCTCGTTGGGGGTTTTAAAGAACAACAAAAAATGTTGCTTAATCTGAGCCTTGTTTGAATTCTGTGTTCTTTATGCATACTTCATCCACAAAGGGCTCTTTTATGTAGAGAGCCTACAAACTGTGTCATTTCACAATCGTCATTGACCACAACATTTGCTTCCCATATCGATTTGCATGCAAACCAGTGCCTTCAAGAACCTTCATTCATAGAAGGGGATGTTCCCCATCATATTTTACATATATTTTATGATTTTTAAGCTACTCGGTGGTTAAGGTGGTTGAATTCCTCCATTGGATACATAGACAATTTGGTCTTCGATGGGTACTACTACTATCTCCTGATGTTTGTTAATAGGTATTAATGCATGCTCTGCATTTTCTTGGTCTGGGCAGTCTAACTCATCAGGTATTTCCCCGTCAGTTGGATGTTCGTGATCTACTACAAATTCTGTGGATAACCAGGAAAAGTTTGCTTGTTCTAATAGTATTATGTTTCTTTTCGACCTCTCCGACTGACTCAACGATTCACTCAATGTTGCAAGTGCTTGGGGGGGGTGGTCGCTCACGGTCTGAATTGAATAGAAGGAAGCTTCTATTAGAAAACATGGGATGAAAGGTGATTCAGTTCCCTTCTAGTGGAAACTATATCAACAGTCAATCTGATTCATTTCCTTCTCGATCTCGTCGAATTCTTATACCATACTGACCAACACGAAGTCCCAAGTCTTGTTTGATAATTTCTTCTACTCTAACGACATGAGTTAACTGCATCAATGAGTATGGAGTTATGACCTTGGGTATCCTTACTCTGAGAGTTCTACCATACTCAATCCACTGATCTTCATCCATAGGTGACAATGACTCATCAACGCCTACAACCTGTTGAGCCAGGCCCGATTCAGGAAGATTTCCTGCCTCATCTTTCACCGTACACTACTACATATGGTCTAATTTGCCACAAAATTTCGTTGTAATAGCCATGAATTTTCGTCCCTATTGCAACTATTGAGGTTTGTTTTTTTCATGGAAAGTGATTCATGGATATAGGGACAAAAATTCCACGTCGTGGCAATAGCAATGCTTCGTTGTTGTCGCGTGTCAATAACACAACAGTTCTCATATCTGTGGAAAATTAATCCCGCCACGTAATTTCATCACTATATCGATGCACAACTCCTATAAATTTCCACACAAGTGCTGAACCTTCCATGAATGTTCGTCGCAGTATCCACGCATCCATTCACAATCTTTAGTGGTAGATTCAACACCTACATGGATGATACTTTTATAGTTCCACGAATCATCGTCTCAGTATCCACGCATGGATTCTCAAACTTTCGTGGCAGGTTCAGCACCTGGGTGGAATATATTTTATAGTTCCATGAATCATCATCGCAGTAGCCACGCATGGATTCCCAAACTTTCATGGCAGGTTCAACACCTGCATGGAAGATATTTTATAGTTCCACAAATCATCGTCGCAGTATCCACGTAGGCATTCACAAACTTTCGTGGCAGGTTCAGCTATTGCGTGGAAACATTTTCTGTAGCCTACAATGATGTTCGTCGATATAGAGATGATACCTTGAAGTGTTAAAAAATAAATTGAATGCGACGAAACAATCATAGATTTGCTTCAAATAGACTAAAAGCACTTCTCATGAACTAGCTCTTACATCTACAATCAAATCCTTATCAATGATTCCTTTCAGATCTGCAAACAAGTATGCTTAATGATGGCTTCCAATTCTATCACACTTCATCAAACAAATAATCTTGCATTGTATTCCTTAAAGTAGTTACCAAGTCTTTATGATAAGCAGTAACACAAATAAAATTTGTTCAAGTAGTTTTCATACTTATCCCTTTTCAACAATCAATTCTTCAACTTCAAGTTTTGTCTTTTAATGGCACAAATATTCAAAATCAAACTCAATTTGGTCACAAAGAATAGGCTCGGTCTTCAAGTTATAACCGATGTTCTCCCATAACACTATTCAAAATAAACTTCAATTTGGTCACAAAGAATATGCTCAGTCTTCAAGTTATAACACAAGTCCTTCAAATATGCTATCAATATGTTTCAATGCTTTGCAAATTGTTCTTCTTCAAGCTCAGATTTCACATCCTTGTGTCCTTTGAATAATCACAAGGCTTAAAAAACATTTTGTAATGTATGAGCTTGGTCTTACAAAGAATTATACCTTAGCTCTATTCACTTCTTAAGAATGTCTATATGCTTCTATGATGGTATATATATTCACTTCTTAAGAATGTCTATATGCTTCTGTAATGGTCTATATTTAGATGCTTAATAAAACTTTCTCAAAGTCATTTATCATCAAACGTTTCATGAGCTTGTAAACAACAAACACTATCCTAGATAGATATCTCAAGAACTTGAACTAAATGTATAAACATGAAGAATTGTAAGCCCCAATCTTAAGCACATGTGGATATTAGTTGAATTGTAAGCCCCAGTATCTTGCATTAAAGCAATGACATGATAAAGTTTTACTTTAAACCCCTACAAGGAAATAAGATCACAATTCTACTTGTCATGAATACCCTATAGGAAACAATTGTTCCACAAGTTCTATCATTTGAAGTTTGCAATGCTACGGTTTTCTATTCTCAACACTCACTGCATTTTTGAACAAGCAACTCTTTGTAGGCCTATTGAATAGAAAATAAATAGAGTGGAACCAATGGTTGAAAATATTTCTAAATAAACTTTGAAGTCAATTGATATAATCAATCTTACCTCTACCAAAGCCCTTATTTACCAAGTCTCCTAGAAGCACACTAAGAATGTAGCAACAAACAATTATTTAAGTTACAACAAAGGAATCCAACCAAAATAAATTCTAACTTGTGTGGATATGAAAAAGGTGGGAAGCAATGCACCAAAAAGAATGCACAGAGAAGGCATGTGCAGATTGAATGCAAAACCCCAAAACTACATCACGCCACAAGATAACAAACTTGCAAAATACTTGAGCTAGGGCACAATAGAAGAGCCCAACTTAGATTCCATGTTAGAGGCCACCTGATCCAATGAATGCACCAACCCAACAAAAACCACAACAAATAAAGATCCCAATTGTAAATTTTGATGAGCTGCATAAATTTTCACTGACAAGTGCACTTTATGTAAGAGGATTTGCCAAAAATACCATAGAACTATATAGGCACCACATGAAAACAATACAATTACCATGCACTCAAATGGGAAGATGTATTCACTTAAGA
This sequence comes from Larix kaempferi, assembly GCA_027924585.1. Classification (NCBI taxonomy): domain Eukaryota; kingdom Viridiplantae; phylum Streptophyta; class Pinopsida; order Pinales; family Pinaceae; genus Larix; species Larix kaempferi. The sequence goes on along the minus strand of BSBM01000767.1, from coordinate 8,058,668 downwards.
CCAAACAACTTCAAACAAAGACAAATTACACAATTTTACATGTAGCACAACCATGTTTACATCTCCCATGCAAATATTTTTGACTCCATACAACACTTCATGGAGATGGTATTTTCTCCATAATCTATTGTCGTCTTCTTATGTGACACATGAAAATTCTCTACACTTGTTGTTCCCCGGAATTTCATTTGATTTCATGCCACCTTCTATATATTTTCTAGATGCATATGCAATCACACACAAATCAACATCATCACGTGTTTTTCCACAGTGTATATATCTCATTCTATGATCAGTTCTGGATGAAATCTCTCGACTAAAATGGTTTAGTCTCAATCAAGGACTCCCAATTTCATTGAATTTCCTGTCTGAAGGCCAAGGCATGATACAATTAGAGGAAGCCTTCTATCTTCAAATGGACAATCTTCCCTCAATTGGAAGCATAGATCTAGTTCATTACCAATGAACACATCACTTGCAGCCCCCCTCAGGGGACTCACTGCTAGAAGATTCCCTAAATGGAGATGATCCTAATTTCTTGTCAGTGGAAAAGACCAGGTAATCAATTGGGTGTCGAGCGAGGAAGAATGAAGATCACTATCATAAGTGAGACATTATCATATTCTTGAGTTTTCCCAAGTTTTCTATGTTTTTCAACTTACCAATTTTTTTGAATTTTTAAGGTCTGAATTTATACTTGATGAGTTTTGCTGTTTTTCTCTCAATTTTTCTGATTTTCCAAGTTGATGACCCATGCCAACTTTTTGTCAATTTTTTGTTTTGCAACACTAATATTATCTATTGGTTTCGAAGTCCTTTTGTTAATTAGGATAAGGTACTTGACAAAAAGTTGTGTGCACCTCTCTTCTTGAGCAACTAGGGTTTCATGTGGTGATTTTTGGTGTGTGAAGGCTTCTATACTATCTTACGAGGCTTGTCTAAAGGAATGTGCCAAAGTTGGAGTGTGCCACATTCCAACTTTGGGTTTCCCAATCGCCATCGAAACTCCAACTTTCAGTAACCAACAGAATTTCTGTAGCTTGCAATTTGTAAAAGACCACAATGCCCAGATTGTTCATAAAAGACCACAATTTGATATTAATGAAGTAGTGAATACTTAACTGTGTAGAATAAGTCCTGTAGGTGACTGCTAATGCCTTTTTAAACTCCAAATGTACAACCGGTAAGTTCTTAACACAAGCTCTTTGGTAAATTCAAAACTACCATATCAACAGATTATAATGAGTTACACTGACAAGCAAACTAAAATGATAAACCAATATTCAGTAACATGTAATAAAATAAACATATATATCATATACCAAAAAGAGAGATTTAGTTGAAGATACCAACCTCGGTGTGAAACCTTTCTTGCAAATATACTCAGAAGTGTTACTTTCAGGAAAGACTGTGTGTGCCTCGGAGAGGCCAGTCTTCTCTAGGAACTAGCTGACCCTTCAAGAGGGTATTTACAAATCAGAGAGAGAGAATTGACTGGATTTGATTAGGTCAATGAAGTCAACATAAACAAAGTTACAAAAATTATAAACTTCAACCAAGTCTCAGCAGAAGAGAAGTGATTATCAGCACACCACAACTGATCGCAGGTGATCAAAGTCAACTTCTCTATAAGACCAAAAATTCAACAAGGTGGTTAATAAAAAATGAAGGAGGGTAAATGAACGCATTAACCACACGTCAAAGACAAGGTACCACAAGTCCAATAATAACTCAATCAAGGTGGGGAAGGTACATTAAACCAAAAAATGAGATCTGAAGTGTGGGTACAAATATAAACAATGGTCATAAAATAAGAAAATATAAAATATGGTCATAACACAGGTGTAGGTAGTAGGATACCCATGACCCTTAGAACCAAGGGCATGTTCCAAATGTGGCCAAACAACTTAGTACTCTATAAGAGAAAAACTTCAACAAGGTGGTTTTAAAAAAGTTACTCAATGAGGTTAAATGACCCCATTAAACACCAGTGAAAGATAAGGTACCACAAGACCAATCATAGCTCAATCAAGGTGGGGAAGGTACAACCAGTCATATCTCTCTCAAATGTACAGTCGTTCTATATAACCTGAAAGTTCATCATCACAGTATGAGGAAGGGTCATGGGATGCCAAATAAAAATATCCCTCATTTCTCTCTATGCAATCCTGAAAGCATCACATAACAGATAAGTACCTTGTACTATAGAAAATAAAAGCCACATGTGTTAACATAATTTTGATCTCTATCAACTTCAGCACTCCTCTGTGGTCCCTGTGTTGTAGTTGGTCCTCGAGATGTAATGGGCAGTAATTTTATAGCATAATTTTCATCTCTTTCAGTAACAATTGATAAAATAAACATATTGATCATATAACAATAAGAGAGGTATAGTTGAAGATCTCCATGTTAACATTTAACAAAAAATCAGATCTGAAGTGTGGTACTATTTCTAAATAGTGCTAAAGCAATAGTAAAATATTTTACAACATAAATTTGATCTCTATCAACTTCAACACTCCTTTGTGGTCCCTGTGCTGAAGTTGGTCCTTGAGATGTATTGGGCAGTAATCAAATTATAAAGAGTGTTGATCATCGAAGTCATGATGAACATATCTAATATATCTAATATAAAGAGAATCAAATTTTCAGACTAATATATCTACATGCAACACATACAGGAGTGATGATGTGTTAGAAAACACAGAATTTGAATATTAAAATACAAAATAATTATAAACAAGCATACAATGACTTGTGATGACATTTAAATTTAAAATTCAAATTCTACGAAAATAAAAGATATAAATGGGAAAATTGCAAAGGGCATCACATAAAAGATAAGGACCTCGTAACTAAACCAAATAAAAGTTATCTATGTTACATACTAACAACATCGATATCCATCAAAATACAAGTCATGAACTACTTTTTCATTGATTTCTGTTTTTTTGCATTGAAAAAACTTGTGATTACGGTATCACAATCATCAATTGGTGCAGTATTTACTGCGATATCTCCTATTATTGTTTGTGTTTCCATGCCCTCATTTATGCCACTTCTTGTACACTGTTGAGCAAAGCGTGGAGGCAGTTTTGTAGGGGTGTGAACTGCAACAACGGAAATGAGGTGCATATATATATGATGTTGAATTATTATTGAAGTAAATATTTCATTATTTTGATTAAAATTACAATATTTCTCTTTACCAGTCTCTATAGATGTGACAATTGGGGTGTTAATTGAATGTATAGTTGCTTCCCCTTGCAGTTCATGCTCCTAAGCAGCATGGTCTTCCATTGAAAGAAGAAAATTTATAAGTTTAGGTCAGGAAATATATATATCTAATACGAGTATACTTTTCTATTTCCAAAGCATACATACTAGAATGGACACTATGCTCCACACTATCATAGGACATGTTCACCCCAACATCAACTTGTACTTGCTGAGTACCACTAGATTCACTGCTGTGGTTGCATTGTTGCTTAAAAACAAACATAAATTTTTAGTTATGGGTGATATCATCAGAAGTACTGAATAGACTTTAATAGTATACTACAATTGGTGATATACCTGCATTTGCATCATTGGGGAGATTGGAGTCTGCCCCAAGCTTTTTCGATGTTCAACCACACTTTTAAAACCAAGCTTTAGGTCTTCGTCAGTGGCAGCATCTTGGAACGTATTTCCCTGCAATGCCTGATAACACATTTTAAAATTTCCAGTATCAAAATCAGATATTTGTTCGGTACTGTTAAATAAATATTCCGAACAATTAATCATTTAATACTTACAATTATTGCTTTTAGTTTTCTATAGCTACCCTAGCTCAGTCTATGTTGCCCATGCTTTTCCATTCTAGCCTTGGTTGCTTTGAAGGTGTCTGGCAACCTATATATGAAAATTTTCAAAAACCTTAGATATAAAAAATATTACTTAAAACAAAAAGGAAAAAAACAATTGAGCTTATTTCAGTAAAAAGATGATATATGGTGTACCTTGCTTTACCAGGCCGTGGTTGTTTTCCTTGTCTTTTTTGCAAGTTCTACTTTGCATCATCTATCAGTGCCTTCCACTCTTTCTCAGCAACCATGGGAGGGCACTCATGCCTGAGGTCAGCTTGCAATCTTTCCCTATATTGGGACCTGGTATATTTCAAATTATCACCGGCTAACCTTGCAACAACTTTCCTGTTGAAAGTATTGCCGAGCAAGTTGACCATGTGGTCAATCAATTCATCTCTCTTAGTGTTATCTTGGCTATTCCACCATGTGCGAATGGTGGGGCCAAACAGCTGCAAGGCTTTGTTATGCAAATGCCTGTAGAAGACATTGTTTCCTGCAGAAACATGTAATCCATTAATTTATAATAATTTCAACATATGTCTATTTCAATTTCATTATTAAAATAAAAAATTAATGGATAAATACCAACAATTTTCTGGGTCTTGATAGGAACACAAGAGTCATCCACCAGAAAGGTGAGATCTAGTTTTCCGGTGATTTTAACTCGTGTTGCACCAGGAAAAGTTTCCTGGTTGTCTACAGTACGTTCATCTCTAGAGTCATGTGGATTCCTAGGCTCTGTCTCATCATGATATGGCATGGCATCATGCTCTCTCTCACCAGTACCGTCATCAATGGAATCGAGGCCAACTGCAGGAGTGCCAAAAATCCTCATTGGTACATTGCTTTTTTTTTGTTGCATTGGACCATCACTGCTACCTATACCTGTCGTGGCAGGTTCTGTAGTCACGGGTTTTAAAAAATCCTACAAACAATAAAATTTAATTTATCAAATCACTTGGAATGATAGAAAACATAATATCAGATATGAAATCACAACATAGCTTAAAAACAATTTTGAAGATGCCACTTACCCCATAAGACTTTATAAGCTCTTGCAGCTCTAGAATCTTTGCCTTGTTCTCCTTTGACAAGGGCCTTTGGAGAGCCAAGGAAAGCATTTCAGAATTTGCCCTTTTCAAGGCTACTCTAAAAGTGTGCATTGGGTCAGTGGAATAGAAAATCTCTTCCTCAAACCCCTCATCACCCAGAGCATGTGCACGTGACTAAATTCATCAAACAATAAATTAAATTAAGCAATCTAATTTTAACATCATTCAAATATTGATATTGTAATGAAGATTAAGTTACTATTATGCACTAACACTTACCTGATGCGGTGTTATGACTAGTGAGTGTCCATGACCAATCATCATCGTGGAAGCAGCAGGTGCCTTTCCACAGTCCTAAATGAACTAGTAATCCATCATAATGTCAGAAAAATGAACCAGTATTCCATCATAAGCTCAGAAAAATGTGAATGTACTAAATCGAAACATTTAGTTATTTCACTAAAAAATTACCTAACGGGACACAAAGTGTGACCTTCCACGGTCACCCTCAACCATGGAAGTAGCAGGTGCCTTTCCAATGGTGCCACACTGACACAATAAATCAATAAATAAACATTTACCTCAGACTAAATAATTGTAACATAAAGAAAAATGAGATATTGCATTAATATTAATTTTTACCTCAGAAGTAGAAGATACATGTTCTGCTCCATGGCCATGAGCAGACTCCTGCCACAGTTTAATAAGCATGCTTTCATATGGAAATATTAATAATAAGCATGGAAAAAGCGAATGCTAACAGTGAAAATCGGAACATCTTGTTATTGTAGTCATATTTATGTACTATATTTAACATTTACCTGACGAGGCATAGATGCTGACCTTCCATAGTCACCCTAGACCGTGGAAGAGGCATGTGCTTTTCCATTGCCGCCACCCTAAAAAAAAATTCAGCAGTCAATAATTGCATCAAAAAAAAAATGAGATATTCATAGCAATGTAATTACCATGTAATCACATGGAAATATTCATAATAAGCATGAATAAAGCGAATGGCAACAGTGGAAATCGAATGTTAACAGAAAAAAAGAAAACATTTAGTTATTGCAGTCATGTTTAGTCACTACTTTTAGCATTTACCTTATGAGGCATATTTTCTAATGGTCCACGGTTCCCCTGGACCGCGGAAGCCACATCTATTCTATTTAAGTTGTAATCGATCAACAACTTTTCACCTGCAAGTATTGTTTTTATTGCACATACAAATATACGATGATGTTCGCATGCCTTGACTTCGCAATTTGGTTGCTTATTTGTTGTCACTGGTCGTGTACTATTTATAAAGGAAGCAACGTTTCCGGACGCTTTTGGTCTCCCATCAATATACATAGTCGCCCCTTTGTTTTTATTTTTTTCTGCTATTTGAATATAATTCGCGGCAACTCTGTATCTCTGCATACTTCGAGTATACTGGACCAAGATAAACCAGTTATTGTATCTGTATAGTGATCCTACATACTCTATCAATTCGGTTACAATGCCATAGCAGACCGTTATTCCATCCATGGAAAATAGCCCCAATCCATGTAAGGATGAAGGAGCGATGCGATACATCCTCCCTTTTATGAGTAAATCTGTGTCCACTTGAGGTAGCATATTAGGTACCCATCGTTGCACTAGATGTTTATATCTCAATGGAAAATCAATGTCTCCTATGCTCTCAGCATCATAATTACATGACCCACCGTTGGCAATAAAATATTTCATGCGTCTATGAAATATTTTCCTTATCTTTTCATATATAGTTGATATAAAACGAGTAGATCTAGTACAACTCGTCTCACTTTCAACCTCTCTGAGTATATCTTCATCATCACTTGAGGAAGATAGATCTGACAGATACCTATTTGGTGGTAGCTACACTCCATAAAACAAGAATAAACAAGACGGTCCTTTCTCTCTTATTTGAAAGTACACATTTACTTCCCTCAAATCCAAGGCTTAGGAGGACACATGCCTAACCCTAGTGGATGTAGGAAGTTAACTAGTATATCACCCAGTTTTGGTCCTTCCAACACTGTTGGGCATATTATTGGCAGCCTACCCTCTTTCTTTGAATGGCATATTTTTGGCATCCTACCCTTCATTTTTTAAATTTACATCCTGGTATTTTATGCTAATGCATATGAAAACTATTTGTTAGTGAACTGTTTGGAAAAATCACTCAACTAAGAAACATTAATTGACTATATCATCCCAACAAACCATAACTATAGTGAGAGGGTCCACTCAGGAGTACATTGTAGCAATGTTCGTAACTGTTTCATGTCAATACATCTTAACCAAATAATCTGTAAAATACTACAGCAGAGAATGCAAAATACATCAGCTAACCTAGGTGAAATATTACACCTTAGACATGTTGCAAATTTCAAATCCATGCAAATTGGCACTCAAAAGGCCATGAGAAATTTGATTTTCAAAGACTATTTTCATACATTATGTGTATATTGATTTTCCGACTATATTGGTTTTTTTTTTTTAAATAATAAATTTCAATCAAGAATGAGCATATCCATCAACCAAGCAGGAGGACCAAACCAGAAAAATGTCAACCTGAGAGCAGTCCCTAGTCGGTCACTGTGTTGAAGAAAATTCAACACTACCAGTTAGGTTAATGTTCTAATACAATTTTCAGTGACATGTAATGTAAGATAAACACATTAATCACAAAAAGGGGGTAACACACAACATCAAGAGAACTAGGCCAAATGTAGACAAGGAAAAAATATTGGTTTCAGGAAGCTTTTGAACATTGGTTTTTTACTCTATAAGCCTTGGAGTACTCACTATATCCAACAAAAACACACTTCGAAATGGAGGATTTCAATTCAGTCCTTTTCTCCTCAATAATATGAATATATACAAAGCAACCAAAAAAACAGTAGTGTGACACCTAGGGTTTATCACTAATGAAATCTTCTTATAGTGTTTTGTTCTTCAATACCCTATGAAGATACCTATTCATATATGCTCCCATGGTCAATTGCCACAAATTTCTCTCTTAACTATTTATGGTAGATTCACTTGCTCCTAAAGCTGTAAAACAAGTTGTCGGTGGGTTTTCTAATGAAAAATAGTTTCTTGTAATAGCTACCAAAATGTACTTTCAGATTCAATTCATGAGTCTAAAGTGTGATTTTTCCTTTTTATTAGTTGTAAAATGAATTTTGGGCATCACATGCCAACTGTGGACAATGGAAGGAAATGAACATGCTTTATACCTCACATCTGGGAAGTTTTGGGCCCTATAATGACAAGCTACAATAGTAATTAAACATATATGGATAATGTTTTGAACATTAGTAGACACTTTTCACCTTCTACCTCATCATTTAGTTCTAGGCTAGTTTTGTGGATGTAAGGTAGTTTTGAGTGCAAATTAAGACTATCCATGTCTTCTTACAACATGAGACGCTTGCAGAATTTGAGGTATGGAAAGGCTAAGAGAATAAATAATGGGTGTGTTGAGTGGAGTTTGGACCTCATACCAACAATAAACATCCAATGTTTCATGCTATAGAATTGGAAAACATCAGCTATTGAGGACTTTTAATTGATTGTACCAAGGATGATTTCCTCCCGAATGTTGTTATTTATTTATTTATCCAATGGTATCAATGAGCTTTTAATAGACTGTTATTAAGGTTTCTATCCCTCCAAATAGCTATAAGATATGCCAAAAAAGGGGAGCACTCTAGTCTCCTAGGAAAGCAAACAACCGAAGGATGCCACCTCAGCACCTGATAGTCAAAATCATAGAGGTCATTGATATTACCATTAGGATAAATAATTAAATAACAACATTTGGGACCAATCTGTTAGTTGCAATTAAATGTGTGGGGAATGTTATGTAAGACCCTCAAACAACCCTTACACACCACACGTGCTTGATGCAAACATTCAAATCCTTGACAATTTAAGCCTTACCTTAAGTGAAATCAACAAGAGATATAAGTGTTGGAAACAACCAAACCATGACTAACCATTATGGAAAACATCTTAAAGTTATTATGACTTTCAATAGTAAGATATAAAATTTTTTATGACTTTCTTTACAATCTTCATGATAATCTGAATGGACAGGCCCCACTCATAGCCAAATACTTTTGAGATATTTACAAATCATCGGAGTATGGTGGACCAAAAGTTTCTTGATAGGCATTGTCTTCATTGCACCATGCCTTTGAATAAATAGACCTCCGAACCATGCGTCTATTATGATGCATGTGGACATCTATGCGGGTTTTGACAAGCCATTGTTGATTGTATTTAATGTAGTACCCAAGGATTTTATCCTCCATAATCTTTGTCTTCAAAATATCTTTGACTTGTTCGAGAGACTCTCCAACTCCCCATTTCAAATTATAAATAGTAGCTGGTGATAATGCTGTCAGGTCAATGCCGAATGACTGCCACCAGTGTCTCGTCCAATCAGGGATGTAGAATGCAGGATCCTCATAGATTTGTGGAATTTGAAGTCCAAACTTTAGCATGGTATAATATGTTTTATCTGTATTTTCTTTTCTCAAGAATTTCCACCATAATTTTGTATATTTTTCATAAGTGTGTGTAGTACTTGGAAACTAGAGACTAGCATCTTTATGTGGCCATGCTTCCAAAGAACGTATCCGGTTCATACAATAGTATTGTTGGTCTAGTTGTAGCCCGGGGTGACATGTAGAGCCCTTTGTCAAGATTAATGTAAGATCATGGTATAGGTTTGTTAACGAATTGCTTGCATTGGTTGCTTTTCTCAGGGAGTTGTTCTAAATCATCTCTGGTACAATACTGGATCCCATAGACATTCTTCTGAGTTCTGGCACTAGTCTAATAAAAGCGTCAGATCCCTGTAAGTTAGCATCTAACACTTAGATATGTCTCAACTCCCACCTAGGTTTTCAGTCTTGCATATAATCCAACCACATCATATTATCATCAATAGTATAGATCTGATGTTTTCCATTGGTCCACGCAGAGATTTCCATGTTTACTTGTGGGTTATGGGCCTCGGGATCGCTTGCACCAGGCTAGCTTGTTTCAGGCCCGGTTGTTAAAAATTAACAGCATTCTTCTGTGTCAAATATTCTCTTATTAGTCATTGGCACATTAAAACACCTTAGATCTAATCCCAAGGTGAATAAAGATTCAGAGTCAAATCACTGTGGATAGTACCTCATAGGTACCATCAAATGTGTGGGGAATACTATACACTCGAGATCATCGTCTAAATACTATGTGAAGATGGTTGTGAAAGAAAATCCATGATTGATGCCTAGGAGGCCTGTTATGTGGTATAAATATGCACATTGTATCAAGTATATTTCAACCAAGTAATATGAAGTGAGTCTCCCAGGAAAGCAAACAACCAAAGGGTAAAAGAAGATAATCTGAGCAGATTTTGGCATTGTCAGGATGTCTCAGTAGATGCAGGGGGTTCATTTGAAATAGGCAAATGAAGAGGTGAGAGTGAATAGGGAGCAGGGTGTCACGTCCCCACCTATCATACTAGTGTAATGGAGAGAATCATGATGCTAAAACCGGGCATCTAGCCCCATACTTATTAAATAAAACATTCACATAATATAAAAAGACATATGCAAATGTATAATATAAGAAAGATAGAGGAAATAGATTCAATTGCACATCCATCATACATTCAGGATATTCATGAGATTCATCAATTAAAGACAATCCAGAATTCACACAAGAGAGTACTTATCTTAAAGCAAAGTAGACCTGAGCAATTGGCTATGCAACTGCAACGTTCCACCCAACCATAGGCCAATTGTGCTTGCCAATCTCACAACACAACTGCCACCCCCGAGGTGGGCATGAATTCTACAAGGAACTAGGGAATAACAGACTCACACATAGCCAAACATACACCCAAAATGAGCCAAGCCAATCTGCAATTGGGTTTATCAGGTTGCTAAGGAAATGGAAATGAATGAATTGCTAAGCTAGTGGCTCATCCACAGAGCTATGGACACCCTCTACAAGATCTATCTAGCTTGGTCCCCATAATACCTACGCACCTGGCACAAGGAAGTATTCCCTTCACTATTACACAATCCCTCAGGCCATACCTTCCATTCTAGTGTTGTTCAAGGTGTGCATAGAAGCGCAACCAACCCTTTTGATACTCTTGAGAGGCTACCTCCTCACTAGGTTTATCAAGCCATTTCTGGTCCACTTCCACTCTTAATTCTTGCTCACAATTTCAAACCAACACAGGGATGTACCCAACAACAAAAACACAACTGCTGAGAAATGTGGGCAACCAAAACGAACTGGTAGATGGGGAATAAACCCTAGGAGAGCAATTCGTTTTCAGAAAACGTTTATATGCATTCCAGGGGTAGAAACGACGTCTATAAACCCCCAAAACGTGACTCCCTTTACCCCAGCCACTATGAAACATAAAAACGGGTTACTAGGCATGGAAAATACAGGAAAATGGTAGAAAATGTGAAGGAGACAGACTCAGCTAGCTCAAATTGCGCGAGAGAGGAAATACCACAGGTGAAGGATGGCTTTGGGCACAATTTCATGGGTGTTTTCTTGCCCCAAAAGCAAAAGTACATTTTTCTAGGTTGATGGCTTGCCCATGCACGAAATTGGATGCCATACCTCTTCATTCCCAAGGCATTAACTGCCTCAACCAACTCATGGAAGAATTAAATGATTGGGTGCATAAGTCAGAATGGGTAGTTGGGGTTCATTCATTGACATTTGGCTTATCACCATTGGCTCAAGGGTTTGAATAATTTCCCTCCCTATTCCTTGTAGAATCATGCCCCCATGTCTTTGTTGCATTGCATAGCTAGTTGTGGGTTTTTCATTAAAATTCGTATTTACATGATGTCTTAATTTAGATTGTGCCTATCTAGCACAAGAACCACAGACATCTATTTTTAATTGCCGATACATAAAACGCTAAATCAAGGGTGGGGCCTTGGCCTTGAGCTCCTCACCATGGTTAAATAACAATATTTACATCATTTACAATTTAATGCAAAGAGGGGTCAAAATGGGGACATGACATTCCCCTCCCCTTACATCAACACTGTCCTCAGTGCTCATAAAAACTGAACAAAAATGGATATGCCACTCTCATGGCATCCTCCAGCTCCTATGTAGCCTCATCGGGACCGTAGTGCTTCCATTGCACCTTTACCTGTCCGATGGGTCGGTTCCGCAGCAATGTTACCTTCTTGTCTAGGATGCGCAATGGATCAGTTTGGAACTCTCCCTCGAGTTCCACCTGGATCACATCCCAATTAATCACATGGTTAGGATCATGTACATATTTCTTAAGCAAAGAGACATGAAAAACATTATGAGCTTTAGTGCTAGTAGGCAATGCAAGTCTATATGCAACTAGCCCTATTCTTTCAAGCACTTCAAATGGCCCACAATATCTAGGTGATAGCTTGGCACAACTCTCAAGCTTTAAGAAACCCTTCCTTGGCCTCACTCTAAGATACACATGATCCCCAACACTGAATTGCCTATGTATCCTATGCTTATCTGGATAGATTTTGTGTCTATCCTGGGCTGCTTTTAAATTTTGTTGGATCTTTGGAACCTCTTGTTCCATTTCCATAAGCAATTTTGGCCCAAGTACAATTCTGTTCACTGGATTGTCCCAAGTCACTGGTGTCCTACACCTCCTGTCATACAAAGCCTCATATGGACTCATTCCCAATGATTCTTGCTGCCCATTATTATATGCAAAATCTACCAAGTGTAGATAATCCTCCCACTTGGATGGCTTGTCCATTACATACATGTGAAGCATGTCTTCAAGCACCTGATTTACTCTTTCTGTTTGTCTGTCTGTTTGAGGATGGTATGCGGTACTAAAGTTCAACTGTGTACCCAAATCTGCAAAGAGACCTTTCCAAAAATTGGAAGTGAACTTGGTATCCCTGTCAGAAATTATTGCCTTGGGCAACCCATGTAGTCTGAAAACTTCCTTCACGAAAATATTTGCAATGGCATCGGCTTTATGTGTGAACTTAACTAGTATGAAATGTGGTTCCATTGTTAACTTGTCCACCACAACCATGATGGAATCATGTTGTCTCACAGTCATTGGAAATCCTATAATAAAATCCATAGAAATTATTTCCCATTTCCATTCTGGAATCGGCACTGGGTGCAAAAAACCTGCGGGGTGTTCATGTTCAACCTTTACCTGCTGACATTTCATGCACTTAGAAATGTATTCAGCGACATCCTTCTTCATCCCTGGCCAGAAATAGTATTTTCTTGCTGTAGCAATTGTTTTCTGATATCCTAGGTGACCAAAGTATGGAGCTTTATGGATTTTATCCATAACAATCCTCCTCAAATCTGCCACATTGGGAATATAGAATCTAATTTTATAGGTAAGAAGTTCGTCTTCCTCCAAATGATAGCCCTCATACTTCTTGCCAAGGTCTTGCTGCTACAATTTTTCCTTTATCTGCATGTACACTTCATCCTCAACAATATGGTTAACAATCTGTTGCCTCAAATCTGGTTGGCAAGTAGTAAGCATTGCCACATGCATTTCATGTACCTTCCTACTGAGTGCATCAGCCACCTTGTTTTCTTTCCCTTTTATGTGCTTGATTTCAAAATCAAATTCACACAAAAATTCCAACCATCTAGATTTCCTAGAATTTAAAGTTGGTTGATCAAACAAGTATTTCAAACCACAATGGTCTGTCCTTAGCTCAAATTTCCTTCCCATTAAGTAATGCCTCCACATCTTTAAAGCATGTACAATGGTTGCAAGTTCTATATCATGAGTAGCGTAGTTCTTCTCATGCTCCTTCAACTTTCTTGACTCATAGCATACCACATGGTTGTCTTGCATAAGAACTCTTCCAAGTCCTTGATTGCATGCATCGGTACACACCACAAAGTCTTTTTTCTGGGTCTGCAATTTTCAATATTGGTGCACTTGTAAGAAGGTTCTTCAACCATTGGAGACTTTCCTCACATCTTGGTGTCCATTCAAACTTTATCCCCTTCTTTTGCAAAGAAATGATCGGGTTTGCAACCTTGGAGAGTCCTTCTATAAACCTCATGTAGTAACCAGCAAGGCCCATAAAAGATCTCACATCAATCACATTCCTTGGAGTTGGCCAATTCATAATGGCTTCAATCTTCTCAGGGTCTACAGATATTCCTTCGTCGGAGATGATGTGACCCAAACAATGAATTTTATTTTTATAAAAGTCACATTTTCTCAACTTTGCATACAACTTATGCTCCCTTAGTAATTTCAATGTCATTCTCATATGTTCTTCATGCTCTTCTTCATTCTTAGAATAGATAAGACTGTCATCTAGAAATAGAAGAACAAACTTGTCCAAATACTTGCTAAAAACATTATTCATGAGACACATGAATGTAGCTGGTGCATTTGTGAGACCGAATGGTACCACTACAAACTCATAGTGTCCATACCTCATTCTAAAGGCTGTCTTATGAATATCTTCCTCTTTGATTCTTTCCTGATGGTAACACGACCTCAAGTCATTCTTTGAAAATACCTTTGCTCCTCTCATTTGATCAAAAAGGTCATCAGTTCGGGGCAATGGGTATTTGTTCTTCACAGTGACTTTGTTCAACTGCCTGTAGTCAATACATAACCTAAGTGGTCCATCTTTCTTTTTCACAAATAGAACAGGTGCTCCCCACGGGGACACACTTGGCCTGATATATTTCTTTTCTAGCAACTCTTGTAATTGCATTTTCAATTCTAGCAATCCGGTGTACTCATCTTGTAAGGTGTCTTAGACACAGGTGCCGCTCCTGGCACAAGTTCAATTGTAAATTCAATGTCTCTCTTTGGAGGGAGTCTTGGAATCTCATCAGGAAAAACATCCTTGAATTCTTGCAATACATGATAGTCCTCCAATTTAAGAGTTTCATTCTCTGCTGCCTCTAAAACATGGGTCGCATACAATTGACAACCCTTTCTACAGATCTTCTTCAGCTGCGGTTGAAACCTGCCTAACAGAAGTAACCTTTGGAATTCCTTTTACAACCCTTGGGTTTCCTTCTTTGTCCATGCATTCAAACATCTTATTATAGTAGTCAAGTTTAACCCTGTGTGATTCTAACCAATCCATTCCAATGAAAATATCATAGGAACCCAGTGGTAAAATATTCAGATTTGTGTAAGTGAATAGCCCATCCATCTGTAATGGACACTTCTCTACAAATTCAGTAACTTTTCTCTTGGTTCCAGTAGCTAGTTGAACTAACGATGATTTACTATGCTTTAATTTCTTAAAAGCACAAATCTCAACAATTCTAGGAGTGACATAACTGTGGGTAGATCCAGGATCAATCAAAATATAAACAGTTTGCTTAGCAATCTTACCTTCAACTTCAACCACAGTTGACTGATCATCTGCCTGGCGGTGGTCTAGAGTTGCATAGATTCTAGGGATTGTCCTCGCCACTTGACCCACAGTTTCAGATCCTTGGATGTTGTGAACTTGATTTGGATTCCCATTCCGATGTGGACAGTTCCTAAGCATGTGGTCCCCTCCACAACCCAAACATTGAAGTGGTTCTCTTGGCTCCTTTGGATCTCTAGGCTTGTCTCCCATCATCCTAGCTGGCTTAGTCACAACCTGTGATGGCTGCCATTGTTGATTCCTGAATTGAGGAGGCTTGAACCCCTTCTTCCTTTGATCAAACTTTTTGTTTTTCTTATCCTTCCATGCCTTATGGAATTTGGGTTTGCTTTTGTTTTGATCGAAGCAATACTTGGCCTTTCTTATGGCCTCCTGTAGAGTTCAACGTTCATTGAATTCAATTCTATCTCTATATGACTGGGGCATCCCACTTAGGAAATGTTGAATTTTCACCTTATCATCTTGAATATACTTGACATACCTCAGTAGCTCCAAGAACTTGTTTGCATATTCTTCCATGGTAAATTGTCCCAGTCTCAGCTCATGGAACTCTTTGATCTTATCATCATAGTACCTATCAAAGAGGTACTTCTGCTTGAAGTATTTCTTGAACTGGTTCCACAAAATATTCCTTTCATTGATCTTCCCCACTTGCCTGATGTGTTCCCACCATATAGATTCTCTTCCATTCAAGTTGAAGATGGAAACCCTTGCCTTCATATTCCCAAAGTAGTCTTGGACTTGGAAATACTTTCTCATCCCAAGAAGCCAAGCTTCAACTTCTTGACCAGACTTTACCTCTCCATCAAATGTAAGAGGTTTCACCTTTTTAAATTCCCCATGTGAATTGTTCTTGTAGTGCTTCTTCCTCTTACTTCTGCGAGATGAAGAGCTTGAACCCTCAATGGATTCTTCAGAGTCAGATGATTCATTAGAAGAGATTTATGGAGTATATGTTCTATCTGTATAAACTCTTCTTGAGCTACTAGCCCTCTTGCGGGAATTCCTCCTAGAACTACTCCCACCCCTTTTTGGATTTGATGTCTGATGCCCAGAGTTTATTTTCCTTTGGATGCTTGTCAAACTTTGTAGCATGGCTGCATTCAACTAATTTTGTTCTTCCTGAGATTTAATCATTCTTTCATTATCTTCTCTGCAGCTTTGCAACTCTACCCTTAGGCTCCTCATGGTGGCTGCAATACCTGGAGGAGTCTCTTGATTTCTCCTCCCATTAGATTATGTTTCAGGATTTTCAACATGTATGTTTTCCCCCATGGCATCTGTCTCAGGCTCATAGGGATCCTGCACATCATGCATGATGTTGACCCTCTTGGCCCAACCAAGACCAAAAATTTCCTACTACCCTGTCTAGAGTGCTGCCTTGATGTAACTGTGATTCTGCAAAAATGTGTTCATCAACACAATTGTTAGCTGCATTATATTGTCATAAATTCATAAATTACTTCATGCACATGGGAAAATATTATATTGACAATTTGTCAAATCATAGAATTTTCTTACAATCAACAACATATGAGGGGGATGACGGGGGTCAAGGGAGCTTGCCCCCTTGTGGCCACTGTAGGGTGGGTCGAGGGCAGCGCCCTCGTTTATTTTTATTTTTTTTGTAATTCCTCAATTTCGCGCAATCTGGCGCATAAGTTTCGTGGCGATTTTCAACTTTCAGCACTTGAAACATCTCGCTGGAAAACAATTGAATATCCATGTTTCGAAGCAATTCACCGAGTTCTTCCAACCCATTTCGGATGAACTTGTCGAGTTATTCCGCCATTACGGACCAACTCGCTGAGTTCTTCCAAAAATTCCTTTTTGACGCCGAAAAACACTCAGAAAATTTTTCCGCCGTTTTGGACCAACTTGCCGAGTTCTTTCGCCGTTGCGGACCAACTCGCTGAGTTCTTCCGAAAATTCCTCTTTGACGTCGAAAAACACTTAGAAAATTTTTTCGTCATTTCGGACCAACTTGCCGAGTTGAGCCGACTGTTTCGGCACAAAATCGCCAGTTCTGGCCGACTCAGACTTAGACAAAATTTTCAAAAACTCTTAGGAAAATTTGAAATCTTTCCTTCTTTCTATGATGACTGTTGCTGAGCAAGAGGTAATCTTACCTCTGTAAACTATCAAACCTAGCCTGCTTAGTCTTGATGCTGTAACCAGTGGTGATCAGGAAGGGGTCTTCCCTTGTAATTGTAATCATATTCGGCCCATAGAGGTCCAATGTTTTAGCTTATGGATCTGATACCATTCTGTCACATCCCCACCCATCATACCAGTGCAATGGAGAGGATCGTGATGCTAAAACTGAGCATCTAGCCCCACACTTATTAAATAAAACATTCACATAATATAAAAAGACATGAAAATGTATAATATCAGAAACATAGCGGAAATAGATTCAATTGCACATCCATCATACATTCAGGATATTCATGAGATTCATCAATTAAAGACAATACAGAATTAACATAAGAGAGTACATATTTTAAAGCAAAGTAGTCCCAAACAACTGGCTATGCAACTGCAACGTTCCACCCAACCATAGGCCAATTGTGCTTGTCAATCTCACAACACAACTGCCACCCCCGAGCTGGGCATTATTTCTACAAGGAACCAGGGAACAACAGACTCACACATAGCTAAACATACACCCAAAATGAGCCAAGCCAATCAACAATTGGGTTTATCAGGCTACTAAGGAAATGGAAAGGAATGAATTGCTAAGCTAGTGGCTCATCCACAGAGCTATGGACACCCTCTGCAAGATCTATCTAGCTTGGTCCCCACAATACCTACACACCTGGCACAAGGAAGTATTCCCTTCACTATTACACAGTCCCTTAGGCCATACCTTCCATTCTAGTGTTCTTCAAGGTGTGCATAGAAGAGCAACCAGCCCTTTTGATACTCTTGAGAAGCTACCTCCTCACTAGGTTTATCAAGCCATTTCTGGTCCACTTCCACTCCTAATTCTTGCTCACAATTTCAAACCAACACAGGGATGCACCCAACAACAAAAACAAAACTACTGAGAAATGTGGGCAACCAAAACGAACTGGTAGATGGGGAATAAACTCTAGGAGAGCAATTCGTTTCCAGAAAACGTTTGTATGCATTCCAGGGGTAGAAACGACCTCTATAAATCCCCAAAACGTGACTCCCTTTCCCCCAGCCACTATGAAACATAAAAATGGGTTCCCAGGCATGGAAAATATAGGAAAATGGTAGAAAACATGAAGGAGACAGACTCAGCTAGCTCAGACTGCGTGAGAGAGGAAAGACCATAGGTGAAGAATGCCTTTGGGCATAATTTTGTGGGTGTTTTCTTGACCCAGAAGAAAAAGTACATTTTTCCAGGTTGATGGCTTGCCCATGCACGAAATTGGCTGCCATACCTCTTCATTCCAAAGGAATTAACTGCCTCAACCAACTCCTGAAAGAATTAAATGATTGGGTGCATAAGTCAGAATAAGTAGTTGGGGTTCATTCATTGACATTTGGCTTATCACCATTGGCTCAAGGGTTTGAATAATTTCCCTCCCTATTCCTTGTAGAATGATGCCCCCATCTCTTTGTTGCATGCATAACTAGTTGTGGGTTTTTCATTAAAATTCGTATTTACATGATGTCTTAATTTAGATTCTGCCTATCTAGCACAAGAACCATAGGCATCTATTTTTAATTGCCGATAAATAAAACGCTAAATCAATGGTGGGGCCTTGGCCTTGAGCTCCTCACCATGATTAAATAACAATATTTACATCATTTACGATTTAATGCAAAGGGGGGTCAAAATGGGGACGTGACATTCCCCTCCCCTTACAACAACACTATCCTCAGTGCTCATAAAAACTGAACAAAAATGGATATGCCACTCTCATGGCATCCTCCAGCTCCTATGTAGCCTCATCGGGACCGTAGTGCTTCCATTGCACCTTTACCCGTCCGATGGGTCGGTTTCAGAGCAATGTTACCTTCTTGTCTAGGATGTGCAATGGATCAGTTTGGAACTCTCCCTCGAGTTCCACCTGGATCACATCCCAATTAATCACATGGTTAGGATCATGTACATATTTCTTAAGCAAAGAGACATGAAAAACATTATGAGCTTTAGTGCTAGCAGGCAATGCAAGTCTATATGCAACTAGACCTATTCTTTCAAGCACTTCAAATGGCCCACAATATCTAGGTGATAGCTTGGCACAACTCCCAAGCTTTAAGGAACCCTTCCTTGGCCTCACTCTAAGATACACATGATCCCCAACACTGAATTTCCTATGTATCCTATGCTTATCTGCATAGATTTTGTGTCTATCTTGGGCTGCTTTTAAATTTTGTTGGATCTTTGCAACCTCTTGTTCCATTTCCTTGAGCAATTTTGGCCCAAGTACAATTCTGTTCACTGGATTGTCCCAAGTCACTGGTGTCCTACACCTCCTGTCGTACAAAGCCTCATATGGAGTCATTCCCAATGATTCTTGCTACCCATTATTATATGCAAACTCTACCAGGTGTAGATAATCCTCCCACTTGGATGGCTTGTCCATTACATACATGTGAATCATGTCTTCAAGCACATGATTTACTCTTTCTGTTTGTCTGTCTGTTTGAGGATGGTATGCGGTACTAAAGTTCAGCTGTGTACCCAAATCTGCAAAGAGACCTTTCCAAAAATTGGAAGTGAACTTGGTATCCCTGTAAGAAATTATTTCCTTAGGCAACCCATGTAATCTGAAAACTTCCTTCATGAAAATATTTGCAATGGCATCGGCTTTATGTGTGAACTTAACCAGTATGAAATGCGCTTCCTTTGTTAACTTGTCCACCACAACCATGATGGAATCATGTTGTCTCACAGTCATTGGAAATACTGTAATAAAATCCATGGAAATTATTTCCCATTTCCATTCTGGAATCGGCACTGGGTGCAATAAACCTGCGGGGTGTTGGTGTTCAACCTTTACCTGCTGACATTTCATGCACTTATAAATGTATTCAGCGACATCCTTCTTCATCCCTGGCCAGAAATAGTATTTTCTTGCTGTAGCAATTGTTTTCTAATATCCTAGGTGACCAAAGTATGGAGCTTTATGGATTTCATCCATAACAATCCTCCTCAAATCTGCCACATTGGGAATATAGAATCTATTTTTATAGGTAAGAAGTCCGTCTTCCTCCAAATGATAGCCCTCATACTTCTTGCCAAGGTCTTGCTGCTGCAATTTTTCCTTTATCTGCATGTACACTTCATCCTCAACAATATGGTTAACAATCTGTTGCCTCAAATCTGGTTGGCAAGTAGTAAGCATTGCCACATGCATTTCATGTACCTTCCTGCTGAGTGCATTAGCCACCTTGTTTTCTTTCCCTTTTATGTGCTTGATTTCAAAATCAAATTCACACAAAATTTCCAACCATCTAGATTTCCTAGCATTTAAAGTTGGTTGATCAAACAAGTATTTCAAACCACAATGGTCTGTCCTTAGCTCGAATTTCCTTCCCATTAAGTAATGCCTCCACATCTTTAAAGCATGTACAATGGTTGCAAGTTCTATATCATGAGTAGCGTAGTTCTTCTCATGCTCCTTCAACTTTCTTGACTCATAGCATACCACATGGTTGTCTTGCATAAGAACTCCTCCAAGTCCTTGATTGCATGCATCGGTACACACCACAAAGTCTTTTTCTGGATCTGCAATTTTCAATATTGGTGCACTTGTAAGAAGATTCTTCAACCATTAGAGACTTTCCTCACATCTTGGTGTCCATTCAAACTTTATCCCCTTCTTTTGCAAAGAAATGATCGGGTTTGCGACCTTGGAGAGTCCTTCTATAAACCTCCTGTAGTAACCAGCAAGGCCCATAAAAGATCTCACATCAATCACATTCCTTGGAGTTGGCCAATTCATAATGGCTTCAATCTTCTCAGGGTCTACAGATATTCCTTCGTCGGAGATGATGTGACCCAAACAATGAATTTTATTTTTATAAAAGTCACATTTTCTCAACTTTGCATACAACTTATGCTCCCTTAGCAATTTCAATGTCATTCTCATATGTTCTTCATGCTCTTCTTCATTCTTAGAATAGATAAGACTGTCATCTAGAAATACAAGAACAAACTTGTCCAAATACTTGCTAAAAACATTATTCATGAGACACATGAATGTAGATGGTGCATTTGTGAGACCGAATGGTACCACTACAAACTCATAGTGTCCATACCTCATTCTAAAGGTTGTCTTATGAATATCTTCCTCTTTGATTCTTACTTGATGGTAACCAGACCTCAAGTCATTCTTTGAAAATACCTTTGCTCCTCTCATTTGATCAAAAAGGTCATCAATTCAGGGCAATGGGTATTTGTTCTTCACAGTGACTTTGTTCAACTGCCTGTAGTCAATACATAACCTAAGTGGTCCATCTTTCTTTTTCACAAATAGAACAGGTGCTCCCCACGGGGACACACTTGGCCTGATATATTTCTTCTCTAGCAACTCTTGTAATTGCATTTTCAATTCTAGCAATCCGGTGTACTCATCTTGTAGGGTGTCTTAGACACTTGTGCCGCTCCTGGCAAAAGTTCAATTGTAAATTCAATGTCTCTCTTTGGAGGGAGTCCTGGAATCTCATCAGGAAATACATCCCTGAATTCTTGCAATACATGATAGTCCTCCAATTTAAGAGTTTCATTCTCTGTTGCCTCTAAAACATGGGTCGCATACAATTGACAACCCTTTCTACAGAGCTTCTTCAGCTGCATGGTTGAAACCTGCCTAACAGAAGTCATCTTTGGAATTCCTTTGAAAACCCTTGGGTTTCCTTCTTCATCCATGCATTCAAACATCTTATTATAGTAGTCAAGTTTAACCCTGTGTGATTCTAACCAATCCATTCCAATGAGAATATCATAGGAACCCAGTGGTAAAATATTCAGATTTGTGTAAGTGAATAACCCATCCATCTGTAATGGACACTTCTCTACAATTTCAGTAACTTTTCTCTTGGTTCCAGTAGCTAGTTGAACTAACCATGATTTACTATGCTTTAATTTCTTAAAAGCACACATCTCAACAATTCTAGGAGTGACATAACTATGAGTAGATCCAGGATCAATCAAAATATAAACAGTTTGCTTAGCAATCTTACCTTCAACTTCAACCACAGTTGACTGATCATCTTCCTGGCGGTGCTCTAGAGTTGCATAGATTCTAGGGATTGTCCTCGCCACTTGACCCACAGTTTCAGCTCCTTGGATGTTGTGAACTTGATTTGGATTCCCATTCCGATGTGGACAATTCCTAAGCATGTGGTCCCCTCCACAACCCAAACATTGAAGTGGTTCTCTTGGTTCCTTTGGATCTCTAGGCTTGTCTCCCATCATCCTAGCTGGCTTAGTCACAACCTGTGATGGCTGCCATTGTTGATTCCTGAATTGAGGAGGCTTGAACCCCTTCTTTCTTTGATCAAACTTTTTGTTTTTCTTATCCTTCCATGCCTTATGGAATTTGGGTTTGCTTTTGTTTTGATCGAAGCAATACTTGGCCTTTCTTATGGACTCCTCTAGAGTTCAAGGTTCATTGAATTCAATTCTATTTCTATATGACTGGGGCAGCCCACTTAGGAAATGTTGAATTTTCACCTTATCATCTTGAATATACTTGACATACCTCAGTAGCTCCAAGAACTTGTTTGCATATTCTTCCATGGTAAATTGTCCCAGTCTCAGCTCATGGAACTCTTTGATCTTATCATCATAGTACCTATCAGAGAGGTACTTCTGCTTGAAGTATTTCTTGAGCTGGTTCCGCACAATATTCCTTTCATTGATCTTCCCCACTTGCCTGATGTGTTCCCACCATATAGATTCTCTTCCATTCAAGTTGAAGATGGCAACCCTTTCCTTCATATTCCCAAAGCAGTCTTGGACTTGGAAATACTTTCTCATCCCAAGAAGCCAAGCTTCAACTTCTTGACTAGACTTTACCTCTCCATCAAATGTAAGAGGTTTCGCCTTTTTAAATTCCCCATGTGAATTGTTCTTGTAGTGTTTCTTCCTCTTACTTCTGCGAGATGAAGAGCTTGAACCCTCAATGGATTCTTCAGAGTCAGATGATTCATTAGAAGAGATTTCTGGAGTATATGTTCTATCTGTATAAACTCTTCTTGAGCTACTAGCCCTCTTGCGGGAATTCCTCCTAGAACTACTCCCACCCCTTTCTGGATTTGATGTCTGATGCCCAGAGTTTATTTTCCTTTGGATGTCTGTCAAACTTTGCAGCATGGCTGCATTCAACTGATTTTGTTCTTCCTGAGATTTAATCATTCTTTCATTATCTTCTCCGCATCTTTGCAACTCCAACCTTAGGCTCCTCATGGTAGCTGTAATACCTGGAGGAGTCTCTTGATTTCTCCTCCCATTAGATTCTGTTTCAGCATTTTCAACATGTATGTTTTCCCCCATGGCATCTGTCTCAGGCTCATAGGGATCCTGCGCATCATCCATGATGTTGACCCTCTTGGCCCAACCAAGACCAAAACTTTCCTACTGCCCTGTCTAGAGTTTTGCCTTGATGTAACTGTGATTCTGCAACAATGTGTTCATCAACACAATTGTTAGCTGCATTATATTGTCATAAATTCATAAATTACTTCATGCACGTGGGAAAATATTATATTGACAATTTGTCAAATCATAGAATTTTCTCACAATCAACAACATATGATGGGGACGACAGTGGTCAAGGGGGCTTTCCACCTTGTGGCCATTGTAGGGTGGGTCCAGGGCAGCGCCCTCGTTTATTTTTATTTTTATTTTAATTCCTCAATTTCGCGCAATCTGGCGCATAAGTTTCGTGGCGATTTTCAACTTTCAGCACTTGAAAAATCTCCCTGGAAAAAAATTGAATATCCTTGTTTCGAAGCAATTCACCGAGTTCTTCCAACCCGTTTCAGATGAACTCGTCGAGTTATTCTGCCATTGTGGACCAGCTCGTTGAGTTCTTCCAAAAATTCCTTTTTGACACCGAAAAACACTCAGAAAATTTTTTCGCCGTTTTGGACCAACTTGCCGAGTTCTTTCACCGTTGCGGACCAACTCGCTGAGTTCTTCCGAAAATTCCTCTTTGACGCCAAAAAACACTTAGAAAATTTTTCCGTCATTTCGGACCAACTTGCCGAGTTGAGCTGACTGTTTCGGCACAAACTCGCCAGTTCTGGCCGACTCAGACTTAGACAAAATTTTCAAAAACTCTTAGGAAAATTTGAAATCTTTCCTTCTTTCTATGATGACAGCTTCTCAGCAAGAGGTAATCTTACCTCTGCAAACTATCAAACCTAGCCTGCTTAGTCTTGATGCTGTAACCAGTGGTGATCAGGAAGGGGTCTTCCCTTGTAATTGTAATCATATTCGGCCGATAGAGGCCCAATGTTGTAGCCTATGGCTCTGATACCATTCTGTCACATCCCCTCCCATCATACCAGTGCAATGGAGAGGATTGTGATGCTAAAACTGGGCATCTAGCCCCACACTTATTAAATAAAACATTCACATAATATAAAAAGACATATGCAAATGTATAATATAAGAAACATAGTGGAAATAGATTCAATTGCACATCCATCATACATTCAGGATATTCATGAGATTCATCAATTAAAGACAATACAGAATTAACACAAGAGAGTACTTATTTTAAAGCAAAGTAGTCCCGAGCAACTAGCTATGCAACTGCAACGTTCCACCCAACCATAGGCCAATTGTGCTTGTCAATCTCACAACACAACTGCCACCCCTGAGCTAGGCATTATTTCTACAAGGAACCATTGAACAGCAGACTCACACATAGCTAAACATACACCCAAAATGAGCCAAGCCAATCAACAATTGGGTTTATCAGGCTACTAAGGAAATGGAAAGGAATGAATTGCTAAGCTAGTGGCTCATCCACAGAGCTATGGACACCCTCTGCAAGATCTATCTAGCTTGGTCCCCACAATACCTACACACCTGGCACATGGAAGTATTCCCTTCACTATTACACAGTCCCTCAGGCCATACCTTCCATTCTAGTGTTCTTCAAGGTGTGCATAGAAGAGCAACCAGCCCTTTTGATACTCTTGAGAGGCTACCTCCTCACTAGGTTTATCAAGCCATTTCTGGTCCACTTCCACTCCTAATTCTTGCTCACAATTTCAAACCAACACAGGGATGCACCCAACAACAAAAACAAAACTACTGAGAAACGTGGGCAACCAAAACGAACTGGTAGATGGGGAATAAACTCTAGGAGAGCAATTCGTTTCCAGAAAACGTTTATACGCATTCTAGGGGTAGAAACAACCTCTATAAACCCCCAAAACGTGACTCCCTTTCCCCCAGCCACTGTGAAACATAAAAATGGGTTCCCGGGCATGGAAAATATAGGAAAATGGTAGAAAACATGAAGGAGACAGACTCAGCTAGCTCAGACTACGTGAGAGAGGAAAGACCATAGGTGAAGAATGCATTTGGGCATAATTTCGTGAGTGTTTTCTTGACCCAGAAGCAAAAGTACATTTTTCCAGGTTGATGGCTTGCCCATGCATGAAATTGGCTGCCATACCTCTTCATTCCCAAGGAATTAACTGCCTCAACCAACTCCTGAAAGAATTAAATAATTGGGTGCATAAGTCAGAATGGGTAGTTGGGGTTCATTCATTGACATTTGGCTTATCACCATTGGCTCAAGGGTTTGAATAATTTCCCTCCCTATTCCTTGTAGAATCATGCCCCCATCTCTTTGTTGCATTGCATAGCTAGTTGTGGGTTTTTCATTAAAATTCGTATTTACATGATGTCTTAATTTACATTGTGCCTATCTAGCACAAGAACCAGAGGCATCTATTTTTAATTCCCGATACATAAAACTCTAAATCAATGGTGGGGCCTTGGCCTTGAGCTCCTCACCATGATTAAACAACAATATTTACATCATTTACGGTTTAATGCAAAGGGGGGTCAAAATGGGGACGTGACACAGGGTAGGCAGGACTGACCAAACTGTCACTATGGTGAATTAATGAGAGACCTAGAGTAGGTGATGCCCTGACGAGGTGGGCACCAAGGAGGGGATTGCTGAAGACAATGACGAGGATTGTAGAAGAAGGTGACAAAGTAGTCTATGTGACAAAATAATCTTAACGCCAAGCAAAATTTTTGAAGCATTAGACTACTCCGTGAACAATCTAACACAGAGGTAATTTACAAGCAGGTGAAACTGATTTGAGTCTGTTTTTAATAACATTTCCCGTCATAATCTCTAGAGGGAAATGAACACAAGTGCATATTTTCTATCAAAAGGAATACAATTTACATCTTACTCAAGTTTTCTTATGGAATCTATTGATGGTGTTCAAAGCAGTGATATCCAGAGCACTTTCAGGGCTAAAAGTTGAAATTCAAGATTTTGTTTGAAGCAATCACATTAATATCGCCAATTAAAACAGCTATCATATCCAAAATCTACGTATAAATACAGATGAGCTTAACATACCAAATGAGAATTCACATCTTGAGCATCGATACCCAGAAACATAGTGTTTTAATTTAAAAAATTATTAAAATTTTCACATACAACTTGGAAAGCAATTTGGTTCAAATTCCAAAACCAAAATCTAAAAGATAGGTACAATATCATTGAGACAATCATTCTTCTATGGCCATGAAGGTTAAACTATGCCTTTGAATCATGGGCAAACAACCCAAGAAATGCTTGCAAGATAACAGAAAAGCCTCAAACTCTCACCAGCTCAAATCAAGAGAATGTGTCCAAAGGCGGAGATACAAAACTGCTTAAACCAAAATTAGGATTACAGCAAAGCTCCAAACTCACATCATCTCAAACTAAGGAGAATGTTGCTACTGGAAGAGAGATTTAAAACTGCTTAAAATCAAAACTAAATTGCAGGCATAAACACCCTCAAAATGTGATAATGAGCACATATCTAATTCATATTCCTAGAATCCACTTGCACGAAAATATCCAAATA
Source organism: Larix kaempferi (assembly GCA_027924585.1). Taxonomy (NCBI): domain Eukaryota; kingdom Viridiplantae; phylum Streptophyta; class Pinopsida; order Pinales; family Pinaceae; genus Larix; species Larix kaempferi. Next base: position 8,031,272 of record BSBM01000767.1, on the reverse strand, counting down.
AAACTGGTTTGCAATTGTTTTCAAAAACCATATCAATGAACTTTGGATCACTATTTCTGTGTTAAATAGAACTACAGCCTTTACATCAATCAACAACAAGCATTCCATTTCTGTTGGTTTCGTTATAAAATCAAAATCACCCAATTAACAAATGAAATCAACAACACCTAATTCGCACACAAAAATGCAGAAATTTGACTCAATAGAGGAGGGTTTCAAAATCCCAAAGGAACACGCATAGCGAAGGAGATCACGGACCAAGAGCCGGTTGCAGGGGGTGGAATATCAATGAGGGAATGCTTGCGCAAAACCCTCCCAGCTCAACTCCAAAATTTACCTCCCTACTTGTAAACAAGTTTATCAAAAAGGGTTCCACATACTCACATTCCAATGCATAATTGTTATGGCACCTCCCTAATAACATAGCAGAAACCTTACCAAAGCATAATGAGTAACAAAGGACCACACATAACCTGTAAAAATACTCATTGCCATATCGAATTTACCACAGCATTCATAATCAATTCATGATTGGACATATCTCCAACACAGATATCAATAGTTGGCAGAGGACGAAAAACCCTATCTCAGCAATCAACACAAGCAACCATTTAGGGTCTACCAATACTAGCTCTATCTCCAGCATTGTTTTTTAGACAAATTTGAGTTACATTACTGCAAGACTGGTGAATTAGAATCCACTTATGGTTGCCATTGAGGGTCTGCGGTGATTTGCAGAAACGACCGGAGCACACGAAACCAACTTCAACCCCCCTCGTAGCAATTGCACGGTGAGAGTTGCAAGAGGAAATGGAATTGTAGCCAGTTGCAATCACTAGTTGGTGCGGTTGAACGAGAGAAATAGAGAGTTTTCGTTAAGCTTGACATAGATAGTTAGCAAATGACCAAAATTAATCACATCAAACCTGACATAACATATATTTTTGTTTTTGTTTTTAACCCACCAAGGTCAACAATGTTAAAGGTTCTCATGAGATTTGTATTTTAAAAATAAAATCATATTCTATAACAATTTTTGTTTTATATAACAATTTTATCAATAACAATACTAATTAAAAATTAAAAATTAGCATACTAATTAGCATACCAATAGGAATTTCAATATATGGATAGAGAGCAAGGATGCACTCGATCATAATGATTGGGATGTTTAGACCATTGAGATGTAGATATTGAAGAATGATATAGTACTAGATGAACTAAAAGTGTACGATTTGATTCCGATGAAGTGGATCCAAGTGTCGACATATTTGCAAAAGACATCATCAGACGATGCAAGATCTAGTTCTCACGAAACAAAAGTGGTTGATTTATTAAGGGGACTTACAAATAGTGATGAACGATCAACAAGATTAAAACTATCTTAGAAAGACCAACAAGGATAGAACCCCTTTCAAAATAATTTTTTTATTTTTCCAATGAAAGACTCAAAATAATTTTTTTATGTTTCCAATGAGTCTAGTAGAGTTCTAATATGAAATAACCCAAAAAATAACACATAAATCTTATAACACAATTTTGTATCTTGCTCAATCGACACATGTTTGATTCAAACCATTAACACTACAACCTCTAGGAACACCCACGCTACTACACATGTAGAACATAATTAGATTAGAAAACTATTTTTCAAATATAACCAAGTTAATAAACAAAATGAACATATGGTGAGTGCATTTAATTTAACCTAAAAACATTGCGTACCTCTACTTTTCAACAATTAAATATCATTCATATTCTTCTTCATCCAACTCAACATCTATATCAGGTTCTGGTTCTGAATAGATATTGATGAAAGGATCATTCACATCGTCATCATCATCAAAGTCATCTTCGCTAATATAGTCATCCATATCGTCAATGAGATCATCGTCTGATACATTAGCATGATCATCCTCTTCAACTTGTTCATCTAACACATCGACTGCAGCCTGATCTAAATCATCATCATCCTCTTCTTCTTCGTGATTATCTTCATCATCTAGTACATGATTATACTTTACTGGTCTTCCTCTTGGATCGTATCGAACAACGTATGACCAACCTGCTTTACCTGGTACCTTGGAGTAGTAGACTTTCTCACATTGACATGGAAGAACATAAGGCTCTGTACCCGGTTCAAATTCGCTTGTATTAACCATAGTAAATCCATTAGCATGCTCAATAACAGTTCTTTCAAGATCACGTTCATGCATCTGTAGCCTGTACCACTTCACCTCAAACAAAACTATTTTAAAGGAATTAAAATCACACTCAACAATGTCCTCCAAATGCCCATAGTACCTATTCTCGATTTCTTTTGGATGTCTATCACTTCTAGAGGAAACATTGGTGACCTTAAAGGCTGCAGTTATCCCACAATCCAAGGTTTTCCTGTTATCATACAACTTTTTGATACAAAATTTACAACCATTACACAGCATAGCCTTGTGATGTTTGAGTTGCAACATTGGCAACAGGTTAAAAATACATTGTGAATTAATAAACGTCATATAGGAGTTAGTAAATATAATTAAAAACTTAAACAAATGAAATGTAATAATTGGAAAAATGGATCGAAGTAACTAGAAAAAATGTGGGTAAAAAATTACTTTCCTTTTTATCTTTTAAACCATAGGCTAAATCAACTTCCCTTTGCGATGTAAGGTCAGGAATTTGATGTTGAAGACGATGAGATATTTTAATCATGTTACTGACCCCTTCCCATGATAACCTACCGAAGAATTCTTCACAATATTTTATCCAATGCTCCATCCAATCAAGGCTGATTGCAATGTATAAATGTAAAGCATCCCATACTCGACCAACTATAGGATAAAAAAACAATTCAATTTCATAAATAATTAGATCATCATTAAAGGAACATAGTTTAATATAGTTGAAAATGCATAATTATTAAAAAGAGTTAAAAAACAATATGATAATATAAAATTGGAAAAAATAAATGTGTAACATATTAATTCAACAACGTATAATAATAATTACCTTTCACAGTCCTCAATGTACTGCTCCCCAGTAGGACCTCCCCTTCAAATTTGTTGATGGAGTCGAGATGCCAAATGCGAGGCACATTCATATTTTCTGCTAATTTAGGTAGATATTCACTAATGTAAACCATGCATTGATATACCATATATCCTTCAACCATAGAACCCTCGGGACAAGCTCTTTGTCTAACAAAATCCTTCAATGACTTCAACTGCCTCTCCACCATCCACATCGATCTTGTGTTTACTGGTCCACATAATTCAATCTCCTCAACTTGGTTTATGAGGTAGTGTTCTTGTGCATTGAAAAATGATGGAGGTAGATACTGTTGGATTTCACACATTTGTCGGGGAATTTCTCTCTTCCAATGCCTTATATCTTCTTTATGGATTTATTTTGATGAAAGCCACCTACAAATGATGCAATAAAACAATATGTCAAGGCATATATAATATTTGTGGGAAAAACATAATATATGTCAATACGTTCCGCTACAGACCACAGACTAAGTACATTTTCCAAGTAAAACATTACTCACCTCATGTATTTTCCAAGAACATAAATAATATGTTTTATGTTGTTGTCAAAGTCATCTGGGAGAGATAAAGGTAGAACATACTATATCAAAAAACACATAATTATTAATATTTATTTCTAAATAAGAGAATAAAATTAATAAAATAGTGCATACCGATAATGAAATATTATAGACTAATGATTACCTTAATGAATGTATGCCAATCATGTGTTTTAACCCCTGCAAAATCACCTTTTTTTGTCACGATATTCTTTATGTTTGATGAAAAACGCGTCGGAAACCTGATATTTTTTATGACCTCTCTTACAATATTGATTTGTTGCTCCGTCAAGCACCAAGGAAGACTAATATTCTGTTGACGGCCATCGCCATTAGAATTAATGATCACACTTTGCAATGCGTGATTAGATTCTTGGATGTCACTACAAATCTTTCCAATTTTTTCTTTGTCAGTCCTTCCATCTAATATTCGCGATAACATTTATGTTATGTTCTTCCCAATATGCATTGTGTCAAACAAATGAACTATTTGCAGGTGCTTGTAGTATGGAAACCTACTGAATTGAATCAGGTAAATTTTGATTCCTCGTGTGCCTTAATGACATTCATGAAACATCAACAAAATCAAATTAAAACCAATTAATCAATAATGGTATAACATATCATGTTGAACATAATTCAATACAAAAAAAATAATTGGCATACCTTGACGGTTTCTATTATATTCCACCTTCCATAGGTGAGGTGTCATTCTTCGTAGTTTTTTTCCATTCTCTTCTTTACCATTAAATTTTTCTTTGTCTGTAGTTCGATAACTATGGTTCTTAGGAAAAAAGTGCCTATACTCATCGAACACTTCCTTTTCTAAACTCCTTGACCGACGAGATTTTATCCTGGGACTACAAAATGGACATGCAAATTTACACTTGGTTTGAAGACCTATAAGATATATGAATTGGTGTAGCAAATTAGCATTAGAATTTAAAATAATGCATGATATTATCAACAGATATATAAAATATTAAGGAACAAAAGAAAGTAACAACATACCACAAAAATGTGTTAACCCAGGAGCATCATGAATTGTAAAAGCAAGTATTCCATGGAATTGAAATCGTCTTTGCCCGATTGGTCTAGAAATATCATACATAGTGACGCCAACCCATAACTTCAACATCTCATTGATAAGAGGCTCAAGATATACGTTCATATCTTTAACCTGGTACTTTCCTAATTGGTCAAACATACATGCTTAATTATATTTAGTGCCTATATGTCGTTATATATAAAAGACATAATTATCATGCACGGAACAAATCAATGAAATATTTACTGATCAGACATTCAATTAAAAAAATACCTATTAATTAAATACCTGGAACAATCATTGCCTACATTGTGTGCTCTCTCTTGATCGACATCCAAGGAGGAAGGTTATTGTTTATAACAAAAACAGGCCACATTAAGTAGGTAGAATAAAGCTTTCCAAATGGATTGACACCATCAGCTACCAAAGAAAGTTTAACATTACGAGGATCTTCTTTAAAAATTGGCCACTTTTCTTCGATGTAACTCAATGCAGAACCATCTCTAGGCATTCGAAGAACATCGTCGCGACTTCTGTTCTTTGCATGGAAATCCATAAACTGTGCTATACTTTGACACTTGAACAACCGATGGAAACATGGGATTATTGGAATATAACGAAGAGATTTTTGAGGCACCTTTTTTGTCACTTTATCGGTTCGATATCTACTTGTTTGACATTGTGGGCATTCATTTTCTAATGCATATTGTCCATAGTATATGATATGATCATTAGGACATGCATCAATAGCTTGATACTCCATACCAAATGCTTTCATAATGACATATATCCCTCGATATGTGCGTGGTAAAATATTTGAAGTTGGTAATAGAAATTCACTTAACAATCTACAAAATTCAAAAGAATAAATCAATGAAAACAATATTAATAATCAATATCGCATCCAAACTTTACACATTAGATAACAATAGTAACAATATAAGAAAAAAGTCAACCCTTTCTATATATAGATATTGTGAACATGCAGACAAAAATAAAAAAACAAATTACATACCTTAGTATCTATGTCATACAGGTGTTTGATAATCCATTCAAAACCTTCAAGTTCACTAACAACAATATAGCAGATAAAAGATTTGTTTTTGAGCCTTCATAAAGAGGTTGACGTGACTTCTCAAGTAAAGGATCAACATCATCACTATCATCTTGGTTGTCCTCATCCATTGGAGCAAATGTGTCTTGGATCAATCTATGTATCTCATCTTCCTGATTTGTGTCACTAATGTTATCTACATCCATTATATCATCAGAAATAACTATTTGATCATCTTCAATATGCTGATGTAGAAGTTCGTTGGGCTGTGAATGAGTATTTCTGCTAGTACTTGGCAAATAACTCTCTGGAACGCGACATTTTTGGGGCATTGTCTATAAATTTACAAACAACATAGAAAAATTAGTTTGTATAGAACATATAGTAAAAAAATAAGACATTTTACTAAAATTCATGTAGACATGATGAATAATACAGTGAATATATTAAAAATTGAACCCCAAAAATAGTCTTACCAGGGGACGATATTCATAACCCCCTTTAGTGTGCCCCTTCTCCCTACAATGTGTTTCAGTTGTTTCTATTAAAAGTATTCTTTTTTGGAAGCCCCTGCAATCAAAGCAATGACAATAACATTTTCCATCTCCTCTCGCCTCTAATGCAGCTCTAAATCGAGCAAGCTTCCTTGTATTATCATTCATAGTGACAAATCCTTGTAGTGGTACAAGTAATTGTCTTACCTACACCATACAAAACAATAAATTGTCAATTACATTAGATATTATAAGTACATTTCTTAATATAGTATATTATAATCCAATATTTTCTATATTTATAAAGAAAAACATGAAGACTAAAGTTAATATGAATGGAAATATGGTTATAAGTTGGTTGTGAGAAAGTGAATTGAGAATGGAAAGATGGTAAGTTAATATAATCTAACGTTTAATGTGAAGACCTGGAGGGAGATTGTACCCATGCAGTGGTTGGAATTTTAAATAAATATTCTTTCCATATTTTTAGGAATGCATTGTATCAAGAGAACTAAAATTAGAAGTGGTTCTGGTTGGTTACTAAAAAAAATGGTAAATGTCAAATGTTAAGGAACCAAAAATATTGGAAAATTGATAACTAGTATAGTTTGAAGACCTGATCATATAGTTTGAAAACCAAAGAGGGTAGGCTCTTAACCAATATTGTAGATGTATTTCACCCACATGACATGGGATATCACCTTGGGAAGCTCAAATTTGGTTGGAAACATTAACTAGTTTATTGACAAATATTGTGAAGTATCCATTAGGTAGTGAAGGGTGTGAGTCCATAATCATGCTTTATAGGTTCGAGCTGGTAATAATGGTTCTAGGTACAATAGAGAAAATAAATGATGTTAAGAAGTGCACACAAGATCTAAGAAATGAGTTGGTTAAAGGTCAACTATTGAAAATACTCTATTTAGTCGATCCATTGCAATAGTTGAAGACTAGTAATTAGGTAAGTAGCAAATCTTGATGAGGTCAAGCCATAAAAGAATTGGATCCATATAGACATTGAATATGCAAAGAAAAAAGAATAAAGGCTTGTAATAGATCCCAGGCATTATGTATGTCAAATGTTATATAGGACCACAAACACACTAGAGATAGTACCAATTGCAAGAGAAAACATTTTCAAAAAGCAAGTTAACATGACCTAAGCCAAAAAACAAGTTCTTGAAAAAAATATAGCAAGTTAAATGAAAATGATAGCAAGTTCTTGAAAAAAATATTAGAAAGGAAAAAAACAAAGTTAACATGACCTGAGCCTCATTACTAAACAGTATTAAAATCTAACCCTTATAAAAATATAGAAAAAAAATTACACATTACTAACCTTGCAAGTTCAAAATCAAAGCTATGCAAAATATCCAAGCGCATACAATCACCCCGCAAGTCCAAAATCCGTGCTCATTGTGCCATAAGAAAAGAAAATGTGAAAATCATGGTGAGAGTGTGTAGTTTATATAGCTTGACATTCGTCCCTGTTGCCACGAAAACTGAAAACTTGAAATTTCATCCCTATATCGACGAATGTTCGTGGAACTTTAAAAAATGTGGATATTGCCACGATTTTTCCGCCTTGACAAAAATAAAGTTTAAAAATCATTTTTTTAACCCACGAATGTTGAAAACATGGAAAATTTTCGTGGAACAATCCGCCCATATGTAGTAGTGGTACCTGACTTTCATTTTTTCTGGAGCACACTGGTCTGCTCCCTTATCTCCTCTCTCCTTTTTCTTCGCTTTTCTCGTTCAATTTTCTGAATATCCAGACTACTCTTATGTCTTTCCATTCTTTCTTTGTCGAATTTTTGTGACTTTTTAGTGTTGGTCATCGTTTACTTCATCCATCGACCATCAGGCATCTATTATACCCGACATGCAGTCGGCTACCCTTCCATTTACGACCTGAAATATTTTAAGTGGCTATGTTGGTAGGAAAATTTATTTGTTGAAGAAGTGCTCCCACTCTCGTTCTTGAACAAAATTCTCCCACTCTTTCTATTTTTCCTCCCAATTGGAATTTGGAAGAGGTGGTAGAAAAAGCAGTCATGGCTCGATGATGTGTATTAAACCTTTTTCAATTAGGAATTTGAACAACAGTTTCGGTTGCGCACACAAAATTGTTTAGTTAGATCGGTGTAAAATCTCTTCTCAACGTCGGATACAGATACTTATTCTTCAATTGCACTCTCTTGGAAGAAATCATCAGCAAGCTTCTCGCACCATTTGCAGAGATTTGTTCGTCCTCCATTGATTAATTTTTTGACCAATTGCTAATCTATTCCATTCTCTGGTCTCCTGATCAAGGAGCTTCTTTAGTGCGCATGGAATGGCCTCGACAGACTTATCATGTGTTTCATAGAATAACTTCTCTCTTGCTTGAGCGATAGTTAACTTGTTTCATCTAGCATGATTTTTAAAATAATTTGCTACCTTTCTATCCCATCATTTTTTGATTTCTTGCTCGGTTATCATCGGTTCATACTTATTTTCATCTCATGGATGTACTACCGACAATGGAACCAACATTGTATTCAATCAAGTTGCATAGTTATCATCAGTACGTCATGTAAGATCACACAAGCATTCATGAGATAATAAATAAGACAAAGTAATAGGGATAAGAGAAACAAGTATTATATTACTCAGAATAGACTATACAAAGTATATACAAATATTCATTATACATTCATATCTCATTCGGTTCTCCATCCTATATTTATACATATTATAATCAGTTACATAACTTCTTTGTCAGTTCAACTGACCGACAAGCTAGGACTGACAAGTTTTTGGTCAGAGGACCTAGTCGGTTAGAGGACTAGGCCCCTCCAACAGATGCCCTCAATAAAAGAAATACAGTTAACATTTGTTCTTGTGTTTGCAACAATGAAGCTTACGGTACTAAAAATTTGCATATAATCACTAGAGAAGGCACAAAAACTTGAGGGGACAAGTTCTTGGAATATTCTTGCGACATTGTCATATAATTACTTCTGTTCAGTTGGATTGGGACAATCGTCTTTGCTTTTCAATTTTGTGCTTTGTGGGTTGTCACTGCTAATTTTGGTGCCTTGTCATGTTATGATCTGTAAGTTCTTAGTTTTAAAAACATCACATTTGGTAACACTAGATAAGACATTAACATTCTTTTTATTCATAATTTTGTCAAGTATGGTTGGGAAATCCTCGAAAAAGTGATCACACAAGCATTCATGAGATAATAAATAAGACAAAGTAATAGGGATAAGAGAAACAAGTATTATATTACTCAACATAGACTATACAAAGTATATACAAATATTAATTATACATTCATATCTCATTTGGTTCTCCATCCTATATTTATACATATTATAATCAGTTACATAACTTCCTTGTCTGTTAAACTGACGGACAAGGTCAGACCGACAAGCTAGGACTGACAAGTATTTGGTCAGAGTACCTAGTCGGTTAGAGGACTAGGTCCCTCCAACAGATGCCCTCAATAAAAGAAATACAGTTAACATTTGTTCTTGTGTTTGCAAGAATGAAGCTTACGGTACTAAAAATTTGCATATAATCACTAGAGAAGGCACAAAAACTTGAGGGGATAAGTTGAATATTCTTGCGACATTGTCATATAATTACTTCTATTCAGTTGGATTGGGACAATCATCTTTGCTTTTCAATTTTGTGATTTGTGGGTTGTCAATGCTAATTTTGGTGCCTTGTCATGTTATGATCTGTAAGTTCTTAGTTTTAAAAACATCACATTTGGGAACACTAGATAAGACATTAACATTCTTTTTATTCATAATTTTGTCAAGTATGGTTGGGAAATCCTCGAAAAAGTGATCACCAACCCCACACTTTGTAAAAAAATTTAGATCTGTCTTGTGTTTCCAAGGATAGTATGCAAACATATGTTCTTCACTCAAGCATGTAAAACACTGAAGTTGGCGACAACGTCGAGGTCCTTGAATTCCATTGTTCCTTCCTCGACCATTGAAGCCTCCACATCGGTTGTAGTTGTTAGCTCTTCGATCATTTCATCGTCCACAGTTTCCTTGGTGTCGATCATTTCTATCATTGTGGTCTCTTTGGTCGACAATATTTGTTTGATAGACAGTATGATAATTTGTCTTATTTTTCAAATTCAGAGTGCATTCTGTTGTGGTATCGGAATTTGCTTCGCAAATGGCACACCATTTATTCTATTCATTATTGATGTTGTATGGAATTTTTTTTGTTGGATGCAAATCATATTCTTGATAGATATCACAAAATCATTTTGTATGTACAACACCCACTTCCTCAAGATGCAGACCATTCATATATCCATTATGAGAACACATGATAACATGAATTACTATACCACATCAAGCAGCATAGTTAATTTTATTGAATTAGATAAAATTGAAATAAATGCATTGTACTAAATCAAGAACCATAGTCAATTGAATTGAATTGGATAACATTGAAATCAATTCACTTTACTTAATCAAGAGCCATAGTCTATTGAATTGAATTCAAAAACACTGAGATCAATGCATTGTACTCAATAAAGAGCCATAATCAATTGAATTGGATCGAATAACACTAAAATCAATGAATTGTACTCAATCAAGAGCCATAATCAATTGAATTGAATCGAACAACACTGCAATCAATGCATTGTACTTAATCAAGAACCATAGTCAATTGAATTGAATGGGAGAACAATGAAATCAATGCACTGTACTCAATCAAGAACCATAGTCAATTGAATTGAATTGGGTAACACTGAAATCAATGCACTATACTCAATCAAGAGCCATAATCAATTGAATTGAATCGAATAACACTAGAATCAATGCACTGTACTCATTGAAGAGTAGTAGTCAATTGAATTGAATCATATAACGTTGAAATCAATGCACTGCACTCAATCAAGAGCCATAATCAATTGAAATGAATTAGATAACACTAAAATCAATGCATTGTACTCAATCAAGAATCATAGTCAATTGAATTAAATCAATAATAATGAAATCAATGCACTAATCAAGAGCCATAATATTATTGTGGAACAATGTTATTAACCATAATATTTCTGACTAATAAATTAATATTATTGAACCTATAACCTTAATGTTATTTACCCTCTTAGTACCAACTAACTCACTCCTATTACAATCGATAACTAAATATATTAATAACTAATTCTTAACTCACTCCTATTAAAATCCATAACTAAATACATGCTTAACTCACTCCTATAAACATCCATAATTTTAGTAAATTTTGTTGTACTTAGGTGCCCTTTGTACTATGAGATCATGGGACGATATCATTGCCTCTAAAGGGACTTAGGGGTATCCCTCTCTACCTTTTTTCGACAGAGATGCCTTGCCCTCTTCATTAGGGAAGTATTAAACCACAGGTCCCATCTCCTACATGCCCCACCCCTCCTTGGGGGGACCAAGACGGTCACCTCCTATTTTAGTGTTGACCCATCGGATCGGAGCAACAAGCAGCGATTAGATTTCTATAGTACCTCTGATAGTAGAGTGGTGAGACTTCGGGTTTCCCCATAGCCTCGCCCTTTCGTAGATTGATTGATATTTTTGAGACCGGTTTGGAGTTTCTGAACTATACGCCAACCCACTCATTCTCATAGCGGCATAGATATCAAGACCAAATGGACCCAGAGCAAGACGCTCTCGCCTACCATCTTTATTCTGAGCATCGACAGGGTCACCAATGATCTATCTAGAGTTTCTTTCCTTCAAACTTGAATGATATGAGTATGCCTTGCTCCTACATCCCCCCCTAGATCATACAGTCGGACATCACGATGGCTCTAGAGAGCCCCGATGGTGATAGAGAGAAGGCATGTAGTTTCCCCCCCTCGCCCTCGACCATCAGGCCTAGGAGATCCTGACATCATTGGTTCCATCTTCACCTCTCCCCCGCGTTCTTCCTCTCTTCACAGGTTTTTGTGTTGTTTGAGTTGTACAAACTTGGATGAACTCACGTTAAATCTTGCATCCTGTACATTTTGATACGGTTTCATATAGGTTTATGAGGCTGTACTACTGCCTGTATATTTCTTTATTTTACTTTATTTGTTCTTAGTTTCAACACTTTCTAGGAGGTGTGTTTGCACTCCCACATTGTACTCATACTGGATGTATCATCTAGTCCCATTGACCTACTTTTGTAGTCATTCGTTGGACATTAATAAAATTATCTTATCTTGCCTAAGCTTTGGGAAGTGCTATAGATAAAAGTTCATTTTTTGTAATCTCAAACCTCTAGGTGAGGCAACCCAAGTAACTTGAATATACTTTCTATTAAATGTCCTCAAGTAGGTTAGACAAATAATTATAGTTTATGCATTCCCAAATTAGAGATAGGGTTTTGGTATTGATATATCACTTTATTCATGGAGGTTTTCACCCTAGAACTCTATTTAAGCAAGGATCCTCCATTTGTAATGGTGGTTGATGGTTAGAGAAACTTTGTTATACCCATTTTGTGCTATTGAAGATATTTTTGCACTAATACTAGTGGATTAATTTTGCTGGAAAATAGTTTATGGTTTGCATTGTTGGAGATCAACTTATTGTCCGACTTCTAAATTTGTAACACCATTGAATTTGAAATTTGAATTGCAGACAAAGGCATCCTTCTTGAGTGGGTTCCTCCATTCTTGGAATGCCAAGTATATTCATTAAGGATAGGCCCATAGGGAATCCTCCATTAATGCTAACAAACTCCATCAAAAGTAGATCTCATGGGTTAATAGTGGTAAAGCATCATCGAACTCTTTAACTAATAAATTCCTCAAGATTTGGAATATGACTTGGTTGTTAGGTGCTTTCCCTAAGGCTAGGACGCTCCTTAAGATATCATGAAATAAGAACCTTTTCTTCCTAAGAAAGAGTGCACCCATGAAATCAAGGAGTCAATCCACCAATTCCTCAAATAGGGGATGCGCAACAAAAATCTCAAAACATGTGCATTGGAGAGTTCTTAAGATGGAATTTGGCCCCTTGGTATTTGTGCCACTCATGCCTTGGATTCATTCGTGGATGAAGTGGTGGCCTTCTCCACAATAAAATATGGTATAGAAATCTCCTCAATAACTAGGTTCTCATCAAGCTAGGCTAACTCACTCCCCTATAAAGTGCTTTGACCATGTTACAAGTTTTTTTTATACCATTTACCAATTGTTTGTGTCACCATACTTGCTTAGGTCGATGCTGGAGTTCTGGAGAAGCTTCCTTTGTATCTGATGTAACCATTCCAAATGTGAAGGTTTTTTTTATTTTTCAACTGAACGCATACACACTGTGTTAATACTCAAGGTGCTAGGTTCGAGTCCATCCTGAAGCAAGCATCAACAGGAGTGCAAATCTGAGAAGTGTTAAGGTGTAGCTCTGCTTTATCATATCATATTTCAAAATCTGATTCTCTATTTCAAGAGACTGCCTTGATGCCTGATTGTTGCCCTCTTGTTTAACTTTTGCTTTCATTCTAGCAGTTTTCTTGTTTGCATAGTGTTAAAGGTCAGAGGAATACATGATAGTCTTACCCCTTTTTGCTGTCCTATATCGTTTGGAGAAGCATCATTCTTCTGAGGATATTACCCTTAGATTTGTCACACACTTGCTTAGGTCGATGCTGGAGGTCTGGAGTAGCTTCCTTTCTATGTGATGTAACCATTCCAAATTAGAAGGTTTTTTATTTTTCAGTTGAAGGCATACACACTGTGTTAATACTAAAGGTTCTAGGTTAGAGTCCATACTGAAGCAAGCATCAACGGGACTGTAAATATGAGAAGTGTTAAGGGGTAACTCTATTTTATCATGTCATATTTCAAAATCTGATTTCTCTATTTCAAGAGATTGCGTTGATGCCTGACTGTTTCCCTCTTGTTTTCCTTTTTTTTCATTCTATCAGGTTTCTTGTTTGCATAGTGTCAAAGGTCAGAGGAATAAATGATAGTCTTACCCAATTTTGTTGTCCTATAACCTTTGGAGAAGCATCATTCTTCTAAGGATATTACCCTCAGATTTGGCACACAGTGGACCAAAGAAAATTCATCCTATCTGTATGCCAGAACAACATACAAATTTTGGAGCATATAGTAACCAAGCTAGACTCATAGAAAACATTCAGACTCACCAAATTTAGTGCTTAAGTTCTTCCAAAATCCCGCACTAATATGGAAACGAGATCTTTCCTATCTATATGCCATAACAACACACAAAGCCTAGAGCATATAGTAGCCACGCTATACCCATAGAAAACATTCAAACTCACCAAATTTAGTGCTTATGTTCTGCCAAGCTCCCCCACTAATCTGGAAACCAGAGTTCTTACTTAAGAATGAGTTGGGAAATTAATCATCATGAAGTGCATCATAATAACAGTTGCATCGAGCTTAAGCAATTTGGAAAAATGTGGCACTGGTGTTAATTGAAGTATGACAAATGGAACCAGCAAGATGGGTGTTCTTCCCAACAATAGTTTTAGTTTAAACTACCTTTGAAGGGTTGTCATATGATGCCCAATTGGTAGAGCGTCCCTCTTGCAATGGCACTTTGCACCTTTCCTTAATGTACTCATTAGACCTCTTTAATTGTGGGCACTTCTCCAAAGATGTATGTTTATTTGTTCTTTCAAGGGTTAGTTGCCACTCAGGAAAACAATGTTGAAAGCATAAAGGTATCGCATCATTAGCCTCATGTTTCTTTGCACCTTCCATGCTGGCCATGATTTTCCTTGATATACCTCATCAGTATTCCCAGAAAGAACAAGAAGTTGTCCTCCAAGTGAAACACTAGACTCTACAACTACTTGTTTGATGCTTGAAAATGTTGATCTATAGGATAGAATTATAGAGAAAAGGACAAGACAAACTTGACACATAATAGAAAACACCACCAAAATCACCATTTTCTTTAGCTATCATTGGCTATTCTGATGGCCAAAAAGCGTGTAAATGATGTCCATAATTTTTTGTTAATGAAGATAATCCAATCTGTGATTAATTTTTCCCTAGATCTTTGAGTTTTAAGAGTACAAACCTGTTGTAACAGTGTTTAGGTAGATATGTGAATGGAAATAGGTCTGAAGGTACCACCGAAAAAAATCCATCCAATCCTGATCCTTCAAACTTTCAATGTGTTCCCCCCAACTTGCACTTTGATGGACTTGCAGTTGACTCGCCAAAGATTTAGCAAGTTACTTGTTCATTATCAGAGTTCAGAAGTCCCAGTCCCCATGGAGAATTGTAATAAATGATGTAGCATGATGACCTTTTGTAAAATGATTGGCCTTCCTAGGACTTGGTCATCAATCCAATTACTCTAGTGTGTTTTTTCTTTGTTAATTATATATTGCTTTTCAACGACTTATAATTTTCTATTTCTTCACTCAATCCTCCACAGCTGGAGTAATTTTTTTGGTGGTTAGGCTTAATGAGGTTATTAAATCCTAGTGTCAATGTATATGCTAGTCATTATTTTTGAGTCCTGTGAACATGTGTTGAGTCCCCCCTAGGGTTTTTTTAAAATTTTCGTTATTAAAAAATTTCCCGCAAAAATGAGATATTTTAATTGTAAAAATTCACTAAGTCATAAAAATGGTATTGTGAGGCGTAATTTCTCATGGAGTTTGTCGTTTCTAACTTAGAGCACCCACTTTACCTATGTACCTATTATCACACAACTAGTAGTTTCCCCAATAGATTATCCTATACAGGACGGTAGAGGGGACGAGCAACCAAAGAGCTGACACAAGACAACTTTGATTACCAAGATGGATTGGTTGTCACGCCAGTCGAGGCACTCTTCTCTTTTTACTATCCAGACCACAAATAGAAAAGGGGGAGACCTTGATCTACTCCCAACAGGAGAGATCTAACCCACTCACCAGATCAAGCAATGGAAATAGGGTACATAAGGTGAGGGGTGAACAACCCTAGATTTAAGGAAACAAGGTCACTGTGGAGTCTTAGGAAAGATAATATTAGAATTTGAGTGTTTAGACACAATGACTTGGAGATTAAGAGTGAATCCAGGATTTTAGTGCTAGGGAAAATGATCAAATCCAACATTCTTGGGAAACATGAACCTTACAACAGGGAAAATAATCCCAAGCTGTAGATCTAAAGAGTTAGGGCTTTCTAGCACAACTTGCAAGTAGATCTAACAGTATTGAAGCACACAAGCTCAACAAACAAGGGTTTAGCAGCCCGAAGCGCACAAGCTCAACAAACAAGGGTTTAACAACTCGAAGCGCACAAGCTCAACAAACAAGGGTTTAACAACCCGAAAGACAGGAAAACCAAGGAGGGTGCAAGGGTTAAAGATTAGTGCCTAGGGAAAAGGGGAAGATGGAGTCCTCAGAGGATGATGCCCTTGAGAACCCACTTGGGGATAGGCCTTAAGGTAAAAACCCATAAATGGTTTGCTAGTAAACCAAATAATAAAACCCAGAGAATTCTCCGAATAATTTGCAGTTAGGGTTTAAGCGTAGATGACAGATGGATAAGTTAAAAGAATAAAATACATACCTTGAAAGCTTACATGGATGATGGTATGCCAAGGAATACTCCTACCAAGATCAAGCAAAGATTGGTTGTGTTCTCCTTCCGCCATGAATTTTCCCAAATCCACTAACGTGCCCCTCTCTTTTTTCAAAACCAAAGAGACAAACTCAGTTAGCAAGTACCAATGAAGGTAAATTAAAGTGAAGAAAATAATCACAGAGAATAAGTAGCACAGAGAGAGAATTACTCGCTGAATCAAACTGATCAGAAAGAGAGAGACAAGGTAAGTCTTCTCACCCAATGTGTCCCTCCTCCAAGTCGTCCTCTTTGTTGGATTTTGTGCAACTTCGGAAGATATTATATATTGTATTTTATTGCACTTGATTGTACCTCCTAAGGGAGATGAACTAGATGTAGATTATTAATGTAAACTCTGAAAAAATAAATGTAAACCTTGGGATGAAAAGCAAGCAAAAGAAAAGATTGAAAGTCATTATTAATTGCTCCCCAAGTGAAGTCGGCCTATTGTCCTAGAGAAGTTGACTCAATTAGGGTAAGAGGTCAATTTGACACTTGTATAAATAGAGGTAAAGTTCACCTCATTTAGACACTCACTCATCCACTCAAGTTCGCATCACTTGGGAGAGAGAAGTTCACATCTACTGGAGAAGAAGACTGTTTTGGGGTTTCTACTTTTTGGAAAGCATTTCCATGTTTTCTCTTTTACGATTGTACTCTGATCTTGGAATTATCATCTCTATATGAAGGTTGCTAGGTTTTCTCCCATTTGGGTTTCCTAGGATAAACTCCATTGTTATTCTTTTGTGCTTTGTCTTTCTTCTAGTGATCTTATTTATGCAATTGAATTATTATGCTATGAATGTATGAAAACTAACATGGTATCAGAGCAGTTCTAGAAGAATCCATTGCCGGAACTAGGGTTTCATCTTCTGAATTCTTCACCC
Organism: Larix kaempferi; assembly: GCA_027924585.1. NCBI lineage: Eukaryota > Viridiplantae > Streptophyta > Pinopsida > Pinales > Pinaceae > Larix > Larix kaempferi. Next base: position 8,013,591 of record BSBM01000767.1, on the reverse strand, counting down.
AACATTTTGGAGAAAAAGAGCCTTGGGAATTTCACTTTTAGGGAGGCACATCGTTCGGTGAAGACATAATTCAATTTCGAAAATTTTCAGTTTTTGACCTAATTCTACAGGTGCAACAAAAATTAGGGTTTCAGTTTTGACCCACTTTTCTCCACAAATTTGGATCAGCCCTACCATATTTCAACTTGCCTTTCTAAGGTGCATCTACATGTGGAATCAGTTTTTCAAATTTCTAACATTCATTTTTGACCTAGCTCCTACTAGGGTTTTTGGACCAAATATGCAGACAAGATGATTGGAATGAAGGTTAAAGATCGTTTGGAAGGAGCTTCCAACTTTATCTATTGGAAGTCTAGGGTTCTTCTACTTCTAGAAGCAAATGACTTTGTACAATATGTAAATGAGAAGGTCCATAAAACAGAAGCTGACGAAGATAAATACCGATGGAGGAAGAATGATGCCAAAGCAAGAAGCATTCTGGTGGACTTAGTAAGAGATCACTTGGTTCCTCAAATCTCAGGAAAGAAGAATGCTAGGTAAATGTTCAAGACCATAATGAATTTGTTTGAACACACTAGCATCAATGTATCGATCACATTGAGGAATTAGCTTTCAAATATGAAGTTATCCAAGTGAGAATCCATTGCCTCATATTTAATGAGGATTACAGAACTAAGGGACAAGCTTAGCACCAGTGGAGATCCCATCAATGATATGGAGCTTGTCATCACCACTCTTAATGGTCTTACACCATCTTGGGATTCCTTTATCCAAAGCATAAGTGGTAGATCCAAACTACCAAAATTTGATAAGCTATGGGAAGATTTCACTTAGGAGGAGACAAGGATTGCATCATGACAAAGACTCAATGGCACTCAACCTGAGGCGAACCAAGCATTTGTATCCCATGCCAAGAAAGGTAAGGGAAAAGGAAAGAAGTTCCACAAACACAAGCACCAAGATAGGAGATCAAGTCCTCACCAAGATCAAAATAAGAAGAGGGACATATATCAAGTTCAATGCTATAGGTGTAGAAAATATGGACATTACACCAGTAGCTACCGAAGTTCAAGAAAAAGGAAGCATGAAGCATCCACTGTTGAAGTAGAAGAAGATCATCATCACAAGAAGCAAAAGAATGAAGATCACACCGAATTTCTATTCATATCAGATTTATCAAGTACTATTCCCACCACTAGTGACATTTGGCTCATAGATAGTGGTGCATCTAGACACATGATAGGTTATAAAGAGAATCTTTCAAAATTAGTTGAGAAAGATTCACATCTCCATGTTGTACTTGGAGATGATGCAAACTACACTGTGAAGGGATCTGGAGCCACTTGCCTTCAACTAGAATCAAATGACACATTGCGCCTGAGTGATGTGCTCTATGTACCTGGAATGAAAAGAAACCTTGTCTCCATCTCAACCTTGGAGGATAAGGGATATAAAGTAGCTTTCTCAGAAGGAAAATTCCTTGCTTGGCACAAGAACTCAAGCCTGAACACAACCAAATTTATTGGTATAAGAGAGGAGAGCTTGTATCGACTGAACACATCACCAGTCTAAGCCCTAGTACACGATGCTGCAAGTATGGGCGAATTATGGCACAAAAGACTAGCTCATTTGAACTATCGATCTCTCCCAGCACTAAGGAATATAGTGACAGGTTTACCAGGGCTCCAGGCAGACAATGATGGGACATGTAGAGGATGTGCACTTGGCAAGAATGCCAGGAGATCTTTTCCAGATAGTGAGAGTAGATCCAAAGGGATTTTGGATCTAGTACACTAACTTGTGTGGACCCATGACAGTTGCTTCATTGGGTGGATATCATTACTATATAACATCCATTGATGACTATTCATGGAAGACTTGGATATACTTTCTCAAGTCTAAGGAATCTGAAGAAGTACTCTACAAGTTCAACGAAGTTAAAGCACAAGTCAAAAATCTATCTAGGAAGAGGATCAAGATTTTGAGATTCGATAATCATGGAGAATACACCTCTACAAAATTTAATGATTTATGCAAGGAAGCAGGAATTTAGAGGGATCTCACAGTTCCCTACAACCCTCAACAAAATGGGGCTGTGGAAAGAAAGAATAGAATAATTGTGGAGGCAGTCAAAGCTATGATACTTGACCAGAGTCTTTAAATGTTCTTGTGGGAAGAAGCATCCAGAACAATAGTATATGTACAAAATAGATGTCCACATAAGATATTCAAGAATATGACTACGAAAGAAGCTTTCACAAGAGTGAAACCAGAAGTGGGCCATCTCCGGATATTTGGTTGTCCAGTCTATATACATGTTCCCAAGAAGAAAAGATCGAAGCTAGAACCTTCTGGCAAGAAGGGAACCTTTGTGGGATATAGTGAGTCTTAGAAGGCTTATAGAATCTACATCCCAGGATCCAGATAGATTGAAGTCAATAGGGATGTGAACTTTGAAGAAGAGATGGTTGTCAGGAAAGGAAGTGGATCAAACATGGAGATCAATGATGAAGAAATTCTAGAACCAAAGGAGATGAGATCATCTCCCCCTCCCGTTCTGAGGGAGTTAGCAGAAAATGATGAACCTATCGATCCCATTGATCCAGTTGATGTTCCCAGAGATGTTGCAGGTCAGAAAAGGCCTAGATGGGAACAACGGACACTACATGATGAAAGGGGCATGAAGCTCCAGGTGGTGCTTCCAGAGAAAGCAAAAGATCTCATAGGTTCTCTAGTTATGTGGCACTGATGAGCAACATTATTGATTTGCCGAAATGCAATAGTTGGTGGATACTTTTTGTGTGGTGTCTCTGGAGGGGAGAAGAAGAGGACTTGTATTGCCTGTAAAATACTGGTGGATCCATCCTTCATATTGTTAAATGAACCGACATCAGGCCTTGATTCATCCACTTCGCTCAAGCTACTGCATATTCTCAACAACATTGCAAAGCTACACTAGTAACTCTCTAATATTGCTTACTGTTTTATTTGCTTGCAAACAAAATAGTAGAAGGTATTATGGGTCTCCGAGGATCAGATGTGAGTATGATGTGTGAAGTAAATTATACGCAAAGTGGCACTACTATAGTTATATGGGTATGATGTGTGATGTAAATTATATGCAGAGTGGCACTATTATAATTACAACAATACATCAGCCAAGTAGTAGGGTCTTTCATATGTTTGATAGACTCATGGTAATACCAGAAGGACGACCTATATTTTCAAGTGAAGCAAGATATGCGATGGGTTATTTTGATAACATTGGATTTGTTCCAAATATCCCAATGAATCTTGTAGATTTTCTACTAGATTTGGAAACTGGAGATATGTCTATGATTTCCACACCAACAGAGTTGAGTAGAACAATGGAAAATCAAAATACAAAAGAAATTGAAAAGATGGTTGTTGAGGTAAGCTAGGTTAGGTATTTTCATCTAGTTAGTTTAATATTTATAGTCCTTACAGTAAATCCTGTTTTGTTAATTTTCAGCATTTTTTTTCAATAAGGGAATGTCCTGTGGAATTAACACCATTTTAAACACTGAATTTAGTGTATACAGGAAATGCACAAAGTTGAATTGGAGCCTCAAGAAAGAAAAATTATCGAAGGACATAAAGTTGAAAGTAAACTACAGGAAAGAATAAATCTAAAGAATGAATGGTCTACATCATGGACTGAACAATTCTCAACATGTATTGCTTAAGTGCATACTATATAAGCAGCACATTGTGTGATAGCGTAGAGCAATTTTTTTATGCAACGATTTTCTATTGCATACTATATTTTATGGCCAATTTTCAAAGGACTTTATCTGTATTTTTCCTCAACTTGCTTGAAGTATATTTAGTAATCTTCACAGCTCATGTAAGTTGTGATTCTGTATCCTATCATTTGAGTTCTATAAATTCCTATTAGAATTTTATTTTCTTTATTAATCATGGAACTTTTAGAACCTTGGTGCTTTCCTAGTTATCTTATCTCTATAATAAATGCAATGACCTTGCTTTGACAAACTTGTTATTAACATGAGAAGGGAGTTGGAGAGTTGATGGGTGCTGCAGTTCCTGATATTAAACAGACGGGGTTAGTGGCATCTATTGTTTTGTTTCAACCATAAATTTATTTTCCTTTTGTTTAATTTGGCATGAGTTCTTCCTTGAATCCATGTTTATAATATTTGTATTGTTTCAAACTTATTAAGCAACTATGCCATGTTTTTGTAATTAAAAACAGTATGCGCCTGTCTTCATAGCATGGTTGAAATATGTCTCATTTTTCTTCTATGGATTTCGCTTCGTGGTGAAAATGCATTACTCTCCACATCAAATCTATGATTGCACTGGACCAGGTGGCTCTGAAATCCTCCAGAGCTCTGCCAATTTTGAGACCAAGGGATTGTATGGTGGTATGCAGGAGGTCTGGATATTAATACCAATGGCTTTTGCATATTGCATTATGGCCTACTTCTACTTGAACAAGATCAAGCTCATATGAAAACATTCATTTATACTACGGATATGGTAAATACATTTTTTTGTAGAAGGTCAAAGGATTATATTCAATTGTATACATGGAAATATTCATTGGAGTTTTGTACCTAACTAAATAAATTATATTTCTCATGTTGACAGAATTAGCATATTTAGGAAATAAATAGTTTGGCTTCAAAGGAGGGGAATCTGTGTGTCAGCCCATTCGGCCTGATGCATAACTGTTTTATGTACACTTTTATTGTGGACTAATATTGAAATATAAGATATATCTTTCCTTATATATAATACTTATGATCCTTATTGTTTTTTAATTTATTTCTAGACAAATACAATCTAGTTTGTCAAGGGACTAATAGGCCTCAATACTGAGCATACTTCTAGCAAGTACGATTATCTCATTGTTGACAAAACTAGAGATGCTTCTAGCAAGTATAATGATCTCAATGTTGAAAAAAATAGGCTTGGAAGCTCGTATAGATTTATTTTGGTAGTGAATTAAATACTATTTAAGTGTTATGGTTTTCTAAACATTATATTAGTATTAAAAATTTCAGTTAAAATTTGTTGAATTGTGGTCTAGTGGTATCTTGGAATGATTGCGATGACAATTACAATATGGCTAAATACAAGTCATAACTTATAATTGATACACAGAAAGTCTGATAGTATGACATTAAGAAATATTGCATATACACCATTCCTTTTATCTCAAGCATCCTTGTTATTGATCTCTAAGCCATAGTAGCATAATTCGAGTACGAATACGGATACAAATACGATTCGATACAGAAACAATACGTAATGAAAAAATCTAGTCCGAATAAAATATGAAAGTAGAAGTTGCTTATATATAATATTTTTTAATGAAGTATTCAAAAATATACGATAAATGTACATTGACATTTATATAATAAAATCAAATATATTTAAAAAACAAAAAAATATAATTTCAACAACCTGTTATATGACAAGTGTGAGTGATGGCAACTAGTTATTAATAAATATTTTAATAAGAAACTATACATTGAATGGTATTTATGTTTTATAGTGTTTAAGATTGTTTTTTTTTAAATTGGTTTTCAAAATTTAATTTTCCATTACTAAGAATCTGTATTCGTATTAGACTTACACTAAATATTCTGCGAATTCGAATTTGCTCCGAATTTCCGTACGTGAAATGCCAATATGGACGAATTATGCTACTATGCTCTAAACATGTCCATGAACTAAGTAAGCTTATTGACACATTCTAATTGGTCTATAAGGTTTATGCAGCCTGGAAAGGTTGGAAAGACAGATGAAAGTTTGTTGGTTAACTTTTAATCAAGTACTTTAGATAGGAGATTGTCTCTGAAAATTGCATGGACATATTTGAGCCAGTGAAGTTATCTTTTGACTTATCACTTGTAGATTAACAAATTGTTGTGTTAGTCTTTCATATCAATTGGCATATATTTTTGTTGTTTTCATTGTTTGTTGGGAGGGCCTGTAGTTAAGAATTCTACACATCCATCTCTTGTTGGTTTAGACAAGAGGGGATACACTATATTCAGTTTTTGTCCATGGAATATCAGAGATATATTAAATTGTGATGTACTTATCAAGGTTAATGAATTTGTAGATTTACTCTTCTGAATAATTTTAATTGAGGAATTACAAACTTCAGAGCTTATTATATCAATTTTACTTAATATTGTAAAGATAATGTTCATCAGATGGTCTTTTCGGTGTAGGTAGATTCTCAATGCCCATCTTTTGAACTCAGTTTATGCACAGTACATAAATTTACAATGCATTATTTATGCTTCTATTCTCCTTTACATTTTAGAAAAAATAAACATTAGTTTTTTATTGTTTATGAATCCAAACAAGAAGTTGTTTATCTTTTGTACTTCTATACTTGTATGGACCAATGAGAATGAATTAGATGCACAATAAACTACTTGAAACTTGGACCAACGAGAATGAATTAGATGCAAAATAAATTGCTTGAAACTTGGGGCCTTATAATTTTAAAAGGAAATGAGGTTCTTTGGATTGGTCAATGAATAAGTCATAAATTCATACTTACTCTTGGAACTATGAATAAGTCATAGATTCATACTTACTCTTACTCACTTGGAACTATGTTAAATTTAGATTATTACTTGACTTATTCGAAAGAAAATGAAAATGTGAAAGCCATTTTGAGTGAAGGATATACCATGCATTTTCTTCTCTTTAGAGATCGTGGTTTTCACATCTCTTTGGTCTATTATGATCTTCCTTTTTCTTTTGTTCTTCTTGTGGATGCTTGAATTTTTTGTCTGAAATATATTACTGATTCCCTTACCTTGACATGGCTGTTCAGAGGAGGGAATCGTAATATTGGATGCGGTTAGGTTCTAGTTTATTTCAGTGTTTTCCATATACCAAATTCGCTCTTTAAAATTGATATATATGATATTTGATCTAGTGGTTAAATCCGAACTTACATAAATATTAATTAACATACATGGCATAGTTGATATCTTGTATAGCAGGTCTATACAGATTTACATTGAGTGGCATCAGATGGGTTTGAAGGCCTGAAATGTCTAGAAAAATACCTTTTTTGGAGAGGAAGTAGATAATTAGTTCATAAAATGCATCTGTGTCTATTAAGGTCTGTCAAAATGAAGTGATTCTCTCTCTCTCTCTCTCTCTCTCTCTCTCTCTCTCTATATATATATATATATATATATATATATATATATATGGTTTTGTAAAATTTATTAAAATGAATCAAAATCATTAAAAACAAAATTTTATGGTCATAGTTTTTATCAATCTAGTGTATATGTAACTTTTGGGAAAATGCCTATTAAATTTAGGAAAAAATAAAGTTTATCTACTTATTAACTCATTCCCCACTCTAAATCTCTAACATGGTGCCTATTGTTTCTCTAGGTCTCGACAAAGCTTAATTTATTTATCGATGGACTCACTTCATAGACTTTCTCATCCGAAATGTCTATGATGTCTTTTTCCTGCTATGTTTATTAGCCATCTTCCCTTTCCCTCTGGAATTCGGTCCATTTATGGTTCCAACCATCCATAGTTGTGTAACCCTATTCCTAACAGATTGACTTGACTGAATGCTACTTTCTTACGTGCATGATGCTTAATGTTTCTCTGAAATTGACTATATGCTACTTCTACATTGGCTTGACCTAATTTATAAGAGGAGTTATTTCATGCTATGAATCTCGTCGCAAGTATCATCTACATGGCTACACTATTTTCCAATAGAGCATTGTGTTTTTGTCATCTTGGGTTAGTTTATATCCATATCGTAAACCATTATTGCCTCGCAGTCATCTTCCCTGTTTTTCTCATTTCCAAAACAAGATAACGGATCTTTCAATCTTGAAATGGTTATGCCATTATTGATTCTTTTTGGATAAAGTGTTGTTTTACTCCCAATCAATGCTATTAATTTGGTAGTCTGGGTCTACTTAACAAAATCATATGAAGCTATGCCTATCTGCTTAAATGGTATGCAGAATTGAATTGATTGTTCACTGCAAAGTCTTAACCAAGTCAGATTTGCTTTTGGATAAATGACTTTTATTATTCTTCTAACTAGAGGAGTTAATCAATATGCCTAATGTGTGTTGGTTGTGGAGCCTGATCTCCAAATTCATATATATTAATATTCAACCATGTTCGTACTCTAGGTTTGGTTATGATCCTGGAACGACCCTAGGGGGGTTTGGGGGAGTGTCCACTCCCCCAGCTGGGGGGTGTGGGTGTTCGGGGGAAGCACCCCTAAGAAAGGGGGTTTGGGGGCATGGCCCCCGATGAAACTTTTTGGGGTTGTTTTCGCCACCAGTTTTCGGGCCCATGGTTTTGGGTAAACCGTGGTATTTCCCCATTGTATTTCCCTTATATAAGAAAGACATTGTAACACGGCTAGGGTTGATGTATTAGGTTGTATGCATTGTAAATATCTCTAAGATCAGGAAGAGATACTATGAAACAGTGAAGAGGAAGTGCAACAACTGTGCTGCAGGTTGTATCCCTTCGCTTTGTTGGACCGAAAAATAATAAGGATTAGCAACTTCAGTGTGTGTTAATTTTATACTAATTTGACTAGCAAGATCTCTGAAAGAAACACAATCACGAGATAGACAAATATTTACCTTGGGAAACCCAACAAAGCTTTCCTCAATAAGATGATCAACCAAATACAAGATGTAGTCCAAGACTAGAGCTCCTTCTTTACCTCCTATGCAGACCTCTCTCTCACTTGTGCGCTACTTTTCGAGTGATGGATGAGTGAGATAAGTGAGAAGCATCCTCCTCTATTTATACTTGTTTTACAATTGAATTTTTACCCTATGGGGCCGACCTCTCCTAAGAGGGTCTAATAACCCCTAATAAATAAACTTAGGGTCGACCCCCACATGGAAGATATAATAACCCTAGTTACCACAATCCATCGGAGGAATAAACATCTCCGGAATAACAAAGTACAAATATAATATTCTTAGAAGTTACAATATTTCAACACTTCCCCTTAACGAGAAGGATATTATAACAAAATCTATAGGAACAAGGAGTCATCGAGTACATCATACATGATACATCTATATATCATTGGAAGCTTTCTCAACATCATCAGTAACTCAACTAGTTATTGGAACATCTACAAGATCTTCAATACTGGAACATCAACATCTTCAGTACTCAGTCTTCATCTTCTGCCGCATTTGAACAGCTACATCAATATCATCATCTGGATCCTCACAATCAACAACATCGTCGTCACATGCTCATTGTCATCGTCATCTAGATCATCAAGATCAGCAGCATCATCATCTAGACCATCACGATCAACAACATCATCTGGATCATCTCGATCAACAGCATCATCTGGATCATCTCGATCAACAGCATCATCTGGATCATCATGATCCACAGCATCTGGATCATCTCTATCTAGAGCATCTCGATCATCACGATCAACAGCATCTGGATCATCTCGATCTATAGCATCTGGATCATCACGATCAACAACATCTGGATCATCTCGATCTACAGCATCTGGATCTTTCTATCAATAGGATCTCTAGATCAACAACATCATAGCAACATACCCTGCAATACACATGATCCAATTATGGGATGATCAATCCCTCTCACTTTAAGACATCTCTCATGTCTATGGATGATGAAATCCATATCTAATTCCCAGGATGATCAATCCTTATCAATTTAAGACAAGTCTCATGTCTATGGACGATGCAATCCAGATCTACTTACAGGATGATCAATCCTGATCCTTTTAAGAGAAATCCATGTCTAGGGATGATGCAGTCCTTGATCCATTTAAGACAAATCCATGTCTAGGAACGATGCAATCCTTGATCCATTTAAGACAAATCCATGTCTAGGGACGATGCAGTCCGTGATCCATTTAACACAAATCCATGTATAGGGAGGATGCAGTCCCGACCACAATGCTAGTCCTTTTTCATACTGGATGTGACCTAGATCAAATCTAGGATTTACCACATACATTTTGAACTACTAGCTCAGGGACGATGCATTCCTATCATCAATTTTCGGAGACAGATGTCTACGAATCACTTCAGAGGACGGAAGTTCCAGGGATGATGCAATCCATCTCGTCCACTAGGGAATTCTTTCTCGAAGATAGATGTATACTGATCAATTTAGGGGACCGAAGTCCAGGGATGATGCAATCCCTCTCGTCCACTTGGGACTTCTTTCTCGGAGACAGATGTCTACGGATCAATTCAGGGGACTGAAGTCTAAGGATGATGCAATCCCTCTCGTCCACTAGGGACTTCTTTCTCGAAGAAAGATGTCTATGGATCCTTTTATAACATGTGTTCAAGGATGATGCAATCCCTTTGTCAACTTAGACCTAGTCTAAGGACCATTCATCGACCTCACTGTCGATATCACCAATCCAGGTATCCACATCATCAGCCTCACCATCGATGCAGGCAATCTCATCATCAGTTACCACATCACTCCCCCTTCTGAGGAGGGTCCTTCTAAACTACACCAAGCTTGTCTCAGAAATACTCAAACTTTACTCGAGACAGAGGTTTGGTCAATATGTCAGCAACTTGTTTGTCAGTGCTTACATACTCGAGCTTGATAGCTCCTTTCTGCACCATATCCCGTATGTAGAAATATCGGATCTCTATGTGTTTTGACATATCATGGAATACTGGATTCTCTATCATCTTAATACAACTCTGGTTGTCTCACATGAACATAGTGAGGTCCATCTCTAAGTCAAACAATCCTGATAATAGCTTCCGAAGCCATATTGCTTCACAGCTAGCAGAGCAAGAAGCAATATATTCCACTTCAGCTGTGGTGAGAGCCACACTAGAATGCTTCCTGCTAAACCACGAGATCATAGTAGATCCCAGACCATAACATCCTCTCGATGTACTCTTCCTATCTGATATACTTCCTGCCCAATCAGCATCTGTATAACCATGCAGTTTGAAGTCATGATCTCCAATATACCATAGACCAAAATCTATTGTACCTTTTAGATACCTCATCACATGCTTTGCAGCTATCAAGTGAACTCGTCTAGGTTTCACTAGATATTGACTCAAGGTATTCACGGAAAAGCATATATCTGGTCTGGTATTTGTCAAATACATCAATGACCTAATAATTTGTCTGTACATAGTCATATCCACCAACTCTGATGAGTCATCAGCTAATAGTTTTAGATTGGAATCCATGGGAGTGTCCATGGCTTTGCATTCCAACATATGGAATCTCTTCAAGATTCTAACAACATACTTACCTTGGTTGAGAAAGATTCTATCTGGTCCTTGCCACACTTCCAGACCTAGGGATTAGTGCATTAAACCGAGATCTTTCATCTCAAACTCTCACGAGAGCTTCTTCTTGCACTCGATAATCTGTTTCTCATTTCCAGTCAGAAATAGATCATCCACATATAGCAATAATATGACAGGTTCATCATCCATAACTTTGAGATAAATGTTAGGATCAGCTTTACTCTTGGTAAAGCCCAAGCTAGTCAAGAAATTGTCAATTCTTCCATACCAAGCTCTGGGAGCTTGCTTTAGTCCATACAAGGCCTTCTTTAGTTTGCACACATGGGTTCTTCCATCTTCTACCTCAAATCCTTGTGGTTGTTCTATGTACACTTCCTCCTCAATCACACCATTCAGGAAGGCTGTCTTCACATCCATCTGGTGTAATTCCCACTTCATCATGGATGCAAGTGCCATGATGGTTCTAATGGAAGTGTACCTTGCAATTGGTGCAAATGTTTCTTCATAGTCAATTCCCTCTTTTTGAGAGAATCCTCTGGCTACAAACCTTGTCTTATACTTTTCAATGCTGCCATCCGCAGCATGCTTTATCTTGTATATCCATTTGGAGGATACCACACTCTTGTCCTTTGGCTTGGGAACTATATCCCAAACATCATTCTTCATTATTGACTGGTACTCCTCAGTCATTGCTTCTACCCACTCTTTCTTATGGGATTCTTCTTCATAACTAGTGGGTTCTTGATCTACAAGATCACACATCAGGGCCACATAGTTGGAAAATGTCTTTGGTTTCTTGCTCAACCTAGTGGAGACTTCAGGTGCTCCATATTTCTCAGCTCCTAGTATAATGTCTCTTTCCCATGCTGACTTTCTCTTTCTTGAAATTTCTATGACAGGGGGTTCTTGTGCTTCCAACATGTCATGGTCCTCAGGAGTTGTCTCTTCAGGGGTGGGCGCAGCTTCCGTGATTCTGGAAGGTGCCTCTTTGTAATGTCCCCAGTTTGGCCCCATGGCATTAACATTATAAATGATGTAATATTGTTAGGAAATCATGGTGAGGAGCTCAAGGCCAAGGCCCCGCCATCGATTTCATGATGCATATGGTTTGCGTGCTAGCAATGCACAGTGGAAATTCAAATAGCATGTAATATGCATTTTAATAAAAAATACCCACAACTAGCTATGCAATGCAACAAAGAGATGGGGGCATGATTTCACAAGGAATTGGGAGGGAAAACATTCAAACCCTTGAGCCAATAGAGTCAAGCCAAGTGTCAATGAGAAAACCCATCAAACCCTCAGCTACCCATGTTGACTTTTGTACCCAACCATTGATTTCTCCCAAGAGTTGGTTGGGGAAATTACTGCCTTTGGAATGGGGAGGTATGGCTGTCCAAAATCGGGTATGGGCAAGCCACCCTCCATGGAAAAACGTGTTGGCCTCTTGGGGCAAGAATAGAGCCACGAAATGGCTGCCTAAGGGATTATTCAGCATGGACTTGCTCTCTCACGCAGCTCTAGCTGCCTGGGCGTTTTCCTCCCTCGTTTTTATGTGTTTCCCTTCATTTTTTAGCTGGGAAGGGGCGTTTTTGTGCTGGTTACCAGTGGGGGAAGAGAGCAGAACGTTTTGCGTCTTCCTGGAGGTCGTTTAGGCCATTGGAAGGGATCCTAACCCGTGGAGAGAAATCGGTTTTTCTCCCTGGAGTTGAAATCGAAATTCCACAGTTCATTAGGTGAACCAGGAGCTGGGAGAACCAATGTGGACCCTGTTTCGTGAACACCTCTGTTGTAAATGTGTAACCCTGTCAATAGTCGTTTTGTTGTGGGAAGAAAGAGTATGTTGGGGTATGGGTGATGGGTAATCCATTATTCTGGCTTGGCTGAGATAAAATCGTTATTGGGCAGTGGTTGAGCTGGAATGTTCCCTTTCCCTTGTGAGAATCATGCCCAGCTCGAGGGTGGCCTTCGGACGGACTCAGTACAAGCTGTAGAAGAGCCTATGGCTGGGTGGAACGTTGCCGCGACATAGCTAGTTGCTTGGGACTACTCTGTTAAAGATAAGTATTCTCTGGTGCCATCTTTCAATTATTTAATTGATGAATATCTTGAATGTATGGCGAATGTGTAAATGAAATTACTTCTGTTGTGTAATGTAAATATTTATGCCTCTTCATATGTAATGAATGCTTACTTAATAGGTACATGGGGCTGGATGCCCGGTTTTAGCCTCACGATCCCCTCCATTGCACTGGTATGATGGGTGGGAACGTGACACTCTTCCTCATATACTTCTTCATGTTGGCACTTCCTGGATCTCTTGAGAGCTGCTTCTTCATCAAATGTCACATCCCTACTTATTTCCATATGATGGAATCATGGGATGTATATTCTAAATGCTTTGGATGCTTCATAATATCCAACAAATATTCATTTCTTCCCAAAAAAATCTAGCTTGGTCCTCTTTTCTTTTGGAATGTGAATGTATACTGGGCATCCAAATATCTTGAGGTGACTTAACTCAGGTTTCTTTCCTGTGAACACTTCTTCTAGAGTCTTGAAATCAAGAGCACTATGAGATAGTCTATTCTGCACATAGACTGCTATCCTGACAACTTCAGCCCATAGATACATAGGTAAGTCTTGATCATGTATCATTGTCTTTACTGCTTCCATAATAGTTCTATTCTTTCTCTCCACAACACCATTCTATTAGGGATTGTAAGGAGTGGTTAGTTCTCTCTTGATTCCAACTTCCTTACAAAATACTTCAAAATCTTTTGAAATATATTCTCCGCTATTATCTGTCCTGAGTATCTTAATCTCCATTTTTGAATGGTTTTCTATCAAGGCTTTGAATTCCTTCAACTTTCCAAAAACTTCATCTTTTCCCTTTAGAAAATATATCCAAGTCTTTCTTGAGTAGTCATCAATGAAAGTAAGTTAGAGTTCATATCCACTTAAGGATGTGGATGGAATTGGTCCACATACATCTGAATGAATCAATTCCAATGTACTCTTAGTCTTTGTATCACTCTTTGGAAATGGGTTCTTGACATTCTTTCCTTTTGCACACCCTTTGCAAGTGCCATCATGATCAATCTTTAAGTCTAGTAATCCTATGACTACCTTTCTTACATGAGGTAGTTCTTTGTAGTTAATGTGAGCAAGCCTTCTATGCCATAGCTCACTTGGGCTAGTGGCTTCATGAAGAAGGGTAGCTTCTGGATGGCCCTTGAGTTTGTATAGACCTCCTTCCTCTTCACCAATAACAATTGCATCCTCAATTGATTTTCCTTTGGGCCACATTAGTACTTTCCCATCTATGAATGCAACCCTATGGCCTTTCTTATCCAAAGCAGAGATAGAGAGTAAGTTCTTCTTCAACCCTGGTACATATAAGATTTCCTTCATCTTCAATGGGGTTCCAGAATCAATCTTGTAGCTTGCTTCACCAATTCCCTTGATGGGATATTGATAGTCATCTTCTAGAGATACCTTTTGTGGAGAGTTCTTTTCTTCAAGTCTTGAGAGAGTCTTCTTTTGTCCTATCATGTGCTTTGAAGTACCACTATCAATGAGCCATGTATCTTCTCCAGGTGTCACAGATCCAGAGAGTAGAGAATAGAACATATTTTTCTGCTTCTTCTTTTTCTATTTTAGTTCTCTTCTTTTGAGGCCTTTCCTCTTCCTCCTTTTCACTATCATCTTTCGCCAAATGTGCTTGGTGTCTTTTATGAAAATTCTTCTTCTTCTTTGAAGGACAATTTCTAGCCATGTGTCCTAGTTTGTGACAACTATAACATTGAACTAGGGAGAGGTCTCTTTCTGAGCTTACTCCTCCTTTCCTTTTAAATCTATGAGGAGGTTGAGACTCCTTGTTGCCATTCTTCTTGGAGTTGAAGTGACTCCTTCTTCTTCTTTTGGTATGAGTGGCCAAAGCTTGGTCATCTTCCTTGAGAAGGGATTCTCTATTGGCTACTCTAGCTTCTTCTTGAATGCAATCCTCCCATACTACACCAAACTTCATACTTTCTTTTCTGGAACACATAGTTTGTATAAATGACTCCCAAGGTCTAGTGAGACCATTTAGAGCAGTCGTTACAAGTTCATCTTCATCAAGGGTATCTCCAATGGCATCTAGTTGTTCCTTGATTTGGGAAACCCTTGAAAAGTATTCTTGAATAGATTCTCCTTTGCTCATCTTGGTACTCTTCAACTGAGATCTTAGGTTCATCTTCCTGTTGATGTCCCTTCCTTCATACATTCTTCCTAGGGCATCATACATTTCCTTTTGGGTCTTCTTGGATTCCACTTGGGGAATCAAGTGGTCCTTGATAGAATCAACAATGATTCTCTTTTCCCTAATCAAATCTTTCCTATGCTTCTCTTTGGCTTCATCTTCCTCGGGTTCTACAACTTCATCCTTGATATATTGGGAAGGATCATTCTCTTTAAGAATGAGACCAATTCTATATTTCTGTGCCCAAAAATTCTGTATACCTTCTAGCTTGTCCTCAAGCCTAGTACTTGGGGCCATCGAGGGGATTACCAAAAATTGAAAATTTCAAAAATGAAAAACTGACCTTACCAGGAGATTGGCTTGACTGAGGTGAGGTGACTCATGTACTTACTTTCTGGAAACTTCAATTTTTCAGCCTCCAAACTTGACTAGCAAACTTCGGACCTGCTGTACAAATCTGGTGCTAGTTTTCTAGTTTATTGCACTTTTTGTCAAACCAGGGTTTGACTTTCCCAGAGTTCTACCCAACCAAAATGTTCGAGCTAGGGCTGAAAAGTTTGATTTTGAGGAGGTCTATCTAGCCATGTAATCACAATCCAAAAATACCAACTTTGTAGAAACCCTAATTCTTTACCGGAAGAGAGAGAGAGAGATATTTTCACCTTGTGAAAGATGTCCTATTCAGGCTAGCTCTGATACCATGTTAAGTTTATACTAATTTGACTAGCAAGATCTCTGAAAGAAACACAATTACAAGATAGACAAAGCTTTACCCTGGGAAACCCTCATGGGGTAGAAAACCCAGCAAAGCTTTCCTCATTAAGATGATCAACCAAATACAAGATGTAGTCCAAGACTAGAGCTCCTTCTTTACCTCCTATGCAGACCTCTCTCTCACTTGTGCGCTACTTTCCGAGTGATGTATGAGTGAGATAGGTGAGGAGCATCCTCCTCTATTTATACTTGTTTTCTGACTGACTTTTTACCCTATGGGGCCGACCTCTCCTAAGAAGGTCTAATAACCCCTAATAAATAAACTCAGGGCTGACCCCCACATGAAAGATCTAATAACCCTAGCTACCACAATCCATCGGAGGAATAAACATCTCCAAATATATAATAGGGTCACCTCGGAGGAATGTAACATCTCCGGAATAATAAAGTACAAATATAATATTCTTAGAATTTACAATATTTCAATAGTATGGACGTAGCCCAAGTTGGGGTGAACCACGATATATCTGTGTTTCTCTTGTAATGTGTGTGTGATGATATTTGCATTTCTGTTTATTGTTATAGCTCTGGAATCCTGTTTTTCTAACAATGTGCAATATCTTTATCATTATGAGGTTGCAAGAATATCATTGTCTAGTTTTTGTGAATTGGCAATATATTTCCCAATTGTAGAAGCTTTCTTCGTAATACACTAAATTGGTTGAATCACATATTTGATAGGCAATTGATTTATGTTATTTTTTATTTAGTTATTGACCTTGTAGGTCCTCAAAAGAGAATGGAATATATTTGTTGGCCCTGAAAGACTTCAGCAACACCATTCAAGAAGGGTTTTCTCTCTTTGATACATGCTCTCATTTTGTCCAATAACATTGATTTTCATTACAAGAGAGAAGAGGTTTGTAAGGCTAGTTTCATCTGGAAGTTGTTAGTAAAGGGTACTAATAAAGTTCATGGGCGTAAGTTTTAGACCCATGGTTATTTTATGTTTTTCTGAATTTTACTAATCTGTATTTGTTCATATAATTTCTTGTAGGGATTTACATTTAAATTTAAGAACTAAGTAAGCGATTTCATTCTATTTCAACTTACTTCAAAGTTTAACATAGCCTATATAAGGACAATAGGTAAGAAAACCCAACACGTTTTCATTTAGGTATACCCTATCCATAGAATTGGACTCTATCATCTTTGACATATCATTTACTTACATAAATTCAACATTATGCACACTTTCAAATACTGTTGCAAGATTCACTTTTGAGATTCAAAGCTTGATCTCTATTTTTAGGCCACAAGGGGTGTGCCAATAAATTTGAAGTCATCTTCTCCACACATAATGGAAAATGATATTTGTATCAATTTTTGGGAATTGTTTTTACATAGAATTGAGCTCTGTTGTCGTTGACATACTATTTACTTAGATAAATTGTCTTTTAGCTTCAACCCAAATAAAACTTCAAAATTTTTTCCCGAGATTATTTTTTTCGCTAGGCATATTCACATGAGCCACAAAGTCATCAAACAAGTACTTACAAGTTGAAAGTTGCCACAACCAGTTTTTATTCAAACCACATTTAGTTCTAATAATTGATATTCAAGTACTTAAACATTGCTTCAAACTATATGCTTAGTCCAACCATAATTAGTCCCTAATAATTTGCATTCATCCACAATTTTTCCATTTACATTTCTTAAGTAAAGGTTTCTATAATCATTGATTCATAATTTTGCAATTTACATTTCTTAACTAAAGGTTTCTAAGAACTACCAATAGAAATGTTGATCCATAGATGTAGAGTAATAAATGCATCTTATCATGACTAGGATGCATTTACGACATAGATGTGGATAGCATTTGGTGTTGGTTGAACATGAGGTGTAGGGTATGCTTTCTAAGTTTAAGTTTTGACAAATCATTAGACAATGCAACCCTTGGGTTTTTGAAATAAAAGTGATTAAACGCTTACAGGGCTTGCATATAGAGATGAATTCTCAAAACATGGAAGGAGAATAGGCACTAGTCTCATCTTAGGAACAATAGGAGTGATAATTCAATGTCCATTTTTATCAAGACCATCACCGATATAAACCATCTAATGAAGCAATTTGGAACTCAGAATTTTAATGTTTCTCAAAATTAAGAGAACACTATACATGAATAACCACCAATGCATGAGAAGCCATTGCAAAAGAGTGTTAGATCCAAGTATCTCCTTCTACAATTCATTCATGATTTTATGATACCTGATGTTCAAGGTTTCGTTCCACTCATTAATACTAGTGTTCACCTCTTAACATAGCCATTATATGTTTTAGAAAGACCAATAACAATAATATGATTTATTTCAAATAAGTTTCGAAGTTGCTAAAGCAAGCCTCAAAATCACCTTGAGTACTTAAGTTCACATACTGCTTGGATAAGATTTTTATTGAGGTTGTACATTGTATAAGTGGATTTTTCCTTTTCAACCAACTATAGACATAAGCCATCATTACAATTGTTTAGGGATTCATTTTGTTAGGACATTGTTAGTTTGAAGTGTAGAGATTTCTTATGATGTTGAAAAAAGAGTCCTATGTGAAAAATTGACTTCAACTTGTAGTCAAAGGGGCTTCATCTTGTAGTCAATAATACCTAGGCAATAATACCTTGCAACAAAGCAATCTCAACATGAAAAATGGTGAACACACTCGGGGATAGCATAACATTATTATGCCATGAAAATGATATATTGTTGCAGCTGGTGGCTGTATCTTGTTTGTGACGTTTGAACATTGATGCTTCGTTCCTTCACCGATTAACATACATTAATTTTATCCATTATTTAAGACGGTACGTTCATAAAGTTAGTATTTAAAAGAACACATCCTATGTCAGCCCTCCTAGCATCCAATGATTCGCATGAAATGGACTAGTGATAGGGTTAACGGCATGATTCATCTCTACCCATGGATTGGTCAACTAATGGAAACAAATCCATGGTCTATCTCCATCCTAGTACTGGACGGGATGAGTTGGTCACGACGGTGGAGCCGAGCCACCCAAAAACAACGAGAATAAGTCAAAGCGAATATGCTTTGTACGGCACGTTGAAATCGGACAACATTCACTGTACGACACAGTGCCATTGGGCCAGTCTCTTTCCATTTGGCACGATTCCATTGGGCTAGTCGCAATGACACTTGGCACGCTGCTATTGGCCAGTAGCTCCCCACCAATGGCAACGTGCCAAGTGTCATTGCGGCTAGCCCAATGGAATCGTGCAAGATGGAGGAAGGAGACTGGTCCAATGGACCTGTGCCATACAGTGAATGTTGTCCGATTTCAGTGTGCCGTACAAAGAGTATTCGTTTTGACTAGCCAAGCGGGACTTATTGTCACTGTTCATAGTCATTTTTCATCTAAATGCAACAGTTTCCTTAATCGACGAAACTTGAATATTCTGGAACCAAAATCTTTGAGCACAAGGCACGCTGCATTGTTCATAGTTATTCTTCACGAGGAGCAACCTATCGTTGCTACGGCCTGCAATTTTGCAAGCTCTCTCAACATTGGCCCATCCTTCCTTCACGAATATCATATTGTCAGTGGATCGAAGCCCGACGGATTGTCAGTGGATCGAAGCCCGACGGATTCTTCATGAGGAGCAATGAGCAATGGCAACAGATCGACCGACAACATCTAGAATGACATTCGATTTTGTAAGCTTCGGGCCTCTAATCTCTTCGTTTCAATGTTTCAAAAAATTTCAAGTTTTTACAGAACCATTTTCATTCATACGAGCTATTTCTATGGATTTTCTAAAGATTTTATTACATAGTTCAATTTTTGGCTTTCTTTTCATTCATATATTTGTCAAATTTCTATTTCGCTTCATTATATTTAGAGAAAGATTCCTTCAACATATTTCTACGTTGATATGTTGTTTTGATTTTTGAATTTTTGAAAGGTAGCTTTAGGAAATAATGGTGAGATTTCCATGTGGGCATGTAGTTCTGATAAGCCTCTAGAAGTGTGCAAGTAATACCATTGGACGGCCTGGTGAGTGTTGTTGTATTCATTGGGATGTCAATGGCGACCCCTGGGAAGAGAAGCTTGGAGGATAGTGGTGATTGTGATGCTGCAGGAAATAATATTATTAAGAGCCTTTTGGTTTTTGAGGTGGCATCATATTAGGATGAAACTGTAGCGTTACAGTTCTCTCATTGCTCTCTTGATAATAAGAAGTTGTCACAAAATATGCAATCCAATCAATGCTAGCGAACAAGAATGCTGAAAAGTTTTATAATACACATCTCAATGGGATAATAGGGGTGCAAATGGACCTTCATATTGTTCGATGCATCTGTTTAATCCTTTGCATTACTGACAAGATCATTCGACTATGTGTTTGATGTGCTTAGCATTGGTTGGACTTCTGATTAACTATTAAACAAACTCAAGCTACTTGTAGACAATTCCTTGAGGAAGTTAGAATATGAAGCATTCAATCACCTTGAAATGACTCAAATGAAGTTACCAAATTCCTTGCGATGGTAAAAGAAGAATTTTAACACATAGTATGATTATAGGAATAAACTTCGATATCCTGGAGTGTTTTTTGCATATTCCTTTTAACAATGAATACAAAGCAAAGAATTTTAACACATAGTATGATTATAGGAATAAAATTGGATATCCTGGAGTGTTTTTTTCATATTCCTTTTAAAAATGAATACAAAGCAAGATAAAATAAAATTTTGACAAACATGAATGCATTGTGGTCACAAATGCTGCGCACTGTATGCAAATCTGTGGGAATCTTGAATAGCAATAAATCTAATTTAGCTTATTTCATAACAAAACTAGTGATTACTTATGTTATGGCTGATTACTAGGAACAAATGGTGTTTTTTATTAATATAAATTGTAATGTCTATTGAACATAGCATTTGGCTTGATGTTGGAAAGATGGAAGACAAATATGCATCAGGCGAATGTTACCTTGGTATAAATATTTAAAAAAAAATTATGACAAGTTCGCTGATAGATGATGCAGAGTAATATTTGTTTGTCAATGGTTTTTTTTTTTGTAGAGTAGGAATCAAGGCTAGTCTGCAAATCCTTTGGATTCGAGAAACAAATATAGGCTTAGCTTTGGTGTAATAGTATTTGAAATTGCATTGGAAGAAAATAAATATTTCGTCATGAAAAACAAAACATATGCTTCATTTTGTTGCACAGGAAACATTGCTACTGTCTTTTTCTTTGTTACTTTCCCTCATTTTCCATTGTTTGTGTGTTCAGAAAGATTCAAAGATAGTAGTTGTTTCCCTGGTCTTTATTGGGTTCAAGGTTTTTCTGCAATTGAAAAGGTAAATGTGTCAAAGGATATGATGATCAATGAAACAAGTTAAGCAAGAAGACAGTAAAATAGTCCAAAAATTAAATGCAGGAGCAAGAGGAGCGACCACAAACCTTTAAGGGCCTAGTCCAACTGTTATAGAAAAGGTTAGTATTTACCTATATTCGTAAGAAGTTATATCAAATCACGAACTAGAAATTCCACTAACACTAAGCGACACCACACCTACAATAGCAACACCATAAATTAGTTTTTGTGACCAGTGAAAGGAGGAAATAAGGGAGCCATAACTAGAGTCTAAATATATTATCGTTGTGTGCATTAACTACATTAACAGGAGAAACCTGAAATACTCACTGAAGAAGGAGCACCCCTCCATCATATAAATGATGTCTCAGCCCAAAAATATGCCCAGGAGGGAATATGAGCATCTACTCCCGACAAGAAAAATGAGACAGCTCTCAGCAATCTAAAGTTAGTTCCTTGAAGTGGATGGTTAACGCCCATCCTGAGAATGTAGCGCCCATTTATCAAACTTAGTGTTCAACAGTGATAATACAGTCCCACTATGAATATGCAACAGATAATCAAGAATACTAGCGCCCAATCAAGTGATAACGCCCAGCCTTTAAGAAATAAGTGTGTCCACTCAAAGAAATAACGCCCAACATACAAGAAAATAAAAATATAACCTGTTCAAGTTGAGCTAGTACACTTCGCCTCTTTGCTTCTTCTTTTTCAATCAATATCAATTCTGCATCAAACCCAGTTTGGAACTGGAAAATTCCAATTGGTGGGTCCCCAAGAAAATCTATAGAAGATAAATATGTAAAATCCTATTTCAGTATTCAGAAGACATGGCATTTATTAAGAAAAATATATGTTCCAGAGAACACGCTCAAGCGATGTCCATTTCAGTGGGAAAATCTGAAACTACGTGTCCAGCGGCACATTTATGAGGGGTCCTAATCATCAAAATAAGCTTCTTTAAAAGTTGAAGATCTACGACTGATACTACAGAGGAGGGCATGCAAACAACACGTTTCATTAAAAAAATACATTCCAAATCCTCCATTTAAAAGGAAAATCTTTCACCTAGACTGCAGATACACCATGGAAAAAGGGAATCCCAGTTAGGGTAGCCTGCAGAATCACACTTTGCTTCTTGTTGTTGTGGGATTCACGATACTCATCACAGCAAGATACTAACAATGAAGACACCCACATGTACAGTTTCACATGACTACCGAGTAGCAGTTGACATACTAACATCCTTGAAAAAAACTTGCACAGGGGAATGTAGAAAACGAGGATGAAGTCAGCCCGCAACCCCCTAGGGGATGGAAAAAATAGGAGGACATCATCCTCCTGTAACCAATAAAAATGAATCGATGGGACTCTCTATATATTTTCATTTACTCAAAAATTACAATAAACTTAATATGCTACTATTGGTGTAATTTGGGTAGCCATCACGAATAATGAATGCGTCTTTAAAATAAAGAGCATAGGCAGCTATCAAAAAATCATTCAAGGAAATATATCCCCCATATGATTTCTTATCCCATTTCTATCACTGCCATCGTTCCATATGAAAGCTAATACTTCCAATCCAAGTTTCATTAGGTCATCAATAATACCTTGGAGGGAGAAGTAGAATTCCATTTGGGTAGCTCAATATATAGGTTCACAAGCATTACATTTATTTAGGTTGATATTAAGAAGTCTATTCTACATATGATGTTGATGATTGTGAAAGGGTGGCCCTAAGTGATGCTCACATCTTGTTGAGGAATCAAACCCTTCTTGCTATATGGATAGTCACTAGCCGTTTGGATGTAAGATGGAAATGAGAAATTGTATATAGCCACTAGTTGCAAAGAGACTGCATTTTACACCTATAAGGCCATGTTTTATGTTTTGAATGTCTCTTTCATAGAAAATATCTTAGATACTTGTCTGAGATAGTCAACATATCATTCTTCATGTTGTTGGTTATTGTGGATGTGTTCTGAGTCATTTTCATGGGGTCTTTTTGTGTCCACTAGAAGGGTTATTTGAGAATTATACCAATGCAATCAACTTCATGCATTGATTATATTTAGATAGGTCCCTAACAATGGTATGGTCAAGTACATAGGAAAAAAAGTTTGATGGAAAGTGGTATCACTGCAAACAACATTGTATAAGGAGTCTTTTGAGATAGTCAATATATAGATTTTTTTTTTTGTAAATCTCATTATACAATGCTAACAAAGGATTATTTACAAAAATATGCGTGTGTGTGTCACAATATTGCTTGAAGGGTTACCGAAAGAGGCTACACGGGTGTTCAAGTTGCCAACAACACTCGTATTTTTCTGTATTATTTCATAATTGCATGTTTACCCATCGGATGATATATCTTTGTGTTATTTAAAGATGCCAAATCATGTATCTAGCCTAAAAAATATAAAAATATGAACTAGTGTTGGCTCATGAAAGATCTCTTATACAACTTGTAGTGATACTTAGCCTTAAAATTGAATTACAAACAAGATATTTTGATAAATATAAATGTAGAGATGCATACACAAGAGACAATGAGATGAAATTGGTGAAAGGTAACCTAATGAGCAATGCTCATGCGTCTCTTCAAGGGGAACCTCTTATGAGTAGAGTTCCAATTATAACAACACCAATTCACAACACATTACATAACTTTTTATTTCTATAAATAAATTCTTAAGAGAAAAAACCCAACTACTTGTAGTTTCATCACTATTGAGTACCAAGAACCTATGAGATATATTTAATAAATATGACCTTTTAAATTAAGTAACTACATAGTAATTATCTAATAAGTCTTATACATTTAATTGACTAACTCCTAAATACCCCCAAAGTAGAGATATTAGAGTAAAATCCCAACAAATCAATTATATTACTTGCATACTCATGTTTCCATAAATTAGTTTAAAACTTAACCATCTCAACATTTTTGAATATCTTTGCACCCTATTAAAAAAGATGAAAATTAGCCACAACATATGATATTAGTTATTTCATCGAACACTGTACTTTTTAACTTGGCCAAAAATAAAAGATACTTTCAAGAAAGAAAAAGACTCCATATTAATTATTTCATTGAACTGTACTTTTTAACTTGGCCAAAAATAAAAGATACTTTCAAGAAAGACTCCATACCCCATGAAGTCAAAAACTCTAAGGCATGTATGGCAATATTCTCCTAGTTTTATGAAGTATTTTTTTTTATGAAAGGAAAGAAACATAAGGTTATTTATTGATAAAATGTTGTGTAAGAATAAGTTGTAGGAAAAAGTTAATCAATTCCCTAAACACCTTACAAAATGGCCATTTTGAGGAGGGAAAATACATAGAGAGACTCCCTTAGTTATATAGTAATAGCTATATCTCTAGCAGCCATTGATGCAAGTATAACGTAGAAATGCGGTATCATAATATTTGGATTATTTCCAAGAAAAGATATTTATTATCATAGGTAGTCCCAACCAGGAGTCCTTGCCGCAATCTAAGTGTCTTTCGTGCAGGGTGGGATACTACACCTCTATATTGGGTATGTCTATTGGATTTATTTATCTCAGGCTCTTTGGGTTATTTATCTAAAAGTAATAATTATCTAAGTCATAATTAATCCTATAATTTTCCCTTTATCCAAAAAAACATTTTATATTAATGAAATTGTAGATATGAAATATTAAGATTACACAATCCTATGTAATAGAGGTATTCAAGAATACCAAACCTACAAGAGTCATTGTGGTAAAATATTTACCCTTTTAAAAAGTTAAATAAACCATATATTGAACAATTAAAGCTCTAGGTATTCATGGACATAAAAGTAAATATCTTTGATAAAAATTGCACATTGTTAAATATAGCAAAGATTCTAAAAGAAATCTCAATCATTAGAATTAAGCATTTTTCAATAATTTTGACTATTCCATGGAGTAAATAATCATATGTGTTTTTAATATTTTCTTTGTGCATTTCAACTTAATTGTAGGAGAGGGCATCCATAGAAATAATGAGCTTGACCCATTGTCATTGCCATTGTCACTGAATGACCAACTTTTGCATATCACTTTTGGTCATAAATCTCAAAACATGGATGGTAGCACTCATGATTATTAGTTTTGTCATTCTCAAAAGAAATTTGAGAAACATTTTTATTCATAGCAATTTCTATGTTTATATGAATATTGAAGTAGAACCTCATTGATATTAATAGTCCCATGATTAATGAGTATCAATCTCGCTTTATTTAATAAAGATGACCTTTTACATTAAGTAACTATCCACCAACTATCTAATGCTATTATTTAAGGAAGATGACTGACTAAATCCTAAGGGAGTAGTCTACCCATTCTACGGTTTTGGACTTTGGACGGAATTCAATAATTTTTTTTGGTGAAACCCAAATTTGGAAGCGTTTAAATTGGGTTTTTGAATGCATAAATGGATTAAGCACCCTCAAATACCACTATGGCCCTCATTTTATGCAATTTCCACAACTAAAATGTGTGACTCTAAGATGTTTTGAAAATTAACCAGCATAGATCCATCTTAAACGGGTATCTATCAAGCACCGAGAGGGAAACAATTTCTTGAGGTGTATTTCTTTTTTAAAATTTAAACTCAAGAAATTTGATCTCTCTTGATTGATAGATCCGGGTTTAATTTTTAAGTTTTTATTTTATAAATGAACATCTATTTTTTAATTACTTTTGAGAATATTTTATTTTATGAGCCAACATGAATTTTTTTAAAATATTTTCCATAATTTTTTATTTTATGAGCCAACAGCGAACCAACACTTTTGTCGCGTTATAATGTTATTATAACGTTATAGTTATAGGATCTCTTATAATATTCACTATCACTTTCACTATTATTTTTTTACTCATTATAAAGTTATTACCGTTATATCAAGTTACAGGATCTCTCCCATACTGGGCTGTAGAGCACCTAGTTTCACTCGGTGCAACTAGAGTCGGAACAAAAAAACCCATAAAATATACCAGAAAAAAGGTAAAAAACATAGAATATTTAGACTACTCCATTCCAGGTACCCCAAAGTAGGGAGGTTAAAGTAAGACCAATAATGTTGTGTATACTTAAATTAGTTTAAAACTTAACTATCTTAACATATATGAGTGACTTTACACCCTATTAAAAAAAATGAAAATTAACAACATCATTTCACTTATTTTATTAAACAAGGCCCAAAAAAAAGGGACGTCATGATATTTATTGATAAAATGTGGTATAAAAATATAAAGAATGAAAATTAACCACAACATATGGAATTGATTTAGTTATTTCATCATACATAGCAAAAAATGAGCAACATTATTTATTGATAAAAAGTTAAATAAGCCATACATATGGAACAACTAAAAATTTAGGTATTACAAGGATTTAAAAGAAATATATGTCATAACAATTGTACATTGTTCAATCTAGCAAGGATTCCAAAAGAAATCTCAATCATCATAATTGAGCATTTTTTAATAATATTCAGTCTTTCATGGAGTAAATAATCAAATGTGTTTCTATTCTTTTATTTGGGAATTTCAACTTAATTATAGGAGAGAGCATCCATAGAAATAACAACCGCGATCCATTGGCACTAAATGACCAACTTTTGCAGATCACTCACATGTGTTGGCCATAAATCTTAAACACGGATGGTAGCACTTATAATTATTAGTTTTGTCATTTTTAAAAGAAATTTGAAAAACATTTTTATTCATAGCAATTCCTATATTTATATAAATATTGGAGTAGAACCTCGTTACTATGAATAGTCCCATAATTAATGAGTATCAACTTGGATTTATTTAATAAAGATGACCTTGTAAGTTAAGTAACTATCCACTAACTATTTAATATTAGAGTCCGAACAAAACAAACCCTAAAATATATCAGAAAAAAGCCATTTAAAAACATAGAATACTTAGATTACTCCAATCCCAAATACCCCAAATACCAAGTACCCCAAAGTAAGGAGATTATGGTAGGACCACTAATGTTGTGTATACATAAATTAGTTTAAATCTTAACTATCTTAACCTTAGTGAGTGGTTTTACACCCTATTAAAAAGAATGAAAATGAACCACAACATGCCAATTATTTTATTAAACACCCCCAAAAAAGGTGCATCATGATATTTATTAATAAAATGTGATGTAAAAATATAAAGAATAAAAATTAACCACAACATATGGAATTTATTTAGTTCTTTCATCAAACCCAACCACAAAAAATAAGGACAGCATCAGATTTATTGATAAAATGTGGTTAAAAATAGTTATCTTAAATGCACTTATCCATAAAGTTACTGTGGCTATAGGAAGTAGTTTTTTTGTTAATATTTAAATAATGTAGGTTGAAAATCTTTATGCATTGTTACTTAGGGCTTAAGTTGAATTCCTCTTTAGAACTTTTTGTAATGGCTATATAAAGGTATTTTCCCATAGAGAAATCCGTGAGTCTTATTCTGGTAGCTTTATTTTGCTTTGTTATTTCTGGGTTCATTTTAGAGTTTATTCATATCCATCTGCTCAAATCATGACAGATTCAAAGATGCCAACAGGCGTAGAAGTATGCGATAATAAGAATAATCGTGTGAGATTGGAGAGCTGCAATGGCGAAATATTTGAGGTTGAGACAACGGTGGCATTGACTTCAGCCATCGTAGAGAATATAATGAGTGGCTTGGGAACCAACATTACCATTCCTTTGTATCTCGTCTCTGCAAAGGTTCTACGTTTGGTTATTAAATATTGCAGATACCATGTTGTTGATGCTCCAAGGGCATCACCCGAGATTGTCAAAACGTGGGAAAAGGAGTTTGTCAAAGATCTTGTAGATGATTGCGCCACACTCTTCGAAGTTACCAAGGTTGCCAACTACTTGGGTATCAAAAATCTCTTTGACTTCATGTGTCAAACTATTGTTGATATGATGAAAGAGAAAACCACTGAAGAGATGCGCGAGCTTTTCACCATTTACAAATGAAAATTAGTTGCCAAATCACTCTGCAATGCAATGAGAGGTACCTGCAATTCGCTTCCTCTGAAAATTAGGTTTAGGTTCGCTGCATTCCGTGGTATTAGCTTTATAAGGTTCGCTACAATAATTTAGGTTTAGGTTTGCTGCAATTAGTTTGTTAATATGAACATTAGATTTAGGTTCCTTGCAGTCATTTCATTCATTTTGGCATTCACTTGCTACATTCTTGCATTATGACCGCGGTCTTGCAATATAAGTGAAAGGCACTATTTGATCATTCAGGTGTTTGAAATAAAATAATGCTCAGCTCTCTTTCAATCTATTTTTTAATTAATTGCAATACATTTATTACTGTATTATTGCCTTACTGTAGGGATGTTGTTATTACTCATATGTATTGTTATTTCTTATTACCATACTATAGGGATGTTAGTAGTCATGTGTACTCTAATGATGTTATTACTGAGTCTAACCACCTTCATTCTCTTACACAGTATTCTAGTATTATTATTTTTTAAATATGTTAAAAAGTAAAAGTTTAAATTAACATTGAAAAGATTTTACTTACACCGTAAAATGTTTAAAATTATTTACAAAGTTTTATAAATTATTATTATTTATATTAAAAAATGGGTAATAGAAAAGTTAATAGAAATTTTTATAAACTGTTTTACTTCCCTTCAAAAAAATTGGCAATAATAGAGTTGATATTGTTGTCAATAATATATAATTTAGTTTTTTTATTTAATAAATATGATAATGATGATCATTTTTATAATTGCTAAATACATTTAGCCAAAAAAATATAAAGAATTAGTTAGTTTTTATATTATGTAAAGTGATATATTGCATAATTTCTCAATGTTTTAATCCGGATTTGAATTTTGAAACTAACACTTAATCTTAATGATGAAAATATTATTTTTGTGTTCTCAAGTGGAGGTTACAAATCCTGGATTCCACTATAGTGAGGGTGTTATGTTAGTTTTTAATGGATTTTTAAACCTTTAGATAATAGTATAAATTATAAAACTATTTTAAATTTATAATTTTTATTTTTTTATTTTAAAAAGTTATAAATATATATACTATTTTTGTGTTCTAGGGGTGGAGGTTACAAATCATGGATTCCACTATAGTGAGGGCTTTATGTTAGTTTTTAATGGATTTTTAAATCTTTAGATAATAGTATAAATTATAAAACTATTTTAAATTTATAAAATACTTTTTTTAATATTTTAATTTGTTTTATTTTCATATTTTTGACAAGAAGTCAAAAATAAAAGAATATAATGGATTGTTTTATTATTATTAATAAAAATGCTGAAGGGGGACATAAATAACATAATTGTTGCATGAGTGATTGGTGACCCACAAGAGGAGAAGCAGTGGTTGTAAGCACCAAGAGGCTAGCATTGGATTTGAATTGAATATGATAATGCAAAAGATGGCACATTAGGGATTTTTCTCTTATGGTTCACGGATCATGCTCGGGAGTTTTTTTGTTTTTTTCTTTTCTTTATGTTCATATATATTTCAAAGTGTTTTCAATAGGATTTTCACTTTTGTATATTTGTATCTAAACCCTAGCAAAATTATTTTATGTTTATGCATCTATATAGAAAATATATTTACTATACATCTGAATCCAATTTTGATTCTTTAGTAATCGGTTTATAGTATCGACCTATCCTACACCCAGTTAGAATGCATTTTTGTGGTTCACTAAAACCCTAATACCCTAATAGAATATTTTCTGTATATATATTGCTAAGAGAATGTGTACACTAATAGATTACAATGATCCTAAACCTAATGACATGCCCTCAGATTCATGTTCAAATAAGCTAATTGTTGCCTCAGAAGTACCCTATGTTGTACAATGATTTATCAATTAATTTTCATTATAAATGGTGAAAAGCTCAGGCATCTCTTCAGTGGTTTTCCCTTTCATCATATTAGCAATAGTTTGACACATGAAATCTAAAATATTTTTTATAACCAGATAGTTGGCAGCCTTTGTAAGTTCAAAAAGTGTGGCACGATCTTGTACAAGAGGTTTGACGAACTCCTTGTCCCAGTTTTTTACAATATCGGGTGATACATTCCGACCATCAAGAACATGGTATCTGCAATATTTAATAACCAAATGCAGAACATTGGCGGAGACAGTAGGCAAAGGAATGGTAATTTTGGTGGCCAAGTCTCCCATCGTCCTTTTTATGACGCTTGAAGTCGATGCCACCTCAGTCCCCACCTCAAATATTTTGCTATCGCATCTCTGCAATCAGACAGTATTATTGTTATCATTGCATACTTCCATGGCCATAAGCATCTCCGTCTCACTCATGATTTAAGCAGATGGAAGATGTATATATAAACATAGGGAGATGGAAAATATTTGATTGCTCTTAGATGTCCTCTTATCACCTTATCACGAATTCATAGTAGCGAGATTCTATTCAAACCTTTATATAGCATCTATTACAGGGACACACCATCCATGGTATGAGGCCCTTGAAGATTGTAGTATGGCACTGAGATACCACGCAATTCCTCCAATGCCCCTGCACAACAAAAGTTACAAAATTTTATTAGAAAACCAACATAGGAAAGAGGCAAGGTCAAGTTCGCAAGGGTAGTTTCTAGTCATAAATTCACAGCTAAAGAGAATATCCATGCAAACCAAATTTGGAAGGGGTTACTCCACCCGGAAGAAAAGAGCCCGAGGTAGATAAAAAAGGCAATTTCACAGTATAGAAGAGAATGTGGAAAATGTAGATAAGAAACACCCATGCACAAGATGGTAGGTGAACATGAACATTGGCGGGGCTATTGGATGTTGAAGGAGAAATCATGGAATCCTAAGGGAATAATACACTAGGAGGAGGAATAACAATAGTCCCATGGCCATGGGAAGAGGATTAAAATGATCTCATGAATAATCATAGAATCCACAATAGAAGGAATTGGAGACTAGAAAATTTTGTTTGCAGCCCAATGGGCATGAATCACCACCCAACACCCACAGGCCAATGAAGATGCAGTGATCGCAAGGCCATCTCTCGGCAGGTCATGAAAGGGAGCCTCAACAACAAAGAAAATGCGAAGAATAATGCCAAAATAACCTGGAAAGAACCAACAAACTACACAACTAGCGTAAAATGCAAAGAATAATGCCAGAATAACCTGGAAATAACCAACAAACTACACAACTAGTGTTGTATGGATTTGCACAAAATATTAATAATGACAAACAAAAAAAATTCCATCATAAGAGAGAAGAAGGGAAAACCCTAGCTCATTTGGGAGGCAAAAAAGGATCATCGTCAAATAACACTAGCGAATACAGTGGGCCCATCCACCATAAATGGGCCACAAAGAAGCTAGTCTTCTTTGCAACCCCATAGTAGAAACAACGGATCATGTAATAAGCTTAGCCTAAGTTTTCTTAAAGTGTATTAGAGCATCTATTATGTAAATAAGTAGGTCCCTTATTATAAAAGTTGAATCTATCATCTAATACAAACATGGCTTATTGAGAAAAGTAATTTTCTGCTCCCATTTTTGTTTGCCCCTAGGTTTAGGTATTTCACTATTGTCGAGTTTCTAGCATTTGTTCTTGGTTTTCTGAGTGTTTTGCTTGGATATGGTTGTTTGATATTTTTTTTTAAGTTTTTAAGCCTCCTCCTTGAATGATAGAGCTCCTTGTGGCTCCTCTCTTCTTTCCCTCCATATTTATGTGTTTCCTCTTGCATTTTCTCAACTCCATGGCTTAGCATTAGCGCCCTCTAGAAGCCAGTGCGCCCTTCCTCATGGATGCACCGTGTCTCCATATTTTGGAATGCCTCCACATCGGTGAGTACCCTAATCCATTGGCTACCCAAACTACTTGACGACATCAAATTCCAAGAATATTTTTCAAGTGAATAAAGAGGGGATCTATACCTTGGTATTGCGCCCTGTCTAGCTTTTTGAGCAGCTCCAGTATGTGCAGATTTTCCTAAGAAGAGGTTAGATCTCCTCCTATGGGAGATCAATTGGTGTCAGAGCTTCGAGATCCGAAGGAGAAGCAACAGAAGAGAAAGATCTTCAGTATGGTTTGCAAACATAATTTTTTTTTTTTTTCATGATTTTCAGTAGATCTCACACCCTTCTCAGGGTTTCTTACAATTGACGGTAGATTCACAGATCTTATTTCCCAAGGCGCTCATAGATCTCCACCATAGAGAGGAGATTCATAGATCTTCATGCCCATAGATCTCTCCCTCTAGTAAATCCTTTGTTTCTTAAGCTCATAGCCCCTAGTGCATTGCTCCCTCTGTACTCAACATAGAGCATAAACAAGATTTCTGTAAAAAATGTGGCCTCCAATCCTTCATACTCCACAAGATGCCTCCCATAAGAGATCCATTATCCATTGATTCTGATTCAAATGCGTCTAATCTAGTCCAATACCTCGCATCCGCTCTCAATGAGTTAATGAGGATGCAACAACAGACCAACCCAGATCCATATCGGTTAGATATTCGGTTCCAGCTCCCTAAGTTCGCTAGAAAAACCAATGGAGAGGTTGTGGATTCAGGGATCTGCAGCCTTTCCACCTATTTCAAGACTTGCATAGGCCTTACCGAAGAGAGAAAGCTATAGATTGTAGCATTACAGTTGGAAGGACTTGCTCAAACTTTGTGGGACATAGAGCATGAAAATACCACCTTGGTGGTAGACATTGGAGACTCAACAGAGTCTTCTTCTTCTCAACCGATCAACACTTGGGCTCGAATGTGTGAAACATTGAGAGACCATTTTTACCCACCCGGGTATCTTCAGTCTTTAGGGATCCTATGGAACCATCTCCGCCAACTACCTACATAAGGGGTACAAGCCTATATCGAAAACTTCTCCAAGCTTTGACTATTGCTCCACATTCCATACCAAGAAGAGGTATTAACCCTTAAGTTTAATTATGGTTTATTTGTTCAGTTCCGTAGAGAAGTTGAGATATTTGAAAATTCTACATTAGATAAATATTTTCAAAGAGCATTGGTAGTTGAAAGGAAGGTATCTTCTCAAGGTCGTACTCCTCAATCCCGTCCCAACCAGAATACCTCTGCTTCACAAACTCCCACAACCAATACTTCATCTCGCTTTCCCTCCACTCATCCTACAAACCAAAATTCCAATACACCGTGGTGTTCCTTCCACAAGACTAATTCCCATAATTCTTCATATTGTCGCATTTTAAAATCTCTCAAGACCAACGAAACTCTCTTCCTAGAAGCTACTTCATCCCAACCTGTAGGGGACATTGATGAGGTTTCTCTTGAGAATCCTACTGAAGTAGATCCCTCATTGATCTTAATGACATCTGAAGATTCCAACTCGTCTACCCTACCCTTCTTTACTCATGACTTCCAAATAAAAAATTCCTTGGCCTTGCTCATCATGCACAATGATAGCCATAAAAATTTGGTTTCACAAGAGCTAGTGTAGTGCCTCCATCTACCCACTACTCCTCACCTGAAACCATATCTAACACTCACCCACATAGGATGAATGAGACATTATGATCTTAAAAAAACTTGTTGAATTATGATAGTTGCATGTAGCACCCCTTTCGAGAAGAATTGTTTTGTTGCGAATGTAATGTACAATTAAATGGTTGAAGCTAGTGATTGTTCTTAGTTGTCCACATTTTGTGCATAAGGTTCTGAGGCATTTATTGTAGCTCCTTCTTTCACAAAATATTCATCTATAACTCGAGAACAGAGGTTGTCTCTGTAACATATGCAAATGAGATTGGTATGAATATATGAAGACTTGTCAACTAAGAATTTACCAAAGGCACTGCAGTAGATCGAATTTTGGTGGTTGTGTCATCAATCAAAGCACATGTCAAAGAAGTGGTCACTCTTGGAAACCCGATGGTATCTGGTTTCCTCCCTAGAGAATGTGCGCAAGTTCTGCGTCATCTCACTAGTACAAAATGAGAAATTAATGACTAAAAAAATGACTAAAATTCGACTATAAACGACTATTTTTGAATTGGTGACTAATAATATCCGATTTGCACTATCTTATCTTTAGTCGTATTTCACTAGTCACTAATTGGTTGAGTTATTAGTCATTGATAGTCGCTGATTAAGTCATTGATTTAGACATTGATACTCATTGATTTAGTCACTGATTTAGTCATTGATTTAGTCATTGATACTCACCGATTTAGTCATTGATTGTCACAATTAATGACCAAATATACGACTAAATAAACTACTAGATAGCCTTCTAGAGTTGTTCATAACCTCACTATGTAGACAGTAATGTCAAGAAGATTATGATGGCGTGCCATTACACTACACATATATTATATGCGATTAAAGTGAATGTGGGTATTCACTGTTAAGTTCCTTTGAACTGTGCAGTGCCAGGCGATAACTGCCTTCCTAGTCACACAAGTCTTGTTCTTCCCTTCCATTTTCTTCCATCCCGCACCACACAACACCATCTGAAATGCCTCCTTTTGCTTGTGCAATAATTACGAACCGACTCCATATATCGACTCACTTCATATCCCAATCTAATAAGGTCCTCATTTGGGACAATTTCTATAAAAAAATTCCATATTTCCTCATCTTCTTCCATCTTCACTTCATATCCCAATCTAGCTATATAATTTCCCGAGCTTTTGTTCTAGAACCTCATTGTCAAGTTGTAATATTACATCAGTGTGTTACTGTTCGTTTGATTAGCAACAGTAGTGTGTTACTGTTCAGACTCCTTTTATTGGATCAATTCTGACACAATACTGTTCGAACTTAGAAATTTCAAACAAAACAGAAAGTGTCTTTATGCACTGAAGTGAGCTTCATTTGAATTGCATCTTCCCCATTGTG
The DNA here is from genome assembly GCA_027924585.1 of Larix kaempferi. Lineage (NCBI taxonomy): Eukaryota > Viridiplantae > Streptophyta > Pinopsida > Pinales > Pinaceae > Larix > Larix kaempferi. The sequence goes on along the minus strand of BSBM01000767.1, from coordinate 7,978,012 downwards.
CTCTTAGAAGTCCATTAGCCGTAGAATCTTCCCCACGGTGCTCTTAGAAGTCCATTAGCCTAAGTATTCCACTCCTATGTCCATCCTCTAATTTGAAGGAGCAGAGCAGTCTAATAATGTAGCAAAATCCCACGCACTAATATGAGGGAGCTTTTAGAAATCTTCCCTCCCTTATCCCATCCTATGACTTCGAAAGTCAGACTTTCTATTGATCTGGAAATCTGATTAGAAATTAGAGATCAAAATTCAATCAAGATTATTCCTGAAAAATGGGATCCCTTTGCTACAAGATCAATCAAGATTGTCTTACTCCTAATCTAAAAATGGGATCCCTTTAATCAAGATTATCGTACTCTGAGGGCCTAATTACACAGAAAGCATGTATGATACACCAACTTGTATTTCAAGTGACACCTTAGTAAACACTCTAAGTTTTACCTAGACCCATATGGTAAATGTTCGGGAAACAATTTAACTGATGGAGTATGCCAAACACACGGCAGCAGCTTGGGTCTGGCAGATCGTGGAGCTAAAGATTAATCAATTGGGTGCAGAGGGTTTCAGACGTTCATAGTCAAGGTTCAATTCACATCAGAACTTGCACTTAGCAAACCAGTTCCATAATGATACCAGTAATCTTCGAGTTACTGGGCTTTGATATCAATAGTCTTTGGCTCTTTTCGATCAGCATTACTCGGAAGCATTATAGGCTCTGCTAGGTGTGTCTTGCCTGGGTCCATTTTCGACGTTGGCTTCTATCTCAGAATCCCCGAAGGTACATATACAAGGATTTTCCTTCGCCCCAAAAAATGAAAAATGGTGAACACACTCGGGGATAGCATTATTATGTCATGAAAATAATAATAATGGTGAACACACTCGAGGATAGCTGGTAGCTGTATCTTGTTTCGAACGTTTGAACATTGATGCGGTCTATTTCTTTGCTTCCTTCCTTCACTGATGCATGTCAAGAAACAAAAGTGTTAGTATTGGTGGAAGCGCTGCTACTAGTCTGGTCTATCTCCAATGTTGGAAGCTACAATGTTCTTGAAAAGGTACATTGGTTTGATTCTTAACTATTCTTGTATCTTTGGAAAAAGGTTTTTAAGAAAATTTGGTGAATCTAAGAGTATTAGTTACAAACATCAAAGTCTTAAACTCCTTATATTTTCAAATCTTAGATTAGGCATGGGCTAAAAAATTATCAAAAATATTCTTCTTTTATGGTTGTGGTTTGTAGATTGAACAATGCACAATTATATTTCATTCACAATTATGAAACTCCAAATTCTAAGAAACTCAAATTCCAAGCTCTAAGAATGTTATAAAATAATTTTATTGATAATGATGATACTGGTTATTAACATCCATTTAAACTAATTTTTAATATATTAAACCTTAAAAAATATATTATCAATTAAAATAAACAATGAATCAGATAAATAGAAATATAAAACTTAACGAACTTAACGAATTATAAAACCAACAAGTAGAGGTACATTCACATGTAACCATTACAACGACAAAGATAAAGCAATTAACATTTCAATCGAGGGAAAACGATCGAACGAGACACTACACATAAAACTTGCTGAGACTAAGACTGTTGTATATCTGCACCCTTCAATCACCACCTTAAGGTGCTCTGAGCTTAGTCACAATTTTGTTCTAGCTACCGAACTTGTTTACTGTCACAATTTCCTTCAAGTGACTCTGCAATTCTTTATCATAATGTCTATGTTAATTTTCCAGAACGTTTATGTTAATTTTCCGCCCATGCAACAACGAGCAAATCCAGACAATAACTCCTCGAGTGGATATATTTCCTGACAATCTCAATTGCCATGTCTTCGGCAGTAGTTCTCTCATTGGGATTGAACTTGAGCTCGCAACACAGCCTCAAAATAAAAGTAAAAAATTAATGACTCTACTTAACATTTCATGTGAGTAACCACATCTTATTTTTTTGATCTTATAACCACTTTCCCATAAAAAAAATGCTCACGGAGACACAAAAAATCATAGTATATAAACTCGGTAGAAGATGAGAGAACAACCATATGTAAAACAAAAATGATTTAGACTTTGAATGGGAGTAAACACAACTTGTTCATCTTCTCTTAATTGTCAATATAATTAAAAACATATCAGAAATCTAAAACATGGCTCACACTCTATAAACTATCACCATTCAAAGGTATCAATTTGGAGAACAATGATGGAACAGTATAAACACAAACATAACTATGTCGAATAAAGTGATTTTTGGGTTGTAAAAATGGATAGCGCATATTTCTTCATAACTAAAACACTCAAAAACAAATATATTTTCAAATTTCAACCTTACTGAAAAACCTAAACGATCAGACCGATGTAGTAAAAAATGGTAAATCCTTTTCGTCCACTGATGAAGCTATACCTCCAGCTCGAGAAGGCATCCAATGTGCTGGTGGAAGCGCTGCTACTGCTACTGGACTGGATGAGTTGGTCACGATGATGGAGCTGATCCACCCAAAAATGAATAAATCTGAAAACGTAAATTCTGAAACTGCCCCGCATGGTTCCTCATGGCCTATTTCGCACGAATCAACGGAAAAAGATGATGAAAATATACAGCTAAAGTGCCCAGGAACTTGGTGGAGGAGAGACACTAGTCCAATGGCAGCCTACCATGTGGAGAAGAGACTGCCCCAATGGCAGCCTGCCATGTGGAGGAGAGACTGCACCACGTGGCGGAGAGATACTGGCCCAACTAGAACATATCCAACATCGAACAAGCCAGTCATATAAAATTACTTTTAAAAAGTCAAAGCCAATATTCTTTGTACGGCACGCTGAAATCGGACAACATTCACTGTACGACACAGTGCCATTTGGCCAGTCTCTTTCTGCCATCTAGAACGATGCCATTGGTCCAATCACAATGACACTTCGCATGCTGCCATTGCGCTAGCCTCTCACCTCCATGTGGCACATTCTAGTTGGACCAGCCTCTCACCTTCACGTGGCACGTTCTAGCTGGGCTATCCTCTCATCTCCACTTGGCCCAACCAGAATGTGCCACTTCGAAGAGAGATTTTGACCCAACCAGAATGTGCCACGTGCCAGAGAGATTCCTCCCCAACCCGAATGTGCCACGTGGTGGAGATATTCTAGCCCAACCAGAACATGCCATGTGTCGGAGAGGTTGGCCCAACTAGAACGTACCATGTGGAGGAGAGGCTAGACCAACCAGAATGTGCCACATGGAGGAAAGGCTGGCCCAACCAGAATGTGCCATGTTGAGGTGAGAGGTTGGCCCAACCAGAATGTGGCACGTGGAGGTGAGAGGCTGGTGCAATGGCAGCGTGCCAAGTGTCATTGTGACTGGCCCAATGGCATCGTGCCAGATGGAGGAAAGAGACTGGCCCAATGGCATTGTGTCGTACAGTGAATGTTGTTCGATTTCAGCATGCCGTACATAAAATATTAGCCTTGACGTTTTTAAAATAGTTTGATGTGACTTGCTTGTTCGATGTTGGAATCGGATATGTGCGTGTAGTTTTTCTGGTTTGGGAATTAACACTGTGCGATGCAAGCCTAGGCATGGTTTTATTCGTTGCATATGGGGCTTCAGTCCCGTCTTAGTGAACAGATCGTCCATCGCAGAAAATATGAAGAGTTGGGCCTCGTTGCGAGAAGCCGACATGGTGGGATTCGGGGGAATGTAATGCAAAGAAGGAAGGAAACAAGTCTCTTTGCTAAGATAAAATCTCTCAAGAATATTCATCTGAAAGTCCAGGATTTTCTGATCAAAAGACTTGAATAGCCTGGAATTCTCCATGAAAGTCGAGAAAGGAACTCTGCATGAATCTGGGGGACAGTAATAGGAATAATCCACCAGATAAACTGCACGAGGCATTGACATGAAATACATAGTCGCTATGAATGCCACAAGCCCTGTACATGACATTACATGGACAAGATTGAACTCAAGATTAACCTTCCATAGCAGGATTACATCGTCCAGCCCAATTCATCCAACCTCTAAGCCCAATCCAACCAGCAATGGAACCAGCAGAAACAAAAGAAAATATCTAGTTAAATACTGATATCCAAGCCTCATGTATTTCAACTTCACAGTCAGGAGAAAATCAGGCAGGCCATGACTGCTTGAACCTTCACCTTCACCTTCACCGCCCATGATTCAAAGTACCAACATCCCCGGACCTCAAAAATCAAAAACGACGATTAAAACAACACAAAACTAGATGTTACAGCCAAATTCATCAACCTAGAGGCTAGAATCTGGAAACAAAAATATATATGAAGACTGTAATATCTAAAGAATGTCTTACTGGTTGTTATTGCATATAATTATTTATGATGATGCAGCTACACATTAATGGTTCTAGTTGATGGGAATTGTTTCAGGTCTCTCAACTCCCTCAAAAATTTCAGATGCCTTCCCAGGGAACCTTTTATATGGTTTGAATTGTCCCCATTTTGTCTCAATAATAAACTTCACCATCACTTGTTGGCCTCCAATGTAATGCGCGTGTGTATTACAAAGCATTGACAGTGCTCCTTCCGAAGTAAAAATCTCCACAGGTCTTCATCATAAAGGCCATTGTTAGTGGATTAAAGATATGATATCAGATAGAATATCACTCTTAACACATAAACGATTTGAAATCTAGCAGATTCGAAGAAGAAGAGTATGTCCGCAAGAATGGGAAAGTAGAACTATGAGAGTTGAAAGATTTAGATGGAAAAGATGCCTTACTATTGAATGGAGGCCTTACTAGCGAAGCGGTACTTATTACTGAAGTAGCGATCCAAATATTCAAAGAAGACGTTAATCCAATGGAGCATGGCCTTGTGAATTTTCCCGCATTTGGAAAGCTCTCTCAACATTCTCAACATTAACTGAGATTCACTCTATTCCCTCAAAGCCGGTGAAACCAGTGAGGTAATGTACTTTTTAATGGAATCCCTGCATCTATCATAGAGTTGGTCAGAATAGGATCGTCCCTTCTGTGTGCACATATTGTAGACGATAGTGTAAAGAACCACGGGCTCGTCCACAGTCACCTGACAGTTGGGATATCCCGCTTCCAGTCAGCTTATAATATCTAGTATAGATTTATAAATAAAATCCCAACCTTCTTCTAGCTCAATGATATTGTTGCTTGTCTAAATGGTAATTTCTATAAATAGTTTAGATCAAGAATGTAATGGAAATTCATTAATTTTAAAGATAATTTATAAATTCTGTAGTGTTCATGTATATGAATAAGATTTGGTGTGGTAGAAAACATGTTTCACATCAATGTTAGTAGTGTTCATTTTTCCAAATTACTAACATTGTTATTATATGTAGATTGTAAAGAGGAAGAACAACAAGTGTTGGGACCCTCTGAAGATCCAGAACCAAAATACTACTATTACCATTTATTGTCATGTTTTCATTGGCATTAGCACTCCTCAAGAGGATATATCAAGAATAAAAGGTATTCTTTGAGATGCTATAAGGTCTTGCTCTTGCTCGAGAGCATGATCACATTGTTTAGTTGATTTTGGGGAGCTATTTCACACATCAAACTAATGAATGCAATCAATGTAACACACACAAATGTACACCCTCACTTGGGAAGATGAGTAGTAGACCTATATTGCTTGACGTATTTATGGAACATTATTAGAGAAAGTTAATAAAAAAATTATGATACCATATGACCGATTCTTCTAATTAGTAATGCCTAATAGGTCACATGTCCTAAGTTTTGTTTATGTCTATTCATATGAGTGCATGCCATAAAAATGCTAAGAGATTCCTAGAGTATGTAGATAGAATCCAAAGATACTCACACATAGTCAAACTAAACAATGTTTGAGGATGTAACTCAAATGATAGAGCAGTAGATTTGCACACGCAGGGTATGCTACATCTCCATTTTCATTTCATTTTGAATGGGGTCAAATGGCATAGTAACAAATTTTAGTTTATGTGCACCTTAATTGTAGAAAACACTAGTGACATTTTAAGTTTTTAAGGGTAGGTAAGCATTGGTTCTTATTACCAAATTTAATATAATTATGTAGTGCTTTGACAAAATTCATATAATATGATAGAAAGATGTCGATAGACATCTTGTGATAGCATATACAATTATTATCTAAAAAGATGAACAGAGAGATCAATCAATGACAATCACCTTAAATTTATTCAATTTATTTATTGGAATCCTCATCTAACACTTATACCATGGGATTTTGGGAAGACATAGTCTCAACTAACTTACACGTTCAAGTGGAGAGGACAACATATCAATTTATTTATTGGAATCCTCATCTAGCACTTATACCATGAGATTTTGGTAAGACATAGTCTCAACTAACTTACACATTCAAGTGGAGACGACAACATAGTTTCGATATGATAGATAGATGTTGGTAGACATCTCAAGATATCATATATAAGCAATATTTAAAAAGATGGACAGAGAGATCAGTTAATGACAACAACCTTCAATATATTTATTGGAACCCTCATCTAGCATTCATACCATGAGATCTTTGGAGGATAGTCTCATCTAAGTAGCACATTCAAGTGGTGAGGACAACATATTTGGAATAGTGTTAGACTAAATATCTTGAGGTTACTGTGCTTCATCCATAGTCACCGCATTGCAGGATTAGGTACAAGTCATGTGGTAATACAAGTTGGGTACAACATATTTGGAATAGTGTTAGACTAAATATCTTGAGGTTATTGTGCTTCATCCATAGTCACCACATTGTAGGATCAGGTACAAGTCACGTGGTAATACAAGTTGGGTTTGAAATTACATAAATATTAATGTACAATGTTTGGAAAATAATAATTACTTCTGTTACTTGAAAATTAAAATTAATATAGATTTATGTAGCAGGTTCCTCAAAGAAAGCTAATATTTGGATAAGTTGTTGGAATTTGACAAAGGTCAAGACCTCAACTCAATCAAGTTCAGCTGACATATGTAATTGCAGAGCACAAATCAGATCAGGAAGATCAGAAAGTTCATGCTTTTCATCCATACATGTTTCTTGATGTCAGTGTTCATATTTACTAGTATCAACTCTTGGGAATGCTCTGGCTCAGGCTGAAAGATGTATTGCTATTTCTTGGTCTGATAGGGAGATTGTAGTTGAATGCTCAAAATTGGAGTGTTTTCTTTGGCATCATTATCAAATACTCATAAATCTGCTACAAACCAATCTACTACTGGTATTTCCATTTCAAAAAGTGTTATAGAGCTACTAGAGATTTTTTTATTTCTTCACATTTACATGCTTATAACACACATGTTTTGGTCATTATAGAACACATCTATACCAATATTCTTGACATTCATTTCCAAACGCATTTGCTTGTTAAAATGGTAATCTTTATGGACCATACTTTGAGATCTCAAGGGAAATTAAGAACATGTGTGAAATGGAAATCTAGTAGTTTGAAAAGTGGTTTAATTTTTTTGCATGGTGTTCCTGTATCTGACAACACTGTTATGAGTATCTATGGTGTACGGGGGATTTTTTTTTTTTTTTCGCATTGTTTAGTGACTCCATTCCATGATTTACGTTTATTACTTTTACTTTTTGAAATCAAGCCAAACAATTTTTTTTATGAAACTTCTTATAAATTCCAAAGTTACATGCTTTGCTTAAAGCACATGATCTATGTCAAAGGTTGTGTTCATAATTTGATTTTTATTTTTACTTGTAGACATAATATGTGTCATTCAATTAATCTTTTTATATATGCTTTAGAAAGATCCATTTCCATACATGTTAGTAATAATATGAATTTTTTAAGATTTTGGGAACAAAAATTCTAATGAGCATAATTGATGAGATATTTTGAAATACCTAATGCATATTAACACGAAGGAAAGGGAATCTAAGGAAAGGCCAAAAGTAAGGAATCAGGACATCATCTGGAAATTTAATTTTCCCAAAGAGCCTAAGTGAAGAAAGAGATTCTAATGCTTTTCTATGAAAAGTCCCTAACACATGGGTTAGTGTAGGATTCTTCCTTTTGTATGGGTTTCCAATTCAAAGAAACCCATTTGTCATATGAGTATAATAGCAATTGTGGACAAATTCCATTGAAGCAAAATACACATTAAATAAAAAATTAATTGTGCTTGAGATTCTCTTGTTGTGGGGATCATAGGACTAGAGTTAAAACCATATAAATGAACTAGCATGGGATTTCAACAAGATCAATGCGAGTTAAAACCAACAACCACATTATATATATACACAACGAAGTTTGTAGCAATGTGCTTTATTATGTACCATAAACACATACAAAAATAACTAATAGACAATGTTTTATAATTATACTGGTTGTGGCCAAACTCCTTTGAAACAATGTATTGAGGTATGCTTCAAGTAAAACTTTATTGTTATTGAGCTTCTCTTGCTATGGTGATCATAGGACTAGAGTTAGAACCATAGAAATGAACTAGCATGGGATTTCAACAATATCAATGTGATAAAACCAATAACCACATACTATATATACACAACAAACTTTGTAGCAATGTGCTTTATTATGTACCATAAACACATCTAGACAATGTTCTATCTCCCACAACTTTTCTTTTACCACACAAATGAAAATAAAAATATATTAAACATTAATTTTAATAAAATTATCAAATATTTTCAATGTTTAAATGTATATTATTTTGTTAATGTGAAAGTGTCACTTCACCTCTTACACACATTCTTTATCTCCTATAAACTAATCACCCAAGTCCTCTATCAATAAATATAGCTACCATTTTTCTCACCAATAATTATAGTACAATGTGAGTTCTTGTTCATTTATTAACAATTACATATATCGAGAATTGAACAATACCTAATATAATAAATACAAATTTATACTTAAATATGATAATAAAATAGTAATAAATGAAATTTCCTTAAATCCATTATATATTTATCAAGTATGGAGAGAGATCAAACATTTTGCCATACAAACCTCTTTTTGAGTGAACAAACTTATTGAAGTGTAAACATTATTTAGAGTGCAAAAAATTTGAGGAAAATATTCCACCTTATGGATGTGCAAACATTATTTAGAGTGCAAAAACTTTGAGGAAAATATTCCACCTTGTGGATTTGATCTTTGTCAATGCTTGATAGATTTGGGATTAAGATGGATCACTTGCAATTGTAAATAAATTTTAAATTGATTTTCCTAATATATGCCCATATTTTATTTCTTTTTACATGCATAATAGTCTTATTTTTAGATATTATGTGAGCCAAAATGTGAAGGTGGGTAACACTTTTGTGAGAATCAAGTCACGGAAATTTGAAATCACCACTTTTCGATCGAACAAGAAAATTTGAAATCACGACTTTTCAATCGAACACATCTACTTTTTTGGTCGAACAATTGTTCAGCCAAAAACCTTTTTTATATATATGTGGCAAAAGTTTTGTTGAAGAGTAATTTTTCGATCGAAAACATTCTTTCGGCTGAAAACACTTTTTTATATATATGTGCTCAAAGTTTTATTGAAGAGTTTTGGCACCTTCGAAGAGATTTCGATGCCCGAAACCCTTTTTTATATATATGTGCCAAAATTTTTGTTGAAGTGTAATTGTTTGGTCGAAAACATTCTTTCGGTTGAAAACCCCTTTTTTTATATATATGTGCTAAAAAAATTTGTTGAAGAGTTTTGGCACTTTTGAAGAGATTTTGGTGCAGTGCCACCTTGCATTCACCACCTTGTCACTGCATCTGCCACCCTTTTGGCACTAAATAGAGCTTTCGACATAGTTCTAACTGGTACTAGACGAACATACATTATCTCCCTGACAGCGGAAGTAATAGAGCCACTCTGTGTTCACCACCCCATCACTACATCTGCCACCCTTTTGGAACTGAATAGACCTTTCGACACAGTTCTAACTTGCTCTAGATGGACATACGTTGTCTCCTTGGAAGCATAAGCAACATAGCCACCCTACGTCTTCCACCTCGTCACTCCATCTGCCACCCTTTTGGCATTGAACATAGATTTTGACACAGTTATGACTGGCACTAGACGAACATATGCCATCTCCCTGGGAGCATAAGTGACACTTGCACAAAAATTATCATTTTTTTCAAACCCCAGGTATGTCGAATTTTTTAATTCTTAGTTCAAACTTAATATTACATGTATGTAGTTGTGTTAGAGAGATTAATCAGTCTCTGTTGTTGTTGATTTAATTTTTTTTGTTGTCAGTGAGTTTTCTAGGTGTGTTCATCTGCCATTGCCAATCCCAACCCCGACTATGTCAATCGCTCACTCCATGAAACACACTGTTTTTTGGGTGATTTTAAATGTGAATGTGTTTTCCATAAAATATGTATGTGGGAAATATGGTTCTCCATAAAATATGTATGTGGGAAATATGGTTCTCCATAAAATATATTGAAGCATGCCTAGGTATAGGCGTGTCGAAGTAATCAAGCAATGAAATCTTAATTTGACACCACCAAACCCAGTCGTCATCAATTATTCTTATACAAAGCATATATTTAAAATATAGCCCTAGATATTTAATAAACCCAGGCTTATTATGTATGCAATTTTACCATCTTTCCTCGGTGTCTTAAACGTGATAGAGAGTAGAAGTTGAAGGCTTCCATCTCACTACACTTGCAATACAAAATTTCACAAATTGTTGTCTGTCTAGAGTCTAGACTTTAAAATTCCAGTTTGGTAAACATATAAATGGTATAGTTCCCACAAGAAACTATAAAAACTTCATGCCTTGATAATCCCTTGCTTTCAAAATTTTTGGTAGTAAAGTGCTGCATTAAAATTGCTCTAGACCTTACGAGGAGGTGCCACTACTAAGAGCTTGTGTAACATCCCCTATTTTCATAAAAAATTAAAACTTTTGAAAACGTCATTAAATATGAAAATTATAATTGCAGAATAATAATTGTTTATTACGATAACATTAATTAAAAGGTTGTTAGTACTAAACATAATTTAATTTCTGTTTTAGCAGCAATGTGATAGTGACAGCTTTAACATATAATTAGCAAACATGATTATGATAACAAATGAACTAACAGGTCAGAAATATGATGTGACATTTTTTTTTTACAATGATATTGACAGGCTGACTTGTGATGAATAAGGGTGTCCTACGAGGTACCCTAGAGTTTACTTAGTTGCAACGCTAAAGCAATTTGATTTTTCTTTGTGCAGACAACAGGTAAGAAGTTTCATGACTGTGTAAATTCAAAGTACGTGTATAGTTCAATTTCAACGTCGTAGATAAATAGATTGTTAGAAATATGTTGCGACTCACCATAAGTATGCAGGTATGAATTACATAGCTATAAATACTATTTTCAAATGCTGTCTTACAACTCAATCAATGTTTAAAACATAGTTATCTATGAATGTCATCAAGCTGATAGGTTTGTCGTTGTAATCTTTGTCGTTGGTGTAGCTGGCTTTGTCGTCGTCTTAAGATAATTAATTATCTTCATATTACTGATGTAATAGATGTACCAGAAAATAATTAAATGTGTGTAATGAGAAAATATGGTAAGAAACTCATAACATTCAGTTAGTTTTCATGCTAAATATTTATCATTGAATTCATTGAAATATCTACCATATAAACTATTTATTTTTATAATTGCAATATTAGAATTTATAAGAACACAACCAATATTACAAATGTAATGTTTAAATCTATTATGTATGGCCTGTGCTAACCATAATTCTACCATGTTTAACTAAATGTGATACTTATAAGCCTTTAAGGGCTTATATATAGAATTATTCATTGTATAAATTGCATATAATGAAACTATGTCAATTTTATGACTATGGTTGTACTAACAACTATTACATAAACCATATTTTTAATATTTAAAAACTACAAATCTTACCTTGGAACTATATAAACTTTAAAATATTAATCTATATAACAACATGATTCTATAATACGACATAGACTTGGAGATATATAAATATATATAGTCGTTGGCCAATATAACACAATAATGTGTAATGTAAAACGTAACTTGGTAACCATATGAACATTGGATTAGAAATAACATAACATATAATGTTATGTCGTTATGTATCATACGTTTGAATTTATATCGTTGAAATATAAAAGTGCTAACATGCATTAAATTTGATTGACAGGTTGATGGTTGGCATGCGATACGAGCCGACGTTGGTGATCGTGATACAGGCCTATATTAATGGTCGTCCATAATATCATGGTGACGAGGACTTAACAAGCTTCCACGTAAATGCAAACTAGTGTATACAGTGACTGTGAAGATTGCCATGTAATATTTCTTGTTGATGGTCCTCCGAACTGGTTGTTGATGCATCCAACATAAGCACAATGTGGCAATGTCGTGCTATGGCAATGAATGAATCCATAATTGCAAGGGCCATGCGATACCCAATGTAAAAGCATTGGCAATGGTGATTGTTGATCGACTTTGATCGTGGACGTTGGATGTAACCCTAGAATTATGTCGATGTTTTGGGTTGACGAGGAGTGAATGTAGTTCATTGTTACGATGGTCTTGGTAGTAAGGCTGACAGGATGCTGCTTTGTACAGTTAGAAGACAATGTGGGAGGGTTTCGACACTGCGACCTGTAAGTTAGGTTTGAAATAGTGCAGGATTCGTCCTTCTGTAATGGCGTAAACATTTGTTGAGTCTTGGGTTTGCAATATTGTCCAGTTGATAGGCTAGCTGTTTCTTTCTCTGAGTTTTTTAATGGGAAGATATCTTTCTGCAACCAAATTAAAATAGTAGTTTGCTCTCGTGCGAGCCAAGGAGTTCATCGTGTATAGGCATATGTATAGAGCTCGGCTTTCAACTGTAAAGGTAAGTGACTTCTCAACTCAGAGTTTCTACTAATGTTTGGTTTACAGTTTTTAATAAGTATGATGTTTAACGCCTGAGTGTTGGTTTGGCCAGCACCGGTTTTGAAAGGGGAACATGAACCAGGGTTTGGAAAGGATGGCCATGCTCCATTCCTGGTAAGCTCCGGGTCTTCCGAAAACCCTCGTAGGTGCTCCTTTTGTCTTGATTGATGTGGGTGTTTCCAACAGTGAGTAACCAGTATTGCCATGTTTCGGCTTCGTCTGTTGGTTGATCTTTTAAGAAGATTTTTATGTTGGAGTGAAAACTCTACAGCGAAAGACCTTCGTCTAGTTACTCTACGTTTATTTTTTATACCTAGTTTCGTCCATATGGAAATGTGAAAATCATGTTTAAGAGTTTAGAGATGATGGGGATAAAACCCTGTGGGGTTTTCATTTTCAGAAAAGTAATGTTGACTGTGAATGTTGCTTCGTTTGTGAAGCTTGAACCAGAGTTGGTTCGAACCTCAAACATGGGAAATGTTTAAACTTGGAATAGACCCTGTACAATTTTTGTTTTGTAACATGTTGTAATCTTTTTGTTTTCTGAGAACAATGGTTTGTCGTCCTGGAGTGGGAATTTGTATTGGTTTAAACATTGAGCCACGACCTGATGGTTTATGTTATGAGAAATGAGAAAAGGAGCCAAGGCTCGTCTACTGTAGATATAACGTTTTTCTTCTCAGTAATGAAAAAAATGCTATTTCATTCTGTGATATTCATCTGTGTTATGTATTTGAGTACTATAGTGTAATGTCCCATAATTAGTAAAATAAAAGAAAAATTCTTCCTTTTGCTAATTGCCTAACCTGGCAAAGAATCATCAAAGTTAACTTCAGCATAATAGAAAATATGTATGGTCAAGTCTTACAGTACCCTTTCTAGGCTTGAGTGCTTCTGAGAACTTAAAATTACTTGGTTGTATGTCTTAATGATTTTGTGTATGCATTTGCATAATGGTTGTGGTAATCCTATGATCTTTACCTCATGTTGGAGTACTATCTTAAGAGTATTTCCTGCTCACTGGTTTATAGTTTCGCTTGCATAAAATGAATATCTCAAATGTTATCTCAGGTATGAATGAACTCGGGTTGATGAATCATGAAGCCCATGGTGGGGCATTTGATGGACATAAATAAACAGGGGGGGGGGAATATAACCTCGGCAGGATTGCTGAGAGGTAAGGGTGGCCTTGAGAGGTACTGGTCTTACTTAGTAATTGTGCTAATATATCATTTCTATGTTTCTCCATCTAGGTGTTTCTATCAACACTTCAATCCTTGTTCCAAGATCTCTACAAGGGTAGCAAGTTGTGGTTTATGCAAAAAGTTATTCACTAAAAGAAATAGAATACCTAACATTAAAGTTTGAAGGCACCAAAAGCCATGGTAATTGTAATTTAAATAAACATTGTGCAATTGACTATGTAAAAGTTTAAGTATGATCCTACGATCTTTAATATGGCACTTGGGGAAATCTCGAGGTTCAATAACCATGGAGTAGGTGGACATTAAATGCCCTGAGTTCTAGATGGCATTTGAGCATTAATCGTGGCCTTTGGGTTTTTGGGATAGTTATGTAAACTCTTCGTTTTTATTTCATCGGGCTCTGCTTGACATTTTTGTTTCTTCTTGGAGGACGGTTTTGTGCCAGACCGGAGCTATGCTCTTGGTCTTGGCACCAAAGAGCTATGAAAGGATGAAAGTGATACCATGCTTTGGTAAACTCAGGCGATAGTTTCATTCCACTCCTATTACGTTTTTAAGAATGTCTGGTTAAGAATGTAAATCTCAGGGTTTTAATTCCATTGGTATTGCTGGTTTTGACAGGTGAAGAAAAGTGTTTCCTCCTGCGTGGCTTGTTAGAGATGGCCAGGCCCTGCGACTTAAATGGTAAGTCTAGACCTAGCCAACCTACCCTTCCTCTCGCAGTCATGTCAAAGTGTTGTTGTATCGTTGTTTTGGGGAAGCCTCATAGAGCCCTTGGCTCGACATTTGGAATGAAACCTCGTGGGTTGCCATTTGGCTGGACCGGGGGTTCATATGTACATGCTAAATGGTTGTAGTGTTTTCTTTCTTTGTGAGAGACTATGATACTTTGTCTCTCTTCTATTTGAACCTTACAAATGTATACTGAGAGGTTTAGATGTTTAAGCATAAATCAGAAAGATATTCACGTTTTGCTACTGGGATTTGTGAAATTAGCCCTACGTTGGGACTGTGTAAATTTCTATAAGATTTTACTTTCATGGTTTCTTTATCCTATTGTGCTCTGGGTTTATGTGTTTATGTGGAATCTATGGCGTGTATAGAGTCAGTAAATGAATGAAATCTGAGCCTTTTAAGACCCTAGCTAGCTTACTGTGGATGCATTGGTAACGTAGAAGTCTGTAAAAGACAAGAGAAGGTTTGCTTACTTGTTTTAGAAGGGGATTTGACCCTCTGATCTATTTGATGTTTGAGTTGGGCACAAAATGTTTACACTACTTCTTTCGGAAATCGTAATGCGTACATGAATGTATGGATAGCAATATCGTCTTGTTTTATTGTGTTGACAGAGATTTGGAAATGGGTCGTATGGTAATTCTTAGTACTTCCATCAACATTTAATGGGTCTTGCTTTTCTGTCTAGCATGTGATAGATATAGGTTCTATGATGAAATGTATGATGGGGTGAAAATCGTACTCTGTGGGTTTAGATTCTATGCGTCTACCATACTTGTTTGTTTGGGGTGTGATTTTCGTTTTGTCACAACTAGGAGATAGAATATTTGATGGGATTCAAACCCTGGTTTATTGTGTGAATCGCTTTTTAGTCTTCTATTTATAAATACTTTGCCTGTAGTGATTTTTCATGTGCATTTGAGTGATACAATGATGAAATGAAATGCTCAGGGAGCAAACCATCATGTTTTGATGTTTGATACTAATTTCCAATCGTATTTTGAAAAGTTCTCTTGTCAAACTCGTCACTGTATAAGTTTCTAGGTTTTACTGTTATTGTCAATGGTATAATTTTTATTTAAATCTAAACAGGAAGAAGATAACGTATGTAGCGTTTGATAGGAATCGAAGTCCAATTTTGTTACCTGCATGGTTAGTAGTTTTGGAAAGAATGATAACTTAAACCTAGGATATAATAGAGAAAAAGGAATAATAGAAGTGCTATTTTAATACCGTGAGCAACATTCGACACTTCCCTATACAGAGACTACAAAAAGATTTACAGCGAATAAAGACATGACTATTCTCGAGGAAATAAACTTGCATTTTCTTAAAAATTCTTGAAATCATAAATCAAGAATGTCTAGCACAGGATAGCAGAGCTAGACCTGCTATGTTGTGCTCTGGTTTTTACAACAGAGCACTATGTAAATAAAATTTCAGGTTTAATTTTCTACGTTTTAACTTTACCAGTTTATGGAAGTAAATTTCTAAGAATTTCTATGTGCCGAAATAATATTTAGTGTACTGTGGTGTTTTCACTAACCTTACATTCGTAATTTAAAATAAACAAACATATCGTTATTTTCTTTTCAACAGCATAAGAATAGGTTTCACAACTTAGTAAATCAGTAAATAGCAGTAAATCAGTAAATAGTAAGTTTGCATGTTTACAGTAAGATTTATCATAATAGTAAATAACGGAAATTACCTGATGCTGATGCTAACCGTAAGTTGTAGCAGGTTGTGTAACCCCTTAGACAGCCAAACTGAAGTGTCCACCCTACCGACCAGCTATAATCTTGCTGGCCCTTGGAAATCAAAGGATTTCCAAGCCCCCGAGCCCACAATCTGATAATCCCGAGAGCAGTCCTTCCTTCTGTTCTCAAAATACTTCTGTTCTCCAATCAAACTTTCTGTCCTCCCAACTTCTGTTCTCCAAACTTCTTTTCTTCTCCCATAAAAAAAAAACCTCCCCTTTCTCCAAGCTCTCCCCCTCTATGTAATTTCCCTTCCTCGAGAATATCTTGGGCTTACTCCACCGCCCCAAAATCCCCTTCTCGAGCCCCTCAACACTTACTCCTATCACCAGTTCATTTATACACGGTTCTTTATAAAAATGTATAATTAATTACTCTCATGGAAAAGTTAGTTGGTTTTGGATTGACGGTCGTAAGTATTTATTACGGTGGGGATTATCACCCAAAGGTTATCCATTCGAAACAAGCTTCATTGAATACAAGTCTATCCGCCATCCTTGATATTTTAATGTTATTAATGTGATTAATAAAATATTATATAATTAGTTGCCCCCTTGTCAACTTGGACATGATGTGTCTTAATGATCCACCTTATCCGTCGAGACTACTTAGCTTGAGGTTTAAATTCCAAGATTAACATTGAATAATTAAATATCCATTTTCCATCACATCACGTTTATTCCAAAAATGATTATCTTATTATGGCTAACTTTTGAAATGGAATTAATCACACAATTTTAATTTATAAATCAATATTTTAAATCTTACTTATATTGCAATTGTTACGATAGGGATATAAATGTTGCTGGAATATTATTAATTAAGTAATAATAATAATTAGATCACCATTTATTAATTAATAATAATAATTAAATCACCATTTAACAATAATAAAAGGTGAATTAATCATAGTATTCTTAATTATTTGTTTATCACATGAGTACCCTATCATCAACATAGCATCCTTGTTCTTATAAACAAAGCACTTGTGAGGGCTTAAACAATTTTACTAATTAATTAGACACTATCATTACCCTATTCACAACAGTTCTTCTATGACAATGTTAACTGACGACACTTGTCTTAGTTTATTATTACAATGTTTTCATATAATTACTAATTCACTTATTTACACATTGACAACCTAACCATTCATTACCTAAGTTGATTGATGTATCCTTAACTCAGTTATCTATGACATTTATACTACTATTCAAGCATGACAAGTATGTTATACACCAGTAATATTGTACACGTACAAGGTGTGCATGCATGGCCAGTGTATGCACATGTCGGACATGTACTATAAACAAACCCCATTCCGCGTATGCATACTTGCTAACTAACAATAGTATCTACCCCCATGCAGAAGAGCAAGCATAATCTATAGTATAATTACTTTAACATCCTTGGTTATTTAACAGTTAACCCTTTACGATTTAACATCATTGTCTTTATGTTTACATTAGTTTAATCAATCAAGTACAGGAAGGGTGCCTACTTCCACTAACTCGGAATCAAGGAATACTAAACCCCCAACAGTGCTAACTAACACATCCTCCCATCATAACCTATGTCCAGCATCCTCCCTATCCTTCCTCTGCTAGTACAACAGTGGATGTCGGACTCACCGATCTGACCACATAAAACTTGAGAGCGATAGCGTCGGCTGAACAGCGGATCTATCCTCCCCTAGCAGGCATCCGACAATCGTCATCACAACAACATGGGGAGCGTGTCTCAGCACGGCCCTCCCACGACCTCGGGTCTCATGGAAACATAGGGTGGGAAACACATCCATCCCTCTCAACATACTGGGCCTACGCCCTTATCAACTCATACTTGCTGCTATCGGGATTATCAGTTTGTGTTATCGTATCCTCATTTTGGCTGCTAAGGTTTGCTGTATGAACATGTTTTTCCTTTCCAATATATATCAGATCAAGTAACTGGCTATCCCATAGCCCCTGTGTCCTGTAGGTTAGTGTTTTGCAAAATACAATTTATAGAAAGCATTTTCCCTTGATCGCCAATTGATCCATGTTATCATTTTATTTCATGTAACTTTTTAGCTCATCATAGATGCGTATGACATATAATATTTCAGCAATTCATATAAGAAGATGGTATCCACGTACCGAATCATACATTTCACATTTCATTAAGGAAAACATATAAACATATACTGCAATTGTAAAATAAGGAAATCATATGATAATCATGACATCATAACTGCATAACATAGTAACATCATAATCATGGTGAAATCATAAGACA
This sequence comes from Larix kaempferi, assembly GCA_027924585.1. NCBI lineage: Eukaryota > Viridiplantae > Streptophyta > Pinopsida > Pinales > Pinaceae > Larix > Larix kaempferi. The sequence goes on along the minus strand of BSBM01000767.1, from coordinate 7,959,083 downwards.
GAGTAACATCATATAATGAGGTCCAATATAGTTTACTCAGTCGAGCTGAGTTCGACAAAATATATAAGAAGTAAAGTATGGTGTGTCTAACTAATAAATATGCCGAATCGAAATATGGGCATTACATACACCCACCCTTCGGGAAACTTCGTCCCGAAGTTATGGTCAAAATAGTGAGGGAAAATCTCGACGCATGGTCTCTGCATCCTCCCAGGTAGCAGACCCTGGGCTATACTTGTCCCATTGGACCTTAACTTGGTCCACATGGCGACTACGGAGCTGTCGAACCCTACGATCAAGTATACGTAATGGTTCGACCCTGAAGGTTCCCTCGTCCGAGACCTGCAATTCCTTCCAATGAATTTTGTGAGTCTCATCAGCTATGTAATGTCGTAATACAGAAACATGAAATACATTATGAGTTTTATGCAAGTGGGGGTGGCAGCGCGAGACGATAAGCAACTGGTCCGATTTTCTCAAGAATCTCAAATGGACCTATAAAGCGAGGTGACAACTTGGTACCCTTCCCAAACCGAATGGTACTTTTATTTGGTCTGATGCGAATAAATACTCGATCCCCTACTCCATAAGTTCTATCTGATCTGTGTGCATCAGCGTAACTCTTTTTCCTATCCTGTGCTTCCTTCAGCCGCTGCCTAATTTGTATCACTTGCTCCTCCATTTCCTGAATCAATTCAGGCCCAATTAAAACTCGATCCTCTAACCTGTCCCAACTGAGTGGTGTCCTGCACGGCCTCCCATACAATGCCTGATATGGCGGCATACCAATGGAGCTGTGATGACTATTGTTGTATGCAAACTCCACTAAAGGAAGATATTTCTCCCACTGTGTCTGTTGATCCATAACATACATCCTAAGCATGTCCTCCATCACTTGATTCACCCTCTCAGTCTGTCCATCTGTCTCGGGGTGATAAGCTGAGCTTAAGTTCAATTGTGTCCCTAATGCTGACTGCATGCTTGTCCAGAATCTGGAGGTGAACTTAGGGTCTCTATCCGAGATTATCTTTTTAGGAACTCCATGAAGACGTACAATCTCATTTATGAATACCCTTGCCACATCTGTCACATCATAGGTGTCTTTGACTGGAATGAAGTGAGCACTTTTGGTCAGTTTGTCGACTACCACCAAAATAGCATTATGTCTCAGAGATGTGAGTGGTAATCCTACAATGAAGTCCATGGAAATGACTTCCCATTTAATCATAGGGATATCATGCGGTTGTAGGAGACCGGCCGGGTGACGATGATCTGCCTTCACTTGTTGACACTCAAGGCACTTCGAAACAAAACCCACTACATCCATCTTCATACCTGGCCAAAAGAAGAGTTGCTTCATGTCAGCATACATCTTCTTCACCCCTGGGTGCGCACAGTAATGCGATCTATGGGCCTCTCTAAGGATGGTTTCCCTGATATCACCTTCCTTAGGAACATACATCCTTCCCTGATACCGCAACAATCCATCTTCCTCAAGATGGTACCCCTCATACTTCAATTCCTGTTTCTTTCCATTCTGAATAGCTGAGGTTACTTTTAGATACCAACTATCGCCCAATAGTTGTCCTAGTACCCTTTCCCTCAAGTCAACCTTCAAGGGAATTAAGGAGAAAAGTCTCAGCCTTCGGCTTAGAGCGTCTGCCACCACATTCTCCTTTCCTTTGATGTAAGAGATACCAAAGTCATACTCACTCATGAACTCACTCCATTGCCTTTGCCTAGCATTCAAATCCCTTTGGGTAAAGATGTATTGCAAGCTCTGATGGTCTGTTTTAAGGGTGAAGCTTCTACCAACTAGGTAGTGCCTCCATAATTTTAGTGCCAACATTACTGCTGCCAATTCTAGATCATGCGTGGCATACTGCTCCTCATGAGGTTTCAACTTTCGAGATGCATAAGCTATTACCCCACCTTCCTGCATCAACACCGCTCCTAATCCTTGCTTCGAGGCATCGGTGCATACCATGAAATCTTTATCCATGTCTGGTACCCGCAAGATCGGTGCACTTGTCAACAATCTTTTTAACTCTGTAAAAGCGGCATCGCATTCATCGGTCCATTCATACCGGATTCCCTTGCGTTGCAAGGTGGTAATAGGTTTTGCAATTTTAGAAAATCCTTCCACAAACCTCCGGTAATAGCCTGCTAACCCCATGAAGCTGCGCACCTCATGAGCATTCCTTGGAATTGGCCAATCTTCAATGGCCTTTACCTTTTCTGGGTCTACAGAGATCCCTTCACCTGAGATGATGTGCCCCAAGTAGTGAATCTCTTTTTGGAAGAAGGAACACTTTGACAATTTACCATAAAGTTTATGTTCCCTTAAGCATGTCAAGACTAACCGCAAGTGTTCCTCGTGCTCCTTCTCATTCTTAGAATAGATAAGAATATCATCTAAGAAGACCTGAACAAAGTGGTCCAAGTATTTTCGGAAGACCCCATTCATGAGGCTCATGAATACAGCTGGAGCATTGGTCAAACCAAATGGTACCACTACAAACTCGTAATGCCCAAATCGAGTTCGAAAGGCAGTCTTAGGAATGTCGCCTTCCTTGATCCTCAACTAGTGATATCCTGATCGCAAATCAATCTTTGAGAAGACTGACGCACCTTTCATTTGATCAAAGAGGTCATCAATTCTTGGTATGGGATACCTGTTCTTCACGGTGGCCTTGTTCAAATCTCTGTAATCTATGCACAGTCGCAGAGATCCATCCTTCTTCTTAACGAAGATCACTGGTGCTCCCCACGGTGAGATACTGGGTCTAATCAGTCCCAAATATAGCAATTCTTTTAACTGGATCTGTAACTCACGGAGCTCTGGAGTTGTCATTCTATAAGGAGTTTTTGAGATAGGTTCTGCACCAGGTTTTAGTTCGATTGTGAAATCGAGCTCTCTTTCTGGAGGTAGTCCTGGCAATTCCTTCGGAAAGACATCCTTGAACTCAGAAAGTACTGGGTACGAATTCAAGGAAGGTCCTTTACTATCGCTCACGGCCTCCACTACGAACAACTGGCATCCTTGTCTTAGGCACCGCTTAGCTTTCACCATAGAGATGAAACGGAGGGATACCTTCCTCTTCAAGCCTTGGATTTGAATTGTCCTTCCCTCGTCATCGAGGCACAACACCATCTTCGCATAGCAGTCTAAGAAAGCTCTATGGCCTTCTAACCAATCCATGCCAATAATGAGGTCATAAGTCCCCAAATTGGTGGCATAAGCATCCAACTTAGTGGTGCAAACTCCTAAGTCAACCTCACAACTTCTCACTTTAAGACCTACTGGTTGCTTTGCTCCTGAAGCCATTTCAACCAGTTTGAAATCCTCGTGCTCGTAGGCTGCCAACCCACATTTATCTAATGCAAATGGTGAAATAAAACTATCAGTTGCTCCTGGATCAAACAAAATTTTAAGTTTGACATTGTTTACATTACCAGTGGATTCTACTACGGTAGACTGATGTTCTGCCTGGTGGTTATGCACCGCTGCATGAATCCGATGACTGTTACCCGAACTATCCATGGGTGCTTTTCCTTCCCTGTGCCTGCTGCTTGACTGACCCTTGGGACAGTCTCGCTGGAAATGAGGACCTCCGCATCCCCAACAAGAGAGATTGGGAGGGGCTTGCCTGTTGCTCGAAGGAATCCTCTGAGATGAGTTCCTTCCCCTGGTTCCTCTAAAACCCCTTGCTCCTCTATAGGAACTTCCCTGCGTACGTCCCTGGCTTTGGTGGGTTGCGGACGATGCCTGCGAGATTGAGTTAACTGAAGTATTACCCCTCGGTGTGAACCTGTTACCGTAAGGAGGAGGCCTAGATTGTCCTCCCCTGAAGTAAGGGCGTGACGCCTTCCCTGTAACATACTGATTGGTTCCTGTCAACTTACTACCCCCTTTTCCATCTGACATATCAGCTGCATAACCAGCATACTCAACTGCCATGGCAACTGAAGTTGGCTTCCACATCCGTACAGCAGCTCTAATCTTGTAGTTAAGTCCATACACAAAACGCTCTACCTGACAATCATCTGCATCAAGGTAAGGAACATATTTTACCAGTTCCATAAATCGAGACTCATACTCCTCCACCGTCTTGTCTCCCTGTACTAAGGCATGGAGTGCACCTGCCTGTTCTTCCTTGTAATAATTTGGCAAATACTTCATGTGGAACCTCTCCTCGAACAGTTCCCAAGAAGTTGTAAGAGGAGTAAGGTGCAACTGCTTCTCGAGGTCTGACCACCAATTCAAAGCATCACCTTTAAGCTGAAAGACGGCCATCCTAGCCTTGGAACTAGATGTGTACTCATTCAATGCGAAGCATCTCTTCATGCCTTCCAGCCATGCTTCGGCATGCTTACCGGGTCGTCCTCCTGAAAACTCTGGAACTTTTATCTTTTGTAACTCCCTCGATATGTCCTGAAGCGGTTCTAGTCTTGGGCCATGTGCCCTTTCAGAGTTCTCTCGACTCACTTGAGTGGTTTCCACCTCGGCGGCCCTTTCCGACTGCCTGTTCATCGTGGTCATAATAGCCTCCAATGACCTCATTATGATCTGCATTTCTGGTGTTGAGGTTGGTTGTGGCGGTGTTGGCGGTGGCGGTGGCGGTGGTGACGGTGGTCGAGCTGGACCCCGTCCTCGACCTCTGCGTGTTGTCACCATGATAGTTCCTGAGTTTATTAAAATAAAATCATATCCTTAGTTGTTCAATCAAATACACGCAGAACTAAAATGCAAGTATTCATACTTTATACCTATGCGTAAGGAATAACTTGCATTATGGGATAACAAATTGTCAGGATTTGCACAGTAAAATCCACAATCGTTTTTATTTAAACAATTTTTGTCAGGGTGTTCAGCTTGTCATGCTGATCTTAACGGTGTCTTGTTTTTGAGATTTTGGGTCTCTCTCATCCCTTCGACTAGGAGTTGAAATCTCGGGAAATTTTATTTATTTACTTATTTATTATTATTATTTTTTTATTTTATAAGAAATCAAATAAATAACTAGAATTTTACTAATCCTAGCATGAGAGGTAAACCATAATTAATTAAACCATAATTCATATTAATTCTTACTTATAATTCTAATTCATGTAATAATCACTAAAGTGAAATTATAGTTTTGTTAAATTTTAATTATTTGATGATTGTGCTAATAAATTTAACCAAGTTTAATTTAAAAAAATAACTTTAAATTATTTTAAAGTTTTCGAATAATTGACAACATCGAATTATAATAATTAATTTAAATTTTTTAACAATTTTAAATCAATTACCAAATTTAGATAATTTAATTTGTTCGAATAATACTAACCTACCCTTAAGATCTTCATGGGCCCATCGCGCCCCTGCATGAGGCCCACGCGTCCTCCTACTGCCATGAGAAGAAGCATGAAGGCACGTGGTTTCTCCATGCACCCCACCGCCATGCGAAAGAGGGGGAAACCCTAAATAGGGTCAATCCCCAAGACGCGGCCATTTTCACCCTCTCTCCTCGAGTTTTAGCTCTGCAACTCTTGCAAGCTCGCTTAGGGTTTGAGACAGGAAGGAGCTTTTGGTCATGGCGCTATGGTAGAAGGACTGGCACAATCCATGGTTACAGGTATTTCCTAATCTGTCTAGCATTTACCCTAGCTGCGTGTTTGCAACTATTTGCAGGTTGTAAAAAAAGAATGATATATATATATTTTTTTTCCTTAGAACAAATCTTTTATCCCGTCAGTCACGATACACACATTCGGCCTTGCATAGAGGCTTTCTATCTGTGCTACCAAGTGCAGTGCTCCAGCCTTATGTTGTTATGGCTATCGTAGGTTTTAGAGGCTTAGCGAACTGATTGCTATTTTGAAATTTGGATTTGTATTTTATTTTCTGGATGCCTCGACGCTAGGGTGAATCCAAGATTTAGAGATGGGCGTTTGACTTGGCAATGCAAAGAGACCGATGAACTAGTTTTTATATGGTGTGGCTGGCAATACCTGTCACGGTTCATACCTGGTATACTTAAGAATTCAGTTTTTGAAGCTGCACTAGGGTTTCATACCTCTGCGCAAGGAGAGGTATGCTCCTGTAGTGTTGAGGTAGGCGCTTGCAGTGTTGAGGCTAGGTGGAGCCCGTTGGCTAGCTGTTGGGCATTTGACGAGCCCTCTGTGATGGGCGCGTTACCTTTCTCTATACGTTGCACCGGATTCTTATTATTTTATTATTTATTTGCCAATTTTTATTTATTTATTTCTTTTTTTTCAACCCATTCCGATTCTGGTAACATTGTTATGTCAAATCCCTATTTTTTTTTTATTATCCGTCTAATGGTTAGCTTCAGCGCATTTGAATAGTAGGAGGTCCGGTGATCGATTCCCCATCAGGCTTTAAAAGACCCATACATGTCGGTAAGGCTCTTGATATCCGCTGGAAATCCGTTATTTGCTTAAGGTTGTGCTTTTATCTGGCAAAATCCATCGAGAACCTAAATTTCGACGGGCTATCTGATCTTATGTATCACGCACTGCCATGGCTTGTGAAATATCGGGCAAATTTATAGTTATGTTTGTTTTTCCAGATCGTATTTCGAAAGCTTAGTTATGTTTTTATTTATTTATTCTTATTTTTTTTTTTCGTAAGTCTTTATTTTCGGGCCTTTTGAGTACCGAGAATGAAATTGTACTCAGGCCTCCCGAACTAACCCTGACCATATAAAGCCCCTGGCTCGTCCAGGTCATGTTCCTTTGTCTCACTCCCTAACATGAATACCTGCGGGACGTCGCCAACTACGTCAGTTTGGAGTAAGTGGCTCGAGACGAGCGGAGTTGGCTCCCTATAATATATGGCTTTTCACTTCCTCTCGCCCTGCATATACATAGGAAGAAAATAACTATGGATGCAGATATTCGTTTATCAAGGCTCGATGCCACCCACCTACCTTACACCTTTGTTGGCGTTCATCCCTTAATCGGTTCCATTTGCACCAAAAGCCCGAATATTAAAGCGATTGTCATATTGGAATGAAGGACGAGGGAACCTTGAAATGAAACGAAACAATTTTCATTATGTTCCCGGAATCTCCTTATTAACCCATGAAATCAAATAAGTCATTATATAAGATTTTATGGTATATTGATTCAATATCCACTGCTAAGGTCGGAAATTCTTTTGTGCGGGCTCCCCACATCTTTATGGAAACCCGAACTCAACAGATTCCATAGCTAGAAGATCTGTGCAATGTGCACTATTTTTATAGTCCTCCAGAGGACCACTCGGGCTCAACAGACTCAGTACACTGCATCCTATGTACAGTCCCAAAATTCACAGGGAGCTGCATGCTTTCACTGGCTTGGTTTTAGAATGAAGAAATAATAAAAAAAAATAAGAAAAAAAAAAAAAAAAACTATTATTTATTTTTTTTTTATGTTTTTTACTAAATAGTATTTATTTAAATGACAAAGTCGAATTTGCCCTAGGTTACAGATCCTGCTGTCCAAATTTCAGGAAATAAATGAATAATAATAATGATCATTCGTGCTTGCAAATATAGCTGATTCTGGTCGCACACAAGATCTGGGCGTTTTTCAAAGAAGAGTACTCTTTGTTGCAGCAATTTACGCTGTGTGTGTAGTGGTTTAAGAGTTTGGACTGTTAATAAGATTAAATTGCTTTAATATGAGGTTAAAGATTTTTATTATTATTATTATTTTTTTGGACGTGGTCATTTATGGATAGGGCTTTTGGCTTCTTGCTAAGAGTCTGAAATAATATATATATATATATTTATATATTACTCCCTTTTATTGAACTTAACATCTGATAATTTTTGTTAGAATTGTTCTTTAAAATGATTTAAGATTCAATCTGTTCTGCTAAATCAGCCAGCCTGGTTTAGGTTCCACTAAGTTTTACACAGAAAAATAATTATGCTATCTCTTAAATTCACGTAACCTAAGTATATATATAGTCTTTCAACTATGTAGTATATATATATTTTGATAGCTCTTAAGTGTATTTAGGCTAGTTTAAAATATTAGCATAAGATCCTATAATATTTTTTTTTTTCTTATTTTTATTTTTTTTTACTATAGATTTTCTGTCTTAGATTTCTTGCTATCTAAATACTTAGGCTCCTTGATTTTCGATTGCACAATTTTTACAGGAATTTATCACTTCTAAATTTGCTCTGTTAGTTATTAATTTTAACATAAGCTGTATTATGATAAAAAAAAATACTGCTCGCTCGTGTTATTTTTATTTCTGAATATATTTCAAAAATGTATCTAATTTGAAATACAAACACATACGTATAAACATGTAGTTTTCTAACATATCCAGATTTTCTAATGGTGTTTCATGTTAGTGCAGGTAAAAGAGGCTGGAGTTTGGTGTTGTTCATATTTTAATTCTATCCAAGTTTATGTTCTAAGTTCTTGTAGGATTTAACATCTTGAATCTTCACGGTGGTTTAAGCGTGTGTAGGCCTGAAAGGTCTAAAGTGTCTGAGCCTTAAGCTCTGATACCATCTGTTGTGCTCTGGTTTTTACAACAGAGCACTATGTAAATAAAATTTCAGGTTTAATTTTCTACGTTTTAACTTTACCAGTTTATGGAAGTAAATTTCTAAGAATTTCTATGTGCCGAAATAATATTTAGTGTACTGTGGTGTTTTCACTAACCTTACATTCGTAATTTAAAATAAACAAACATATCGTTATTTTCTTTTCAACAGCATAAGAATAGGTTTCACAACTTAGTAAATCAGTAAATAGCAGTAAATCAGTAAATAGTAAGTTTGCATGTTTACAGTAAGATTTATCATAATAGTAAATAACGGAAATTACCTGATGCTGATGCTAACCGTAAGTTGTAGCAGGTTGTGTAACCCCTTAGACAGCCAAACTGAAGTGTCCACCCTACCGACCAGCTATAATCTTGCTGGCCCTTGGAAATCAAAGGATTTCCAAGCCCCCGAGCCCACAATCTGATAATCCCGAGAGCAGTCCTTCCTTCTGTTCTCAAAATCCTTCTGTTCTCCAATCAAACTTTCTGTCCTCCCAACTTCTGTTCTCCAAACTTCTTTTCTTCTCCCATAAAAAAAAAACCTCCCCTTTCTCCAAGCTCTCCCCCTCTATATAATTTCCCTTCCTCGAGAATATCTTGGGCTTACTCCACCGCCCCAAAATCCCCTTCTCGAGCCCCTCAACACTTACTCCTATCACCAGTTCATTTATACACGGTTCTTTATAAAAATGTATAATTAATTACTCTCATGGAAAAGTTAGTTGGTTTTGGATTGACGGTCGTAAGTATTTATTACGGTGGGGATTATCACCCAAAGGTTATCCATTCGAAACAAGCTTCATTGAATACAAGTCTATCCGCCATCCTTGATATTTTAATGTTATTAATGTGATTAATAAAATATTATATAATTAGTTGCCCCCTTGTCAACTTGGACATGATGTGTCTTAATGATCCACCTTATCCGTCGAGACTACTTAGCTTGAGGTTTAAATTCCAAGATTAACATTGAATAATTAAATATCCATTTTCCATCACATCACGTTTATTCCAAAAATGATTATCTTATTATGGCTAACTTTTGAAATGGAATTAATCACACAATTTTAATTTATAAATCAATATTTTAAATCTTACTTATATTGCAATTGTTACGATAGGGATATAAATGTTGCTGGAATATTATTAATTAAGTAATAATAATAATTAGATCACCATTTATTAATTAATAATAATAATTAAATCACCATTTAACAATAATAAAAGGTGAATTAATCATAGTATTCTTAATTATTTGTTTATCACATGAGTACCCTATCATCAACATAGCATCCTTGTTCTTATAAACAAAGCACTTGTGAGGGCTTAAACAATTTTACTAATTAATTAGACACTATCATTACCCTATTCACAACAGTTCTTCTATGACAATGTTAACTGACGACACTTGTCTTAGTTTATTATTACAATGTTTTCATATAATTACTAATTCACTTATTTACACATTGACAACCTAACCATTCATTACCTAAGTTGATTGATGTATCCTTAACTCAGTTATCTATGACATTTATACTACTATTCAAGCATGACAAGTATGTTATACACCAGTAATATTGTACACGTACAAGGTGTGCATGCATGGCCAGTGTATGCACATGTCGGACATGTACTATAAACAAACCCCATTCCGCGTATGCATACTTGCTAACTAACAATAGTATCTACCCCCATGCAGAAGAGCAAGCATAATCTATAGTATAATTACTTTAACATCCTTGGTTATTTAACAGTTAACCCTTTACGATTTAACATCATTGTCTTTATGTTTACATTAGTTTAATCAATCAAGTACAGGAAGGGTGCCTACTTCCACTAACTCGGAATCAAGGAATACTAAACCCCCAACAGTGCTAACTAACACATCCTCCCATCATAACCTACGTCCAGCATCCTCCCTATCCTTCCTCTGCTAGTACAACAGTGGATGTCGGACTCACCGATCTGACCACATAGAACTTGAGAGCGATAGCGTCGGCTGAACAACGGACCTATCCTCCCCTAGCTGGCATCCGACAATCGTCATCACAACAACATGGGGAGCGTGTCTCAGCACGGCCCTCCCACGACCTCGGGCCTCATGGAAACATAGGGTGGGAAACACATCCATCCCTCTCAACATACTGGGCCTATGCCCTTATCAACTCATACTTGCTGCTATCGGGATTATCAGTTTGTGTTATCGTATCCTCATTTTGGCTACTAAGGTTTGCTGTATGAACATGTTTTTCCTTTCCAATATATATCAGATCAAGTAACTGGCTATCCCATAGCCCCTGTGTCCTGTAGGTTAGTGTTTTGCAAAATACAATTTATAGAAAGCATTTTCCCTTGATCGCCAATTGATCCATGTTATCATTTTATTTCATGTAACTTTTTAGCTCATCATAGATGCGTATGACATATAATATTTCAGCAATTCATATAAGAAGATGGTATCCACGTACCGAATCATACATTTCACATTTCATTAAGGAAAACATATAAACATATACTGCAATTGTAAAATAAGGAAATCATATGATAATCATGACATCATAACTGCATAACATAGTAACATCATAATCATGGTGAAATCATAAGACAGAGTAACATCATATAATGAGGTCCAATATAGTTTACTCAGTCGAGCTGAGTTCGACAAAATATATAAGAAGTAAAGTATGGTGTGTCTAACTAATAAATATGCCGAATCGAAATATGGGCATTACATGCTAGACATTTCATTGTACAGAACTTCACTAGCTACGAAATTCTAACTTAACCACAAATCTCTAATTAATCTTTATCAGCAAGTCTATATTTAACAATTCTAGGGTTGATATTAAGCAAGTTTGAGGGATACTGGGACAACACCCTGCTCAACATATATGATCATCTCCATTATTTAACATAAACAAAAATAGGGAGTTCTTGTTTCATACCTGATGTTGGTAGTTGGCTCTCCCTCTAAAGTCACCTGCACATTCAAACAATGATTAGAGTAAATCCCTTTAGACTCAGCTACCTTGGACAAAATTACATTGGGGTTACCACGTTCCTCCCAACCTTGATCCCTGAACTGATTTTGGTTCTATGTGGATCCCCCCGAGCTTGGCTCCGATATGCAATGAAAGAGAGAGAGAGAGAGAGAGAATGCCAAGGTCCACTACTGGTGTAAATCTGGGAATTATTAAGTAAAGTAGCTTCAGTTTCTTGGAGCAATGAGCTTCCCTTTGGTTACCATAAGAAAATGATAAATAAGGATATCCTCCCCAAACCTGCGAAATCTGCCCTCCTTAAGTAGGGAAAGATGATCTTGGAAAAAGGACAGTTGGAGAATTACTGGTTTCTTTAAATAAATATAATAACTTAATTAAGAGAATCCTTTTAAATAATTATTAGTTCCTTTTTGGAAACATGATTTGTCAAATTGTTTTAACTAGAGTGCTTTTCAGCCTTTTCACAAACTGAAATAACAAAGTTTATAATTTAAGTACATGATTCGAGTATCATTGATTTATTAATTAAATTCACCACTTTATAAAATAAATAATTTATAAATAGATACTTCTTTTTCAACCTTTTTAAGGATAGGGTCCACTTCTTTGGACTGTCTTGGAAAGCTAGGTTAGGCATTTCTAATCTCTCTCTTTCCGCATGTCAAACTTCCTCGTTTTAATATGGTAGCTCCCGCAGTAGGTGATGATAGTAACAGATGAATCATTTAATCATTTAAATAATGTGATGAAAAGTGCTCTTCAGATCCATTTAACTCAACACTCTCACATGGGTGTTACTCTAGTGCAATTCCAGAGTCACCGCTCAACACTAGTGGTAGAATGTGGTTGTGAGGCACATCTAGAATCTTTCAGTTGCGTCGGATCCGGTATTTGTTTTATCAAGCTTGGAGTGCTCCAGGGTTTATACCCAACACTCAATGTACATCAGGGCTTACTCCCAGTACATTATATTTCCTCTAGGTACCTCGGGGCTTTAGCCCAGTACATATGTAATCAGTGTGTTTTCTGAGTCCACGCTCAACACACTATATAAATCAATTATGTCATTTGCGTTACTGCACAGTATGTAAATGGTCAAATCAGTATATTAGGGTTTTGTACCCACATCAAACATAATTAGAACATTGGGGCTTCCTTGCCCAGTATATAATCAAATAATGAAATTCAGTCATGGTCCATGCCCAATATGTCAGTATACAAAAGAATAAATCATAGGTGTTGGGCTCGTGGCCCAATATAACATCATAAAACAGTTAGTCCAAAATTCGGGATATTACATATAGGTAAATAATGTGACTTTCGTACTAGGCCAGGGTCTATATGCTTGTCGTAGATGATAATTCTGTAATAAGTGATGTTGAAATGGTTTTCCTTTCGTTTGTAATGGAAACGAACAGGTCCATACCCTAGTTCGAGTCTTGTCTTTGAATATAAATAAATGTTTGAAAAGGAAAAGAATAGGGCCACGCCCAGGTTCTAGTTTCATCTTCGAAAATGAAAGATATTAATTACATGTAACTTCAAAATAGCCCTTATTTGTAGCTAGGGTTTGAATTGTAATTTAAATGTGGATACAATATGTGTTTTATGATACCGTGGATAATGATAATGAAAACCTAAAAACAAATACGATCTAGGGTTTTGCAGTTGATAGGATTCTGTGTCTTAGTACTATATGCACTTCGTAATATAATAGAAATTACAACACTCAGATAGAATAACACATGCGATTTGTAATGTAAAAAGATAAGTGTAAACAATATAGGTTTTACATTTCCTTTGTTTACAGTTCTGATAATATTGATATGATTTTAGGAAATTATTCTATCAGTAAATTTGTTATGAAAACCACAGTGTGTGTGTGAAAATGTGTATTGACTGTAATTTGAAACTTACATTCCTAGTCAACACCTTTTTATTTTATTTTTGTAGCAATACTATTTATATTGTAGATATGATGTGATATATGGAAATTTGAATTTCATGTATTTCTTATGTACATAGTAGAGATAAGAAATTACAATATATTTGTAGAGGAAATAAACAATGTTGTTTGTAATGAAACAATGAAATATTCTATAATATTTAGGTATTATACAGAACTTTCTACTTGTTAAATTTTGAGTATTAAATCACAATACTATAGGATCTTTGATGAGAGAATAACATCTACAGTATATCCATGCATGACAATCATAATATGACAAGCATCACAAGCATCACAAGAATCAAAAGCATAGATACAAGAGACACAGAGTTTCCGTGGGGAAAACCCTAAGGTGAAAAACCCCACAACTTCCTCAGAGATAGAGAGAGAAATGGCTCAACCAAAATACAACCAAATAACATTGAGATAGTCTCCTAGCAGATGATCCTCCTCCTCCTCGCTAGTGCGCCACTTTTCAGAGAGAGAGTGAGTTACTTTTCCGAGTGAGTAAAATAGAGATCTCCTATCTCTATTTATACTCACCTTTTTTCCCAGTGACCTACTAGGGCTGACTTGTATACTTAGATACATCCACATTATATTATATATTAATCAGGGCCGACCCCATATGGTGGTCTAATAACCCATCGGCAAGTACACACACTTGCGACACTTGTCAGTCCACATGACGACACTTCCTTATAGAGGAATAACACATCTCTTATAAGGGTACAATAAATATATATATAATACACAGATGAAATACATTCCGAAGTTACATATACATCAACACTCCCTCTTAACTAGAAAGGTATTTCTCGACACAGATCTGCTAGACAAGTATTCTTCTTTGGATCATCGTCATCGATGCATCGTCATCATCATCGTCACTGCTGCTACTATCTCAACCAATCTCTGACTCTACTCATCATAGGAATTTATACAGAGCCATTCCTTCTTCATACTGGATGTAGGCCCACCACCTGCAGGTCTTCATCATCACTGGCCATACTGTGGAATCCTCAGGACTTATTACGTGCGTCACAAAACCTCGAAAGAGCATCCCAGGATGTTACGGGTAGACAACTCCGACCTGTATGATCTCCCAGGGCGCTATTACATGTGACCCCACCACAAAACCTCAAAAGAGCATCCCAGGATGTTACGAGTACACAACTCCAACCTGAAGGATCTCCCAGGGCACAAATTACATGTGGTCACCACAAAACCTAGCAAGAGCATCTCAGGATGTTACGGGTACACAACTCCGACCTGAAATCTCCCAGGGAACAAATTACATGTGGTCATGGCAAAACCTCGAAAGAGCATCTCAGGATGTTACGGGTACACAACTCCGACCTGAAATATCCCAGGGCACAAATTACATGCCATAGGACAAAACCTCGAAAGAGCATCTACTAAATATCCCAGGGCACAAATTACATGCCATAGGCAAAACCTCGAAAGACTATCTGCAGATCTCTCAGGGCACAAATTATATGTCCTCCCAAGCAAAACCTTGAAAGAGCATTTGCCAGATGTCCCAGGGCACCGAATTACATGCCATAGGCAAAACCTCGAAAGACCATCTGCAAATCTCCCAAAGCACAAATTACATGCTTATCTGCACAACCTGTTCCACGGCCATAGAGTATCAACCTGATACTCAGCATACATCATCCTGATGTACACATGATCATCCCGATCATCATCACTGCAACATCCTGCTGCATGTCATCTGGAGCAACATCCTGAAGCTCATCATCCATGATCATCCTGATCATACAATGCATCCATCTGATGCACACCACGTATCTACCTAATACATATCATCATACATGATCCACCTGATCATACAATGTATCCACCTAATACAAATACATGATACATATCACCTCACATGATCCACCTGATCATACAATGTATCCACCTGATACATATACAGATACATGGTCCAAGCATCCAACATGATGCATATACAAAATACATACACATGATCCAACTGATCATATCCAGCATCCAACATGATGCGTACATACATACATAAAAATGATACAACTGATCATATCTAGCATCCAACATGATGCGTACATACATACATAAAAATGATCCAACTGATCATATCCAGCATCCAACATGATGCGTACATACATACATAAAAATGATCCAACTGATCATATCCAAGCAGAAAGCAGAACATCATCCTGATGCTCATCATCCAGCGCTTACATCCACAGCCATGTGAAGGATCCTCCTTCCAACATTCTTGGAATGGCTTCAGCAAAAGTGTCCATCACTTCTTCCTCAAAGTGTCATCGATCTGAAGAACACCAAGCCTCTCTCTGAATTACTCGAACTTCACTCTGGCTAGTGGCTTTGTCAGCACATCTACAATCTGCTCGTCCGTTGCAACATACAGAAGCTTCACAGCTCCTCTCTGCACCATATCCCTGATATAGTGATATTTGATCTCTATGTGTTTCGACCTGTCATGAAACACTGGGTTCTCGGACAACTTCACACAACTCTGGTTATCACAGAAGATACCAGTAGCCTCTAACGGGAGATCAAATAACTCAGACAGTAGCTTCCGTAGCCATACTGCCTCACAACTAACTGAACAAGCTGCAACATACTCTGCCTCAGCTGTACTCAGTGCTATGCAGGACTGCTTCCTGCTAAACCAAGAGATCACACCTGATCCCATACTGAAACAACACCCAGATGTGCTCTTCCTATCTGCAGCACTGCCAGCCCAATCTGAATCAACATAACCTTGTAGGTTAAACTTTTGATTCGCTTCATACTTGAGCCCATAATCCACTGTACCCTTCAGGTACCTCATAACATGCTTTACAGCAACTAGGTGAACACTCCTCGGATCCGTCAGGAACTGGCTCAATGTGTTCATAGCAAAGCAAATGTCTGGTCTCGTGTTCGTCAGGTACATCAAGGATCCAATCATCTGACAATACATAGAGACATCAACTGGCTCAGATGAAGCATCACAAAGAAGCTTCAGATTCGATGTCATCAGTGTGGCCATGGCCTTGCAATCCATCATCCCGAATCTCTTCAGGATATCTATTGTGTACTTCCCTTGACCAAGGAAGATCCCACTTGCATTCTGCCACACCTCCATACCTAGGAAATAGTGCATCATTCCCAAATCTTTCATATTGAATTCAGCTGCAAGCTTCCTCTTAGTATCTACAATCAGTCTGTCATCTCCTGTCACAAAGAGGTCATCCACATACAGGAGTAGAATCACTGGATTCCCTTCCTCAACCTTGTAGTAAAGGTTGGAATCCGCTTTACTCTTGGTAAAGCCCAAGCTAGATAGAAAACTGTCCATCCTACCATACCAA
This sequence comes from Larix kaempferi, assembly GCA_027924585.1. Lineage (NCBI taxonomy): Eukaryota > Viridiplantae > Streptophyta > Pinopsida > Pinales > Pinaceae > Larix > Larix kaempferi. The sequence goes on along the minus strand of BSBM01000767.1, from coordinate 7,942,202 downwards.
GTTCTGGGAGCTTGCTTCAAGCCATACAAGGCTTTCTTCAATCTGCACACATATGACTCCCTGTCATGTATTTCAAAACCGAGTGGTTGTTCAACATATACTTCCTCTTCTACTACACCATTCAGGAAAGCAGTCTTGACATCCATCTGGTGTATTTTCCATTTCATTGTTGCAGCCAGGGCAAGTACTGTTTTGATGTAAGTATACCTGGCTACAGGTGCAAAGGTTTCTTCATAATCTATTCCTTCTATCTGAGAGAAACCACGAGCTACGAATCTTGCTTTGTATTTTTCTACACTGCCATCTACAGCGTGCTTGATTTTGTAGATCCACTTGGAAGTCACAACAGACTTCTCTTTAGGTCTTAGGACAACATCCCAAACATCATTCTTCATTATTGATTGGTATTCCTCAACCATAGCATCCTTCCATTCTTTCTTTTCTGCTACCTCTTCATAACTGGAAGGCTCTTTGTTCATAATGTCACAGAGTAAAGCAACATAACTGGTGTGTGATCTGGTTCTCTTCTTTGCTCTGTGTTCTTCTTCTAGAATGCCAAATATTTCTACATCATGAATGAGCTCTCTAGCCCATACAGGTTTCCTCTTGTGAGAGTTATCCTCACGGGGTGGATCTACAGGTTCTTGTGGATCTTCAAACTCACGAACAGTTTCTGGAACTGCTTCAGTCATGGTAGTGTCCTGAAATATAGTTTCCTTAGGTTCTTCATAAGCTTCGGTAGGTGCCTTTCTTGATTTTATGAATGTTTAGTTTTCATCAAATGTTACATCCCTACTGACATTAATTTTCTTGAACCCTGGAAAGTATATTCTGTAAGCCTTCGAGCTTTCACTATAACCCACAAAGATGCCCTTCTTTCCTGAAGGATCTAGTTTAGTCCTCTTCTCTTTTGGAACATGAGTATATACTGGACAACCAAATATTCTGAGATGGACGACTTCAGGTTTCTTACCAGAAAAGACCTCTTCTGGTGTCTTGTTGTCCAATATCTTGTGGGGTGTTCTGTTCTGCACATATACAGCTGTTCTAGCTGCTTCTGCCCATAGATGCATAGGAAGATCCTGGTCATGCAACATTGCCCTTGCTGCTTCCATGATAGTTCTGTTCTTCCTTTCTGCAACTCCATTCTGTTGAGGATTATAAGGAGCATTCAACTCCCTCTTAATCCCTAAATCACTGCAAAGCTTCTTGAAGTCACTTGAGGTGAATTCTCCACCATTTTTAGATCTGAATGTCTTGATTTTCTTGTCAGTTTGATTCTTCATCAAGGTTTTGAATTCCTTGAATTTATCAAGCACCTCATCTTTTCCCTTCAAGAAGTATACCCAAGTCTTCCTGGAGAAGTCATCAATAAATGATATATAGTAAACATACCCACTCAAGGAACTGGATGACATAGGACCACATACATCTGAGTGGATGATTTCCAAGATATCTTTTGCCTTGCTTTCACTACTTGGGAAAGCCTTCTTAATGTTCTTACCTTTTGCACATCTTTTGCAAACACCTTCATGTTTGGTATTGATTTCAGGAAGACCCTCTATTGGCCTGCTTGCAATTGGAAGTGCCCTATAGTGCATGTGAGCAAGTCTTCTATGCCAAAGTTCACTTGGCTCCATGGATTCATGCACCATGGCATGTTCAGGTTGTCCCTTCAATTTATACAAGCCTCCCTCTTGCTCTCCAATTACTACTGCATCATCTATGGTCTTTCCCTTTGGCCACATTAGGACTTGGCCATCCAAAAATGCAACCCTCATACCTTTTGCATCCAATGCAGAAATGGAGAGTAAGTTCTTCTTGAGCCCAGGTACATAAAGTACTTCTTTCATCTTCAATGATTTTCCAGAATCTAGGTTGTAGGAGGCTTCACCACTTCCTTTGATTGGGTATTGATAATCATCCCCAAGTTTCACCTTATGAGGTGATTCATGTTCAGAAAGGTTCACAAAGGATTCCTTAAACCCAGTCATGTGTTTGGAAGCCCCACTATCAATCAACCAATCATTACATCCATGGGAGATGGTACCTGTAAGAGCAGAAATTAGAACATATTCTTCTTCACTTGATGAGTCATCATCACTACTACTTTCTTCCCTAGCCTTCTTCTTTGGAGGTTCATCATCTTCGACAGCATGAGCATGAAACCTTCTTTCGCTGCCCTTCTTCTTCTTACTGGAGTTGTTGTTATTATCCCTTTTGTTCTTGGGACAATCTGAAGCAAAGTGACCCTTCTCATTGCATGTGAAGCATCTTAGGTCCTTCTTACTCTTTTGATGGGATCTTCTGTGGTGAGAGTGATCCTTCTTGGTTTTGCTTCTTTTGGTGTGAGCTGCAAGAGCTTGATCTTATCCTCCCATCTTTTCTTCACGAGCTATAATTCTAGCTTCTTCTTGAGAGCATTCTTCCCGAAGTCTATTGAAGGAGATCAACTTCTTCCTTGCACAAATTCCTTGAATAAAGGAATCCCATGACTTGGGTAGGCCATTTAGAGTGGTCATCACCACTTCACCATTCTCCACCATTTCATCTACTGCTTCTAATTGTTCCTTGATCTGGGAGACCCTTGAAAAGTAAGATTGAATGGTTTCTCCATTCTCAAACTTTACTGGTTTCAATTGGTTCCGCAGGGTCATCTTCTGATTTATGTTCTTTCCTTCAAATAGCTTGGTCAAAGATTCAAACATCTCTTTGAGTGTCTTAAGAGAGGACACATGAGGTATGAGATGGTCTTTGATAGAATCAGCAATGATTCTCTTTGCCTTGACCAAGTTCTTCTTGTGCAATGCCTTGGCTTCTTCATCCTCTGGCATAGGGATGTCTTCTTTCACATATGAGTCCAACTCATTCTCTTCCAGGATTAACCCAATCCTATACTTCCAGGCTCAGAAGTTATCAGCCCCTTCAAGCTTATCCTCAAGCTTGGTGTGGAGAGACATCTTTTAAGAGTACTTCAAATGGAAATAGAAAAGATTTAGGACTTACCACTTGAAGTGCTGAAAGCTGGATCTGGTCCCAGATTAGGGTTTGTGAGAGAAACCCTAAAAATTCAAAATGTGAATTTAAAAATTCCAAAAGGATAGAAAGATGCGCCTTGGAGAGCTGATCAGTCTAGTACATTCAGAATTTGAGATCAGCAAGGTCTTGGCCTTCAAAATTGCCTTTTTGTCCTCTCGGGTTCACTAAGGAGAGCCCTGAATTAGGGTTTGAGTTTCCCGGAGATCTACCCAGCCAAAAATCTCTATCCAAATCTCTAACCTTCGATTTTTTCAAGGAGCTTCCAACTGTGCCTTCAGTTTCCAGAAATTCCTATTTTTGTGGAAACCCTAATATTTAGGGCCAAATCTGAGAATGCTCGAAACTGAATTCTGATTGGACAGATAGATGCGCCTTGATGAGTAGATCCAATATACTATACTGAATTTCAAAAATCTGTGGAGAGAAACCCAATAAACAAGGAATACAAGCTTCTGTCACTGCAAAATGTCTTCTTCTCAGTTAAGCTCTGATACCATGTTAAATTTTGAGTATTAAATCACAATACTATAGGATCTTTGCTGAGAGAATAACATCTACAGTATATCAATGCACGACAATCATAATATGACAAGCATCACAAGCATGACAAGAATCAAAAGCATAGAGACAAGAGACACAGAGTTTCCGTGGGGAAAACCCTAAGGTGAAAAACCCCACAACTTCCTCAGAGATAGAGAGAGCAATGGCTCAACCAAAATACAACCAAATAACACTGAGATAGTCTCCTAGCAGATGATCCTCCTCCTCCTCACTAGTGCACCACTTTTCAGAGAGAGAGTGAGTTACTTTTTCGAGTGAGTAAAATAGAGATCTCCTATCTCTATTTATACTCACCTTTTTGCCCAGTGACCTATTGGGGCCGACTTGTCTACTTAGATACATCTACATTATATTATATATTAATCAGGGCCGACCCCATATGGTGGTCTAATAACCCATCGGCAAGTACACACACTTGCGACACTTGTCAGTCCACATGACGACACTTCCTTATAGAGGAATAACACATCTCTTATAAGGGTACAATAAATATATATATAATACACGGATGAAATACATTCCAAAGTTACATATACATCAACACTACTATTATTAACTATAGGGAAGAAACTGATAAATATATAAATTACTATATTTATCTATCGAATCAATGGCAATTTGCCTATCTTTTCATATATACTTAATTTGCGTCTCTACACTAGAGTACGATACAACAACAACATGTGGAAAAATGTAGAGATTGGTTTTTCAATTCAGAATAACATAAACTTTGACATTCAGACTTCAAATAAAATCAGAAATCAATTCTTCTTCAAAACAAAGATTTCTAATTTTACTTAAGCAAAACTAATAACTGAAGTAAAGTAGAAACTGTAAAACCTGGATAAAATATGTAGGGAACAAACATCCCAAGAATACTGTCCCACCCAACCAATTCCTGAAGACAGTCAATTACTTGCCTTAGGACCCCCGAGCCTGTTCACTAAACCTCCAGGAGGAAGAAAATTAGGAATTTTAGGATCTCCTGTTGCAGTAGCAAATAACTTGTTGAATCTTCAAGAGCTAGCATTCCAAGGGACCTGCTCCAGCACCTCTGGTTCTCCTTAACAAATAGTTTGCAGACTTATGTTTACACTCACAACTAGCCTCCCTATTCAAATCTCTCAGTGATCACCTGATGCACATGAGGAAATATTCCTACAGAAATATTGTGTAAGAGATGCCTGCTCAATTCGAATTTGCCTTATGTAGGCTGCCTAGGCCTTTTCAATTGTTATTGAGTCATTAAATGAGCTGCATTCCCACTCCCACCACCTGGGGGATAATGCCACATTTTTAGGGGTAGTTGTCCCATAACCAACAGCTAGTGGTGTGGTACAAATGCTGCCATCTGTCCCATACCTTCCAACAACTTCCATTCCTCCTAGTGGGTCAGTGAACACTCATTTAACAGTCCCCTTGGGTGTTTTTCTCCTAATTAATTTATTTAAATAATAATAATCAGTAATTACATTCATCCATGATCAAAACTGATCATAATTACAAAACTTTGTAATTAATTTGAACATAAAGTATTTTGCTAATAAAATAATAATTTCAGAAATTTGGGTAGGTGACAGCTTGGCCTCTCTTTGACTTGGTTGAAGAAATCTGTGATTCTATGTACAAAAACATAGAAGTACGTAAAAATCCAACATTTCTCAAATGAATGTAAATGCAAACATAGACACACAAGAATCAAAGCTAAAATAAATTATGTAACCCTCAGAAGTTGGCTACCATCTTAATATATTTATGTGCACATTTAATGACAATCACATGACTAGAGCCTATAACAATTCTTATTTGCACAAGTAGATATTCATGAGTTTGTAAAGCTATTTCAAAGTTGCATCTCCAAAACACCGGAATGGCTTATCAATATGATACAACAGAGGGAATAGTCAAATATGCCACATATCCAAAAAAAGAATAATGCATCAATATGATAAATCTACTAACACTCTTCTTTTTTCAAGCCAGGATTATTTTTCCCTACTCCTAAGGAAAATGTAACGTCCATTGTATATTTCAGAGCAAAACAAAAAATGCGCCTCTCCCTTTGTTTAAATTCCTTTTTTGTTTTCCTTTGGAACTTCGCTATTCCTTTCCAACAATTGTCTCATTTTTCTTGTTGACAATTTGTTTGCTAATTGGTTAGATTTAGTTACTCCAAATAATTATGAATATCACGTTGTTGCTTGTGTGGTTAATAATGTGTTTGACATAACATAAATTTTTAATTTATTATTCAGTTTATTTGGTCATTTAATTGTCAGTTCAGTTTTTGTAATCCGTCGTGTAATGATCAGTCCAATTTTTGGTTATCTTAGAGAAAATTTATCCATTGTATACATGTCAGACCTCCTCGCATGGGATATTTTTTGTCCCATTAATTTTGGAGAAGACATGGGAATTGTTTTCTCACTTCCTGCATTAATTTGCCACTTGGGTTTGCTTGGAATTTCACCCTTCAAACTAATATGTAATTATTCTTTTTTTCCACTTCTTAGAAGTGTGAGCCTTTATTTGCACTATTGTATTCTATACAAATTATTTTGTGAATCAGGTACCAAATCCACCACTGCTAGAAGTAGTCAGGCCCCTCTCGAAGCATGGATGGTTTACACCAACCAAAATTCATCTAAAATCCGGCTCTACCATGCGTCGAGAGGGATCAAATCCCTTGAGGTGCAAACCTATTTTATTGTCAATATCTTGTTATATAGGTTTTCACCTCAAGGGATTTGATCCCTCTCGGTGCATGGTAGATCTGGAGTTTAGATGGATTTAGGCTGGTTGCAATCCGACGTGGTCACACTAAATTTGTAGATGATCATGATTATGTATATGAAGTATGTAAAAGGTAGCTTAATAGTTCAATGAGAAATAGGTGAATAATAATGTTGAATGATGACACATGTGAATAGTAAGAAAGTAAGAGGATGTGTATAATCAATGAGAAATAGATTATCTACAACTACTACCGATAGCATATCTGCAAATGCTACTGATATATTATCCTCATTTTGAATTTACTCTTTTGGGGCTATCTCAAAATTTCTTGCATCATATGATGTCTGTAAAAGGTAACTTCAATAGTTAAATGAGAAATCAAGTGAATGCCATTGTTGAATATGAAAAACATGAATAATAAGGAATTAAAAGGATGTGTATAATCAATGAGAAATACATTATCTACAAATGCTACTGATATATTACTCTTATTTTTGGATTTACTTTGTTGGGGCCATCTCAACATTTCTTGCATCGTTATCCGGTCTAACAATTACATGTTCAACTATGGCATAGATATATGAATCTATCATTCTTTGTTCTTGTTGTTGGTCAACTTCAATTTATTGTGATCATTTTTGGAAAAATTATCTCTGTTTCTCATAATTTATTTCTCTCTCTTCCGCTTTTGGTCATGTGTCATTTGTTGTGATTGAATTTGTCATCATGCCCTTTGTTGTTCATTTTTTTCCTTCTTTGTTCTTCCTTTTGTTCATTAGTGATATATGCTAGCTTCTTTCTATGTCGGATAACATGTTCTCATATCTACCTTCTTACTTCCTCAAGATGCAGACCATTCATATCTCCATTATGAGAAGACATGATAACATGAATAACTGTACCACATCAAGCACCATAGTTAATTTTATTGAATTAGATAAAATTGAAATAAATGCATTGTACTAAATCAAGAACCATAGTCAATTGAATTGAATTGGATAACATTGAAATCAATGCACTTTAATTAATCAAGAGCCATAGTCTATTGAATTGAATCCAACAACAATGAGATCAATGCATTGTACTCAATCAAGAGCCATAATCAATTGAATTGGATCGAATAACATTGAAATCAATGCATTGTACTCAATCAAGAGCCATAATCAATTGAATTGAATCGAACAACACTGCAATCAATGCACTATACTTAATCAAGAACCATAGTCAATTGAATTGAATGGGAGAACAATGAAATCAATGCACTGTACTCAATCAAGAACCATAGTCAATTGAAATGAATTGGGTAACACTGAAATCAATGCACTGTACTCAATCAAGAGCCATAATCAATTGAATTGAATCGAATAACACTAGAATCAATGCACTGTACTCATTGAATAGCAGTAGTCAATTGAATTGAATCATATAGCGTTGAAATCAATGCACTGTACTCAATCAAGAGCCATAATCAATTGAAATGAATTAGATAACACTGAAATCAATGCATTGTACTCAATCAAGAATCATAGTCAATTGAATTAAATCAATAATACTGAAATCAACGCACTAATCAAGAGCCATAATATTATTGTGGACCAATGTTATTAACCGTAATATTGCCGACTAATAGATTAATATTATTGAACCTATAACCTTAATATTATTAACCTTCTTAGTACCAACTAACTCACTCCTATTACAATCGATAACTAAATATATTATTAGCTAATTCTTAACTCACTCCTATTAAAATCCATAACTAAATACATGCTTAACTCACTCCTATAAACATCCATAATTTTAGTAAATTTTGTTGTACTTAGGTGCCCTTTGTACTATGATATCAAGGGACGATATCACTGCCTCTAAAGGGACTCAGGGGTATCCCTCTCTACCTTTTTTCAACAGAGATGCCTTTCCCTCTTCATTAGGGAAGTATTCAACCACAGGTCCCATTTCCTACATGCCTCGCCCCTCCTTGGGGGAACCAAGATGGTCACCTCCTATTTTAGTGTTGACCAATCAGATCAAAGCAACAAGCAGCGATCAGATTTCTAGAGTACCTCCAATAGTAGAGTGGTCAGAATTCGGGTTTCGCCTTAGCCTCCCCCTTTGGGAGATTGATTGATATTTTTGAGACCGGTTTGGAGTTTCCGAACTATACACCAACCCACTCATTCTCAGAGAGGCAGAGAGATCAAGACTAGATGGACCCAGAGCAAGACTCTCTCGCCTGCCATCTTTATTCCGAGCATCGACAGGGTCACCAACGATCGATCTAGAGTTTCTTTCCTTCAACCTTGAATGTTATGAGTATCCCTTTCTCCTACTTCCCCCCCTAGATCATATAGCCGGACATCACGATCTCTCTAGAGAGCCCCGATGGTGATAGAGAGCAGGCATGTAGTTTCCCCCCCTCTCCCTCGACAATCAGGCCTAGGAGATCCTAACATCATTAGTTTCATCTTCGCCTCTTCCCCGCATTCTTCCTCTCTTCACAGGTTTTTGTGTTGTTTGAGTTGTACAACCTTGGATGACCTCACTTTAAATATTTCATCCTGTACATTTTGATATGGTTTTATAGAGGTTTATGAGGCTGTACTACTACCTGTATATTTCTTTATTTTACTTTATTTTATCTTAGTTTCAACACTTTCTAGGAGGTGTGTTTGCACTCCCACATTGTACTCATACTGGATGTATCATCTAGTTCCATTGACCTACTTTTGTGGTCATTCGTTGGACATTAATAAAATTATCTTATCTTGTCTAAGCTCTGGGAAGTGCTATACATAAAAGTTCATTTTTTGTAATCTCAAACCTCTAGGTGAGGCAACCCAAGTAACTTGAATATACTTTCTATTAAATGTCCTCAAGTAGGTTAGACAGATAATTGTAGCTTATGCATTCCCAGATTAGAGATAGGGTTTTGGTATTGATATATCACTTTATTCATGGAGTTTTTGACCCGAGAAATCTATTTAAGAAAGGATCCTCCATTTGTAATGGTGGTTGACGGTTAGAGAAACTCTGTTATACCCATTTTGTGCTATTGAAGATATTTTTGGCACTAATACTATTGGATTATTTCTGCTGGAAAATAGTTTATGGTTTGCATTGTTGGAGATCAACTTATTGTCTGACTTCTAAATTTGTAACACCATTGAATTTTAAATTTGAATTGCAGACAAAGGCATCCTTCTTGATTGGGTTCCTCCATTCTTGGAATGCCAAGTATCTTCATTAAGGATAGGCCCATATGGAATCCTCCATTAATGCTAACAAACTCCATCAAAAGTAGATCTCATGGGTTAATAATGGTAAAGCGTCATCGAACTCTTTAAATAGTAGATTCCTCAAGCTTTGGAATATGACTTGGTTGTTAGGTGCTTTCCCTAAGGCTAGGAAACTCCTTAAGATATCATGAAATAAGAACCTTTTATACCTAAGAAAGAGTGCACCCCTGAAATCAAGGAGTCAATCCACCAATTCCTCAAATAGGGGATGCGCAACAAAAATCTCAAAACATGTGCATTGGAGAGTTCTTAAGATCGAATTTGGCCCCTTGGTATTTGTGCCACTCATGCCTTGGATTCATTCTTGGATGAAGTGGTGGCCTTCTCCACAATAAAATATGGTATAGAAATCTCCTCAATAACTAGGTTCTCATCACACTAGGCTAACTCACTCCCCTATAAAGTGCTTTGACCATGTTACAAGTTTTTTTTTATACCATTTACCAATTATTTGTGTCACCATACTTGCTTAGGTCGATGTTGGAGTTCTGGAGCAGCTTCCTTTATATCTAATGTAACCATTCCAAATGTGATTTTTTTTTTACTTTTCAGCTAAACGCATACACACTGTGTTAATACTCAAGGTGCTAGGTTCAAATCCATCCTAAAGCAAGCATCAACAGGACTGCAAATATGATAAGTGTTAAGGTGTATCTCTGCTTTATTATATCAGATTTCAAAATCTGATTCTCTATTTAAAGAGACTTCCTTGATGCCTGATTGTTGCCCTATTATTTTCCTTTTGCTTTCATTATAGCAGTTTTCTTGTTTGCATAGTGTCAAAGGTCAGAGGAATAAATGATAGTCTTACCCCTTTTTGCTGTCCTATATCGTTTGGAGAAGTACCATTCTTCTAAGGATATTACCCTTAGATTTGTCACACACTTGCTTAGGTTGATGCTAGAGGTCTGGAGAAGCTTCATTTCTATCTAATGTAACCATTCCAAATTAGAAGGTTTTTTATTTTTCAGCTGAAGGCATACACACTATGTTAATACTAAAGGTTCTAGGTTAGAGTCCATACTGAAGCAAGCATCAACGGGACTGTAAATATGAGAAGTGTTAAGGGGTAACTCTGTTTTATCATGTCATATTTCAAAATCTGATTTCTCTATTTCAAGAGATTGCGTTGATGCCTGACTGTTTCCCTCTTGTTTTTTTTTTTTTTTCATTCTATCGGGTTTCTTGTTTGCATGGTGTCAAAGGTCAGAGGAATAAATGATAGTCTTACCCATTTTTGTTGTCCTATAACCTTTGGAGAAGCATCATTCTTATGAGGATATTACCCTCAGATTTGGCACACAGTGGACCAAAGAAAATTCATCCTATCTGTATGCTAGAACAACATACAAATTCTGGAGCATATAGTAACGAAGCTAGACTCATAGAAAACATTCAGACTCACCAAATTTAGTGCTTAAGTTCTGCCAAAATCCCCCACTAATATGGAAATGAGAGTTTTCCTATCTGTATGCCATAACAACACACAAAGCCTAGAGCATATAGTAGCCAAGCTATACCCATAGAAAACATTCAGACTCACCAAATTTAGTGCTTATGTTCTGCCAAGATCCCCCTCTAATCTGGAGACCAAAGTTCTTACTCAAGAATGAGTTGGGCAATTAATCATCATAAAGTGCATCCCAATAATAGTTGCATCGAGCTTAAGAAATTTGGAAAAATGTGGCACTGGTGTTAATTGAAGTATGACAAATGGAACCAGCAAGATGGGTGTTGTTCCAAACAATAGTTTTAGTTTAAACTACCTTTGAAGGGTTGTCATATGATGCCCAAGTGGTAGAGCGTCCCTCTTGCAATGGCAGTTTGCACCTTGCCTTAATGTACTCATTAGACCTCTTTAATTGTGGGCACTTCTCCAAAGATGACTGTTTATTTGTTCTTTTAAGGGTTAGTTGCCACTCAGGAAAACGATGTTGAAAGCATAAAGGTACCGCATCATCAGCCTCATGTTTCTTTGCATATTCCATGATGGTCATGATTTCCCTTGATATACCTCATCAGTATGCCCAGAAAGCACAAGAAGCTGTCTTCCAAGTGAAACAATGGACTCTACAACTACTTGTTTGATGCTTGAAAATGTTGATCTATAGGCTGGAATTACATAGAAAAGGACAAGAAAAACCTGATACATAATAGAAAACACCACCAAAATCACCATTTTCTTTAGCTATCGTTGGCTATTCTGATGGCCAAAAAGCGTGTAAATCATGTCCATAAATTTCTGCTAATGAAGATAATCCAATCTGTGATTAATTCTGCCCTAGATCTTTGAGTTTTAAGAGTACAAACCTGCTGTAACAGTGTTGAGGTAGATATGTGAATGGTGATAGGTCTGAAGGTACCACCGAAAAAAATCCATCCAGTCCTGATCCTTCAAACTTTGAATGTGTTCCCCCCAAGTTGCACTTTGATGGATTTGCAGTTGACTCACCAAAGATTTAGCAAGTTACTTGTTCATTATCAGAGTTCAGAAGTCCCAGTCCCCATGGGGAATTGTAATAAATGACGTAGCATGATGACCTTTTGTAAAAGGATTGGCCTTCCTAGGACTTGGTCATCAATCCAATTACTCTAATGTGTTTTTGCTTTGTTAATTATATATTGCTTTTCAACGACTTATAATTTTTTATTTTTTCACTCAATCTTCCAAAGCTGGAGTAATTGTTTTCGTGGTTAGGCTTAAGGAGGTTATTAAATCCTAGTGTCAATGTATGTTACCATGCTAGTCATTATTTTTGAGTTCTGTGAACATGCACTGAGTCCCCCCTAGGGTTTTTTAAATTTTTTCGTTATTAAAAAATTTCCCGCAAAAATGAGATATTTTAATTGTAAAAATTCACTAAGTCATAAAAGTGGTATTGTGAGGCGTAATTTCTCATGGAGTTTCTCGTTTCTAACTTAGAGCACCCACTTTACCTATGTACCTATTATCACACAACTAGTAGTTTCCCCAATAGATTATCCCATACAGGACGGTAGAGGGGACGAGGAACGAAAGAGGTGACAAAAAACAACTTTGATTCCCAAGATGGATTGGCTGTCACGCCAGTCGAGGCACTCTTCGCTTTTTACTATCTAGGCCACAAATAGCAAAGTGGGAGACCTTGACCTACTCCCGACAAGAGAGATCTAACCCAATCACCAGATCAAGCAATGGAAATAGGGTACATAAGGTGAGGGGTGAACAACCCTAGATTTAAGGAAACAAGGTCATTGTGGAGGCTTAGGAAAGATAAGATTAGACTTTGAGTGTTTAGACACAATGAATTGGAGATTAAGAGTGAATCCAGGATTTTAGTGCTAGGGAAAATGATCCCAAGAAGTAGATTTGAAGAGTCAGGGCTTTCTAGCACAACTTGCAAGTAGATCTAACAGTATTGAAGCACACAAGCTCAACAAACAAGGCTTTAACAACCCAAAGCACATAAGCTCAACAAACAAGGGTTTAACAACCCGAAAGACAGGAAAACCAAGGAGGGTGCAAGGGTTAAAGATCATTGCCTAGGGAAACGGGGCAGATGGAGTCCTCAGAGGATGACGCCCTTGAGAACCCACTTGGGGATAGGCCTTAAGGTAAGAACCCTGAAATGGTTTGCTAGTAAGCCAAATAATCAAACCCAGAGAATTCTCTGAATAATTTGCAATTAGGGTTTAAGCGTAGATGACAGATGGGTAATTTAAAAGAATAAAATACGTACCTTGCAAGCTTAGATGGATGATGGTATGCCAAGGAATACTCCTGCCAAGATCAAGCGAAGATTGGTTGTGTTCTCCTTCCCCCACGAATTTTCCCAAATCCACTAACGTGCCCCTCTCTTCTTGCAAAACCAAAGAGATAAACTCAGTTAGCAAGTACCAATGAAGGTAAATGAAAATGAAGAAAATAATCACAGAGAATAAGTAGTACAGAGATAAAATTACTCCCTGAATCAAATTGATCAGAAAGAGAGAGACAAGGTAAGTCTTCTCACCCAGTGTATCCCTCCTCCAAGTCGTCCTCTTTGTTGGATTTTGTGCAACTTCGGAAGATATTATTTATTGTATTTTATTGTACTTGATTGTACCTCCTAAGGGAGATGAACTTGATGTAATTTATTAATGTAAACTCTAAAAAAATCAATGTAAACCTTGGGATGAAAAGCAAGCAAAAGAAAAGATTGAAATTCATTATTAATTGCTCCCCAAGTGAAGTCGACCTAGTCTCCTAGAGAAGTTGACCCAGTTAGGTTAAAAGGTCAATTTGACACTTGTATAAATAGATGTAAAGTTCACCTCATTGAGACACTCACTCATCCACTCAAGTTCGCATCACTTGGGAGAGAGAAGTCCACATCTACTGGAGAAGAAGACTATTTTGGGGTTTCTACTTTTTGGAAAGCATTTCCATCTTTTCTCTTTTACGATTGTACTCTGATCTTGGAATTATCATCTCTATACGAAGTTTGCTAGGTTTTCTCCCATTTGAGCTTCCTAGGATAAACTCCGTTGTTATTCTTTTGTGCTTTGTCTTTCTTCTAGTGATCCTATTTATGCAATTGAATTATTATGTTATGAATGTATGAAAACTAACATGGTATCAGAGTAGTTCTAGAAGAATCCATTGCTGGAACTAGGGTTTCATCTTCTGAATTCTTCACCCAACATTTTGGAGAAAAAGAGCCTTGGGAATTTCACTTTTAGGGAGGCACGTCGTTTGGTGAAGACAGAATTCAATTTCAATAATTTTCAGTTTTTGACCTAATTCTACAGCTGCAGCAGAAATTACGGTTTTAGTTTTGACCCACTTTTCTCCACAGATTTGGATCAGCCCTACCATCTTTCAACTCGCTTTGCTGAGGCGCATCTACATGTGGAATCAGTTTTTTAAATTTCCAACTTTCATTTTTGACCTAGCTCCTGCCAGGGTTTCTGGACCAGATCTGCAGACAAGATGATTGGAATGAAGGTTAAAGATCATTTGGAAGGAGCTTCCAACTTTATCTCTTGGAAGTCTAGGGTTCTTTTACTTCTAGAAGCAAATTACTTTTTACAATATGTAAATGAGAAGGTCCCTAAACCAAAAGTCGACGAAGATAAATACTGATGGAGGAAGAATGATGACAAAGCAAGAAGGATTCTGGTGGACTCAGTAAGAGATCACTTGGTTCCTCAAATCTCAGGAAAGAAGAATGCTAGGAAAATGTTCAATACCATAATGAAGTTGTTTGAACACACTAGCATCAATGTATCCATCACATTGAGGAACTAGATTTCAAATATGAATGTATCGAAGTGAGAATCCATTGCCTCATATTTCATGAGGATTATAGAACTAAGGGACAAGCTTAGCACCAGTGGAGATCCCATCAATGATAAGGAGGTTGTCATCACCACTCTGAATGGTCTTCCACCATCTTGGGATTCCTTTATCCAAAGCATAAGTGGTCGATCCAAACTACAAAAATTTTATAAGCTATGGGCAGATTGCACTCAGGAGGAGACAAGGATTGCAGCATGACAAAGACTCCATGGCACTCAACCTGAGGAGAACCAAGCATTTGTATCCCATGACAAGAAAGGTAAGGGAAAAGGAAAGAAGTTCCACAAACACAAGCACCAAGATAGGAGATCGAGTCCTCACCAAGATCAAAATAAGAAGAGGGACATATCTCAAGTTCAATGCTATAGGTGTAGAAAATATGGACATTACACCAGTAGCTACCGAAGTACAAGTAAAGGAAGCATGAAGAATCCACTGTTGAAGTAGAAGAAGATCATCATCACAAGAAGCAAAAGAATGAAGATCACACCGAATTTCTATTCATATCATATTTATCAAGTACTATTCCCACCACTAGTGACATTTGGCTCATAGATAGTGGTGCATCTAGACACATGACATGTTATAAAGAGAATATTTCAGAATTAGTTGAGAAAGATTCACATCTCCATGTTGTACTTGGAGATGACGCAAACTACACTGTGAAGGGATCTGGAGCCACTTGCCTTCAACTAGAATCAAATGACACCTTGTGCCTGAGTGATGTGCTCTATGTACCTGGAATGAAAAGAAACCTTGTCTCCATCTCAACCTTGGAGGACAAGGGATATAAAGTAGCTTTCTCAGAAGGAAAAGTCCTTGCTTGGCACAAGAACTCAAGCATGAACACAACCAAATCTATTGGTATAAGAGAGGAGATCTTGTATCAACTGAACACACCGCCAGTCCAAGCCCTAGTACACGATGCTGCAAGTATGGGCGAATTATGGCACAAAAGACTAGCTCATTTGAACTATCGATCTCTCCCAGCACTAAAGAATATAGTGACAGGTTTACCAGGGCTCCAGGTAGACCATGATGGGACATGTAGAGGATGTGCACTTGGCAAGAATGCCAGGAGATCTTTTCCATATAGTGAGAGTAGATCCAAAGGGATTTTGGATCTAGTACACTGACTTGTGTGGACCCATGATAGTTGCTTCATTGGGTGGATATCATTACTATATAACATCCATTGATGACTATTCATGGAAGACTTGGATATACTTTCTCAAGTCTAAGGAATCTGAAGAAGTATTCTGCAAGTTCAACGAATTTAAAGCACAAGTCAAAAATATGTCTGGGAAGAGGATCAAGATTTTGAGATCCGATAATCGTGGAGAATACACCTCTACAAAATTTAATGATTTCAAGAAGGAAGCAGGAATTAAGAGGGATCTCACAGTTCCCTACAACCCTCAACAAAATGGGGTTGCAGAAAGAAAGAATAGAACAAATGTGGAGGCATCCAAAGCTATGATACTTGACCAGAGTCTTTAAATGTTCATGTCGGCAGAAGCATCCAGAACAATAGTATATGTACAAAATAGATGTCCACATAAGATATTCAAGAATATGACTCTGAAAGAAGCTTTCACAGGAGTGAAACCAGAAGTGGGCCCTCTCTGGATATTTGGTTGTCCATTCTATATACATGTTCCCAAGAAGAAAAGATCAAAGCTAAAACCTTCAGGCAAGAAGGGAACCTTTGTGGGATATAGTGAGTCTTAGAAGGCGTATAGAATCTACATCCTAGGATCCAGACAGATTGAAGTCAGTAGGGATGTGACCTTTGAAGAAGAGATGGTTTCCAGGAAAGGAAGTGGATCAAACATGGAGATCAATGATGAAGAAATGCTAGAACCAAAGGAGATGAGATCATCTCCCCCTCCCGTTGTGAGGGAGTTAGCAGAAAATGATGAACCTATCGATCCCATTGATCCAGTTGATGTTCCTAGAGATGTTGGAGGTCAGAAAAGACCTATATGGGCACAATGGACACTATAGGATGAAAGGGGCATGAAGCTCCAGATGGTGCTTCCAGAGAAAGAAAAATATCTTAGGGGTTCTCTATTTATGTGGCACTGATGAGCAACATTATTGATTTTCCGAAATGCAATAGTTGGTGGATACTTTTTGTGTGGTGTCTCTTGAGGGGAGAAGAAGAGGACTTGTATTTCCTGTAAAATACTAGTGGATCCATCCTTTCTATTGTTAAATGAACCCACATCAGGCCTTGATTCATCCAGTTCGCTCAATATACTACATGTTCTCAACAACATTGCAAAGCTACACTAGTAACTCTCTGATATTCCTTATTGTTTTATTTTCTTGCAAACAAAACAGTTGAAGGTCTTATGGGTCTCCGAGGATCAGATGTGAGTATGATGTGTGAAGTAAATTATATGCAGAGTGGCACTATTATAATTATATGGGTATGATGTGTGATGTAAATTATATGCAGAGTGGCACTATTATAATTATAACAATACATCAGCCAAGTAGTAAGGTCTTCCATATGTTTGACAGAATCTTTGTAATATCAGAAGGACGGCTTTTTATTTCAGGTGAAGCAAGATATGCCATGGGTTATTTTGATAACATTGGGTTTGTTCCAAATATCCCAATGAATCCTACAGATTTTCTACTAGATTTGGAAACTGGAGATATGTCTATGATTTCCACACCAATAGAGCTGAGTAGAACAATGGAAAATGAAAATACAAAAGAAATTGAAAAGATGGTTGTTGAGGTAAGCTAGGTTAGGTATTTTCATCTAGTTAGTTTAATATTTGTAGTCCTTACAGTAAATCCTGTTTTGTTAATTTTCAGCATTTTTTTTCAATAAAGGAATGTCCTATGGAATTAACACCATTTCAAACACTGCATTCAGTGTATACAGGAAATGCACAAAGTTTAATTGGAGCCTCAAGAAAGAAAAATTATCGAAGGACATAAAGTTGAAAGTAAACTACAGGAAAGAATAAATCTAAAGAATGAATGGTCTACAACATGGACTGAACAATTCTCAACATGTATCGCCTAAGTGCATACTATATAAGCAACACATTGTGTGATAGCATAGAGGAATTATTTTATGCAACTATTTTCTATTGCATACTATATTTTATGGCCAATTTTCAAAGGACTTTATCTGTATTTCTCCTCAACTTGCTTGAAGTATATTTAGTAATCTTCACAGCTCATGTAAGTTGTGATTTTGTATCCTATCATTTGAGTTCTATAAATTCCTATTAGAATTTTATTTTCTTTATTAATCATGGAACTTTTAGAACCTTGGTGTTTTCTTAGTTATCTTATCTCTATAATAAATGCACTGAACTTCCTTTGACAAACTTGTTATTAACATGAGAAGGGAGTTGGAGAGTTGATGGGTGCTGCAGTTCCTGGTATTAAACGGATGGGGTTAGTGGAATCTATTGTTTTGTTTCAATCATTCATGTATGTTTCAACCATAAATCTATTTTCCTTTTTTTTAATTTATCACAAGTTCTTCCTTGAATCCATGTTTATAATATTTGTATTGTTTCAAACTTATTAACCAACTATGCCATGTTTTTGTAATTAACAACAGTACGTGCCTATCTTCATAGCATGGTTGAAATATGTCTCATTTGTCTTCTATGGATTTCGCTTCGTGGTGAAAATGCATTACTCTCCACGTCAGATCTATGATTACACGAGACTAGGTGGCTGTGAAAGCCTTCAGAGCTCTCCCAATTTTGAGACCAAGGGACTGTATGGTGGTATGCAGGAGGTCTGGATATTAATACCAATGGCTTTTGCATACTGCATTATGGCCTACTTCTACTTGAACAAGATCAAGCTCATATGAAAACATTCATTTATACTATGGATCTGGTAAATACATTTTTTTGTAGAAGGTCAAAGGATTATATTCAATTGTATACATGGAAATCTTCATTGGAGTTTTGTACCTAACTAAATAAATTATATTTCTCACATTGACAGAATTAGCATATTTAGGAAATAAATAGTTTGGCTCCAAAGGAGGGGAATCTGTGTGTCAGCCCATTCGGCCTGATGCATTACTGTTTGATGTACACTTTTATTGTGGACTAATATTGAAATATAAGATATATCTTTCCATATATATAATACTTATGATCCTTATTGTTTTTTAATTTATTTCTAGACAAATACAATCTAGTTTGTCAAGGGACTAATAAGCCGCAATACTGAGCATACTTCTAGCAAGTACGATTATCTCATTGTTGACAAAACTAGAGATGCTTTTAGCAAGTATAATGATCTCAATGTTGACAAAAATAGGCTTCGAAGCTTGTATAGATTTATTTTGGTAGTGAATTAAATACTATTTAAGTGTTATGATTTTCTAAACATTATATTAGTATTAAAAATTTTAGTTAAAATTTGTTGAACTATGGTCTAGTGGTATCTTGGAATGATTGCGATGACAATAACAATATGGCTAAATACAAGTTATAACTTATAATTGATACACAGAAAGTCTGACAGTATGATGTTAAGAAATATTGCATATACACCATTCCTTTTATCTCAAACATCCTTGTTACTGATCTCTAAACCATAGTAGCATAATTCGAGTACGAATACGGATACAAATACGATTTGATACGGAAACAATACGTAATGAAAAAATCTAGTACGAATAAAATACGGAAGTAGACTACTTATATATAATATTTTTTAATCAAGTATTCAAAAATATATGATAAATGTACATTGACATTTATATAATAAAATCAAATATATTTAAAAAACAAAAAAATATAATTTCAACAACCTGTTATATGGCAAGTGTGAGTGATGGCAACTAGTTATTAATAAATATTTTAATAAGAAAGTATACATTGAATGGTATTTATGTTTTATAGTGCTTAAGTTTTTTTTTTTTAAATTGGTTTTCAAACTTTAATTTTCCATTACTAAGAATCTATATTCGTATTAGACTTACACTAAATATTCTACAAATTCGAATTTGTTCCGAATTTCCGTATGTGAAATGCCAATACGGCCGAATTATGCTACTATGCTCTAAACATGTCCATGAACTAAGTAAGCTTATTGAGACATTCTAATTGGTCTATAAGGTTTATGCAGCCTGGAAAGGTTGGCAAGACAGATGAAAGTTTGTGGGTTAACTTTTAATCTAGTACTTTAGATAGGAGATTGTCTCTGAAAATTGCATGGACATATTTGAGCCAGTGAAGTTATCTTTTGACTTATCGCTTGTAGGTTAACAAATTGTTGTGTTAGTCTTTCATATCCATTGGCATATATTTTTGTTGTTTTCATTGATTGTTGGGAGGGCCTGTAGTTAAGAATTCTACACAACCATCTCTTGTTGGTTTAGACTATAGGGGATACACTATATTCATTTTTTTTCCATTGCATATCAGAGATATATTAAATTGTGATGTACTTATCAAGGTTAATGAATTTGCAGATTTACTCTTCTGAATAAATTATTGAGGAATTACAAACTTCAGAGCTTATTATATCAATTTTACTTAATATTGTAAAGATAATGTTCATCAGATGGTATTTTCGGTGTAGGTAGATTCTCAATGCCCATCTTTTGAATTTAGTTTATGCATAGTACATAAATTCACAATGCATTATTTATGCTTCTATTCTCCTTGACATTTTAGAAAAAAGAAACATTTATTGTTTATTGTTTATGAATCCAAACAAGAAGTTGTTTATCTTTTGTACTTCTATACTTGTATGGACCAATGAGAATGAATTAGATGCACAATAAACTGCTTGAAACTTGGACCAACGAGAATGAATTAGATGCAAAATAAACTACTTGAAACTTGGGGCCTTGTAATTTTAAAAGGAAATGAGGTTCTTTGGATTGGTCAATGAATAAGTCATAAATTCATACTTACTCTTGGAACTATGAATAAGTCATAAATTCATACTTACTCTTACTCACTTGGAACTATGTTAAATCTAGATTATTACTTGATTAATTCGAAAGAAAATGAAAATGTCAAAGCCATTTTGAATGAAGGATATACCATACATTTTCTTCTCTTTAGAGATCGTGGTTTTCACATCTCTTTGGTCTATTATGATCTTCCTTTTTCTTTTGTTCTTCTTGTGGATGTTTGATTTTCTGTCTGAAATATATTACTGATTCCCTTACCTTGACATGGATGTTCAAGGGAGGGAATCGTAATATTGGATGCGGTTAGGTTCCAGTTTATTTCAATGTTTTCCATATACCGAATTCGCTCTTTAAAATTGATATATATGTAATTTGATCTGGTGGTTAAATCAGAACTTACAGAAATATTAACTAACATACATTGCATAGTTGATAACTTGTATAGCAGGCCTGTACAGATTTACATTGAGTGGCATCAGATGGGTTTGAAAGCGTCAAATGTCTAGAAAAATACCTTTTTCAGAGAGGAAGTAGATAATTAGTTCATAAAATGCATCTGTGTCTATTAAGGTCTGTCAGAATGAAGTGATTATATATATATATATATATATATATAGTTTTGTAAAATTTATTAAAATGAATCAAAATCATTAAAAACAAAATTTTATGGTCAAAGTTTTTATCAATCCAGTGGATATGTAACTTTTGGAAAAATGCCTATTAAATTTAGGAAAAAATAAAGTTTATCTACTTATTAACTCATTCCCCACTCTAGATCTCTAACATGGTGCCTAATGTTTCTCCAGGTCTCGATAAAGCTTAATTTCTTTATCGATGGACTCACTTCATAGACTTTCTCATCCGAAGTGTCTATGATGTCCTTTTCCTGGTATGTTTATTAGCCATCTCCCTTTTCCCTCCGGAATTCGGTCCATTTATGGTTCCAACCATCCATAGTTGTGTAACCCTATTCCTAATAGATTGACTTGAGTGAATGCTACTTTGTTACATGCATGATGCTTAATGTTTCTCTGGGATTTACTATATGCTACTTCTACAATGGCTTGACCTAATTTATAAGAGGAGTTATTACATGCTATGAATCTCGTCGCAAGTATCGTCTACATGGCTACACTATTTTCCAATAGAGCATTGCGTTTTTGTCATCTTGGGTTAGTTTATATCCATATCGTAAACCATTATTGCCTCGCAGTCATCTTCCCTGTTTTTCTCATTTCCAAAACAAGATAACGGATCTTTCAATCTTGAAATGGTTATGCCATTATTGATTCTTTTTGGATAAAGTGTTGTTTTACTCCCAATCAATGCTATTAATTTGCTATTCTGGGTCTACTTAAAAAAATCATATGAAGCTATGCCTATCCACTTAAATGGTATGCAGAATTGAACTGATTGTTCACTGCAAAGTCTTAACCAAGTCGGGTTTGCTTTTGGATAAATGACTTTTATTATTCTTCTAACTAGAGGAGTTAATCAATATGCCTCATGTGTGTTGGTTGTGGATCTTGATCTCCAGATTCAGAGATATTATTATTCAGCAGTGTCTGTTCCCCAGGTTTGGTTATGATCCCGGCATGACCCTAGCGGGGTCCGGGGGAGTGTCCACTCCCCAAGCTAGGGGGCACGGGGGTTTGGGGGCGTAGCCTCCGAGGGAACTTTTTGGGGCTATTTTCGGCACCATTTTTTGGGCCCATGGTTTTGGGTAACCCGTAGTATTTTCCCATTGTATTTCCATTATAAAAGAAAGACATTGTAACATGGATAGGGTTGATGTATTAGGTTTTATGCATTGTAAAGATCTATGAGATCAGGAAGAGAGACTGTGAGACAGTGAAGAGGAAGTGTAGCGACTGTGCTGCAGGTTTTATCCCTTCACTTTGTTGGACGGAATAATAATAAGGACTGGAAACTTCAGTGTGTGTTAAGTTTATACTAATTTGACTAGCAAGATCTCTGAAAGAAACACAATCACAAGATAGACAAAGATTTACCCTGGGAAACCCTCATGGGGTAGAAAACCTAGCGAAGCTTTCCTCAATAAGATGATCAACTGAATACAAGATGTAGTCCAAGACTAGAGCTCCTTCTTTACCTCCTATGAAAACATCTCTCAACACTCCCCCTTAACGAGAAGGATATTATAACAACATCTGTAGGAACAAGAAGTCATCGACTACATCATACATGATACATCTATATATCATTGGAAGCTTTCTGAACATCATCAATAACTCAACCAGTTACTGTAACATCTACAAGATCTTCAATACTGGAATATCAAAATCTTCAATACTGAGTCTTCATCTTCTGTAGCTCTTGAACAGCTACAGCAATATCATCATCTGGACCCTCACGATCAACAGCATCGTCGTCACGTGATCATCATCATCGTCATCTAGATCATCACGATCAGCAGCATCGTCATCTACACCATCACGATCAGCAAAATCATCTGGATCATCTCGATCAACACCATCATCTGGATCATCACGATCAACAGCATCTGGATCATCTCGATCTGCAGCATCTGGATCATCACGATCAACAGCATCTGGATCATCTCGATCTACAACATCTGGATCATCATCTGGATCTCTCTATCAATAGGATCTCTAGATCAACAGTATCATAGCAGCATACCCTGCAATACACATGATCCAATTACGGGATGATCAATTCCTCTCACTTTAAGACATCTCTCATGTCTATGGATGATGAAATCCAAATCTAATTCCTAGGATGATCAATCCTTATCAATTTAAGAAAAGTCTCATGTCTATGGACAATGCAATCCAGATCTACTTACAGGATGATCAATCCTGATCCTTTAAAGAAAAATCCATGTCTAGGGATGATGCAGTCCTTGATCCATTTTAGACAAATCCATGTCTAGGGACGATGCAGTCCTTGATCAAATTAAGACAAATCCATGTCTAGGGACAATGCAGTCCGTGATCCATTTAAGACAAATCCATGTCTATGGATGATGCAGTCCCGGCCACAGTGCTAGTCCTTTTTCATACTGGATGTGACCTAGATCAAATCTACGATTTACCACGTACATTTTGAACTAAAAGCTCAGGGATGATGCAGTCCTATCATCAATTTTAGAGACAGATGTCTACGGATCACTTCAGGGGACCAAAGTCCATAGATGATTCAATCCCTCCCATCCACTAGGGACTTCTTTCTCGAAGACAGATGTATACGGATCAATTCAGGGGACCGAAGTCTAGGGATGATTCAATCCCTCTCGTCCACTCGGGACTTATTTCTCGGAGACAGATGTCTATGGATCAATTCAGGGGATCGAAGTCTAGGGATGATGCAATCCCTCTCGTCCACTAGGGACTTCTTTCTCGAAGACAGATGTCTACGGATCCTTTTAGAAAAGGTGTTCAAGGATGATGCAATCCCTTCGTCAACTTAGACCCATTCTAAGGACCATTCATCCACCTCAGTGTCGATATCACCAATCCAGGTATCCACATCATTGACCTCACCATCGATGCAGGCAATCTCATCATCAGTGACCACATCACTCCCCCTTCTGAGGAGGGTCCTTCTGAACTACACCAAGCTTGTCTTGGAAATACTCAAACTTTACTCGAGACAGAGGTTTGGTCAATATTTCAGCAACTTGTTCGTCAGTGCTTACATACTCAAGCTTGATAGCTCCTTTCTGCACCATATCCCGTATGTATAAATATCGGATCTTTATGTGTTTTGAATTATTATGGAATACTGGATTCTCTGGCATCTTAATACAACTCCAGTTGTCACACATGATCACAGTGGGGTCCATCTCTAAGACAAACAATCCTGATAACAACTTCCGAAGCCATACTGCTTCACAACTAGCAGAGGAAGCAGCAATATCTTCCACTTCAGCTGTGCTGAGAGCCACACTAGACTGCTTCCTACTAAACCACGAGATCATAGCAGATTCTAGACCATATACTTCCTCCCTGATATACTTCCTACCCAATCAGCATCTGTATAACCATGCAGTCTGAAGTCATGATCTCCAATATACCATAGACCAAAATCTATTGTACCTTTTAGATACCTCATCACATGCTTTGCAGCTATCAAGTGAACTCATCTAGGTTTCACTAGATATTGACTCAATGTATTCACGTGTAATATCTCAAATTTTGGACTAACTGTTTTATGATGTTATATTGGGCCATGGCCCCAACACCTATGATTTATTCTTTTGTAGACTGACATATTGGGCATGGACCCTGACTGAATTTCATTATTTGATTATATACTGGGCAAGGAAGACCCAATGTTCTGATTATGTTTGATGTGGGTACAAAACCCTAATATACTAATTTGACCATTTACATACTATGCAGTAACGCGAATTACATAATTGATTTATATAGTGTGTTGAGCGTGGACTCAAAAAACACACCGATTACCTATGTATTGGGCTAA
Organism: Larix kaempferi; assembly: GCA_027924585.1. Taxonomy (NCBI): domain Eukaryota; kingdom Viridiplantae; phylum Streptophyta; class Pinopsida; order Pinales; family Pinaceae; genus Larix; species Larix kaempferi. Next base: position 7,916,860 of record BSBM01000767.1, on the reverse strand, counting down.
AGCCTTGAGGTACCTAGAGGAAATATAATGTATTGGCAGTAAGCCCTGATGTACATTGAATGTTGGGTATAAACCCTGGAGCACTCCAAGCTTGATAAAACAAATACCGGATCTGAGGCAACTAAAAGATTCTAGATGTGCCTCACAACCACATTCTAGCACTAGTGTTGAGAGGGGACTCTGGAATTGCACTAGAGTAACACCCATGTGAGAGTGTTGAGTTAAATGGCTCTGAAGAGCACTCAGGGTTACAATGTTTCAAAGTGTTGAGTCGGGGAGACTCTAAAGAGCACTTTTCATCACATTATTTAAATGATTAAATGATTCCTCTGTTACTATCATCACCTACTACGGGAGCTACCATGTTAAAATGAGGAAACCCGACATGCGAAAAGAGAGAGATTATAAATGCCTAACCTAGCTTACCAAGACAGTCCAAAGAAGTGGACCCTATCCTTAAAAAGGTTGAAAAATAAGTATCTATTTATAAATTATTTATTTTATAAAGTGGTGCATTTAATTAATAAATCAAAGATACTCGAATCATGTACTTAAATTATAAACTTTGTTATTTCAGTTTGTGAAAAAGCTCAAAAGCACTCTAGTTAAAACAAGTTGACAAATCATGTTTCCAAAAAGGAACTAATAATTATTTAAAAGGATTCTCTTAATTAAGTTATTATATTTATTTAAAGAAACCAGTAATCCTCCAACTGTCCTTTTTCCAAGATCATCTTTCCCTACTTAAGGAGGGTATACTTCCCATGTTTGGGGAGGATCTCTTTATTTATCATTTTCTTATGGTAACCAAAGGGAAGCTCATTGCTCCAAGAAACTAAAGCTACTTTACTTAATAATTCCCATATTTACACCAATAGTGGACCTTAGCATTCTCTCTCTCTCTCTCTCTCTTTCATTACATATCGGAGCCAAGCTCGGGGGGATCCAGTTAGAACCAGAATCGGTCAAGGGATCAAGGTTGGGAGGAACGTGGTAACCCCAACGTAATTATGTCCAGGTCGGCTGAGTCTAAAGGGATTTACTCTAATCATTGTTTGAATGTGCAAGTGACTTTAGAGGGAGAGCCAACTACCAACATCAGGTATGAAACAAGAACTCCTTATTTTTGTTTATGTTAAATAATGGAGATGGTCATATATGTTGAGCAGGGTGCTGTCCCAGTATCCCTCGGACTTGCTTATCATTAACCATAGAATTTTTAAATATAGACTTGCTGACAAATATTAATTAGAGAGTTGTAGTTAAGTTAGAATTTCGTAGCTAGTGAAGTTCTGTACAACGGAATGTCTAGCAGGTCTATCTCTGCTATCATGTGCTAGACATTCTTGATTTTTGATTTCAAGAATTTTTAAGAAAATGCAGGTTTATTTCCTCGAGAATAGTCATGTTTTTATTCGCTGTAAATCTTTTTATAGTCTCTATAGAGGGAAGTGTCAAATGCTGCTCACAGTATTAAAATAGCATTTCTATTATTCCTTTTTCTCCATTATATCCTAGGTTTAAGTTATCGTTCTTTCGAAAACTACTAACCATGCAAGTAACAAAACTGGACTTTGATTCCTACCAAACGCTATATACGTTACCTTCTTCCTGTTTAGATTTAAATAAAATTTATACCATCGACAATAACAGTAAAACCTAGAAACTTATACAGTGACGAGTTTGACAAGAGAACTTTTGAAAATATGATTGGAAATTAGTATCAAACATCAAAACATGATGGTTTGCTCCCTGAGCATTTCATTTCATCATCGTATCACTCAAATCCACATGCAAAATCACTACAGCCAAAGTATTTATAAATAACAGACTAAAAAGCGATTCACACGATAAACTAGGGTTCGAATCCCATCAAATATTCTATCTCCTAGTTGTGACAAAATAAAAATCACACCCCAGACAAACAAGTATGACAGACGCATAGAATCTAAACCCACAGAGTACGATTTTCACCCCGTCATACATTTCATCATTGAACCTATAGCTATCACATACTAGACACAAAAGAAATACCCATTAAATGGTGGTGGAACTACTAAGAATTACCATACGACCCATTTCCAAATCTCTGTCAACCCAATAAAACAAGAGGGTATTGTTATCCCTACATTCTTGTACGCATTACGATTTCTGAAAGCAGTAGTGTAAACATTTTGTGCCCAGCTCAAACATCAAATAGATCAGAGGGTCGAATCCCCCTCTAAAACAAGTAAGCAAACCTTCTCTTATCTTTTACAGACTTCTACGTTACCAACGCATCCACAGTAAGCTAGCTAGGGTCTTGAAAGGCTCAGATTTCATTCATTTACTGACTCTATACACGCCATAGATTTCACATAAACACATAAACCCAAAGCACAACAGGATAAAGCAACCATGAAAGTAAGAGCTTGTAGAAATTTACACAGTCTCAGTGTAGGGATAATTTCACAAATCTCAATAGCAAAACGCGAATATCTTTGTGAGTTATGCCTACACAGCTAAACCTCTTAGTATACATTTGTAAGGTTAAAATAGCAGAGAGACAGAGTATCATAGTCTCTCACAAAGAAAGAAAACACTACAACCATTTAGCATGTACATATGAACTCCCGATCCAGCCAAATGGCGACCAACGAGGCTTCATTCCAAATGCCGAGCCAAGGTCTCTATGAAGCTTCCCCAAAACAATGATACAACAGCACTTTGACATGACTGCGAGAGGAAGGGTAGGTTGGCTAGGTCTGGACTTACAATTTAAGTCGTAGGTCCTAGCCATCTCTAACAAGCCATGCAGGAGGAAACACTTTTCTTCACCTGTCAAAACCAGCCATTCTTAAAACCCTGAGATTTACTTTCTTAACCAGACATTCTTAAAAATGTAACAGGAGTGTGAAACTATCACCTGAGCTTACCAAAGCGTGGTATCACTTTCATCCTTTCGTAGCTCCTTGGTGCCAAGACCAGGAGCATAGCTCTGGTCTGGCACAAAACCCTCCTCCAAGAAGAAACGAAAAACGTCAAGCAGAGCCCAGGGAAATAAAAACACAGAGTTTACATAACTGTCCCAAAAACCCCAAAGGCCACAATTAATGCTCAAATGTCAGCTAGAACTCAGGACAGTTAATGTCCACCTACTACATGGTTTTTGAACCTCGAGATTGCCCCACGTGCCATATTAAAGATCGTAGGATCATACTCAAACTTTTACATAGTCAATTGCACAAGGTTTATTTAAATTACAATTACCATGGCCTTTGGTGCCTTCAAACTTTAATGTTAGGTATTCCATTTCTTTTAGTGAATAACTTTTTGCATAAACCACAACTTGCTACCCTTATAGAGATCTTGGACCAAGGAATGAAGTGTTGATAACCACACCTGCATGGAGAAACATAGAAATGATATATTAGCACAATTGCTAAGTAAGACCAGTACCTCTCAAAGCTACCCTTACCTCTCAACAGTCCTGCCAGGGTTACATTCCCCCCCAGTGTTCAGTTATGTCCATCAAATGCCCCACCATGGGATTCAAGATTCATCAACCTGAGTTCATTCACACTTGAGATATATTTGAGACATTCATTTTATGCAAGTGAAACTATAAACCAGTGAGCATGAAATACTCTTAAGATAGTACTCCAACATGAGGTAAAGATCATAGGATTACCACAACCATTGTGCAAATGCATGCACAAAATCATTAAGACATACAACCAAGTAATGTTAGGTTCTCAAAAGCACTCAAGCCTAGCAAGTGTACCGTAAGACTTGACCATACATATTTTCTATTATGCTGAAGTTAACTTTGATGATTCTTTGCCAGGTTAGGCAATTAGCAAGAAGGAAGATTTTTTTATTTTATTTTACTAATTATGGGACATTACAAGTGGTATCAGAGCCCAGTTTCTAAAACTAAGTGACCTATTGGGCTCACTAACGAAACATCCGCTGCAGTTTCACAGTCAAACAGAAACATACATTTAAATTTGATTTCTATTACGTGGATATTAATATGAAATTTTTTTGTTTCTGGTTTTGTTGTCATAAACATTGCAGGTACAGACAGTATCTGAGAAATGAATGCAAAACAGGGAAATCTAAATTCCCCACCATGAGAGCAAGAAATTGTGGTGGAGCTCAACTCAGATTTAATGAGATCTGTGCAAAACCTGCAGGCAGAATTCCAGAGTTTCAAGGACGAGAACATGCAAGAAAGAAGAGAGCAGTAGGCTATAAATGAAGCCTTACTGCAAAGCTTAAATGGGGAAAAACCCCATGAACAGCCTACTCTTTCAATCAACACTCTTAGAATAGGGAGCCATCACACAAAGAAATCATTTAGTTACAAACTGGAGGAACAAGATGTTTGTAAAGCAGATCCAATGGAAGAGGACTGTAAGAGCTCTTCTAATGACAACGGCTCACCACCTCCTTGCAAGAAAAGGAGGAAGTGAGATGACAGTTTGCAAGGAGAGTTCAAAAATATAAAAGCCCCAACTTATGATGGATAATTCAACTCAGGAGAAAAGGATGAAGAATGGATTCTAGGAATGAATAAATACTTCAAAGTTCACAATTACTCCAGTGAAATGCAAGCCCGACTAGCCATTTACAACCTAAATGGTAAAGCCACCAGATGGTGGCGGGATCTGAAACACACCAAGGGACAAGAGCTAAGAGACATAACCTGGGGTACTTTCAGCAGAATATTCCAAGATAAGTACATGTATGAAAGGTTCTTTGACAAGAAAATAAAAGAATTCCATGAGTTAAAAATGGGCATTCATAAAACGGTTCTTAGACTTGCTGCACTATGTGCCTTATATTAAAGATGAGAAGGTAAAGATTTAGTAGTTCTTGGGTGGGCTGCCACCAAACTTTAGAGAGAAGATAGAGTTTGACATGACCAAAACCCTTGATATAACCTTACATAAAGCACGGCTGTGTTATGAGCACGAGCAGCCAAGGAATGACAACCTCAACAGAAATAGAGACAGATTCAAAACCTTCTTAGACAACTGCAGACCGGGGTTTAGACCCCCACCTTTTCGGAAACAAAACAACAGTTTTCCACCCAACAGGGGTTTCAACCGACCCCAAGCTAGACCAAGTGCACCCCCACCACCAGCCAATAGGCCAGCCTTCAACAAAGGGACAAAAAAAGTTCCACCAACTGTTTCTTGTTGGAAATGCCAAGGGCCACATTACAATAGAGACTGCCCCAGCAAAATAGATGGGGTGTTACAAAACATCCAGACGGAGCCTACCGTGGGAGACATGGCAAAGACACCTAGGATTTATGCCACCCTTGTTGGCCGACAGGCAGATCATCAAGCCACCATAGTGGAAATTGAGGGTAAGATATCTAACACTGTCGTTTCAATCTTAATTGATCCCGGCGCTTGCTGAAGTTATATCTCCCCTAAGATAGTGGACACCTGTCAGTTAAACCGAGAGCAGCACGAGAAACCGTGGCTAGTACAACTAGCCACTGGTACTAAATGAAGGGTCTCCGAGTTAGTTAAAACTTGTGGGATATACTTAAACGGTTTTCCAACTAGGATAGAACTGAATATTCTACCCCTAGGATCGTACAATGTACTTGTAGGCATGGATTGGCTAGAAAAAAACCATGTCTTATTGGACTACTCAAACAAGACCCTACTCTACAGGGATGACCAAGGGAATCAGGAGACGAGTCAGTGTATCCCTAGGAAAGTGTCTGTGAGATAGATATCTTCTTTACAAGCAAAGAAGTGCATTAGGAAGGGCTGTAAACTTTTCGCTATTAACATCCAAAACCTAGAAACTAAAAGTGAACAAAGAATCGAGGACTTCCCAGTCCTAGTTGAACTAAAGGATGTATTTCCCGAAGAAATACCGGGGTTACAACCCAAGTGAGACTTAGATTTCTCCGTCGAACTAATACCCGGGTCAGTACTAGCCTCCAAATCCCCATACCGCATGAGCACACCAAAATTGGTGGAGCTCAAGATTCAATTACAAGAGCTAATAGATAAAGGACACATTCGACCCAGTGTGTCCCCTTGGGGCGCACCGATACTCTTCGTCAAGAAGAAAGACGGAACGATGCGTATGTGCATCGATTACCGCCAACTCAACAAGATGACCATTAAGAACCGCTATCCACTCCCTAGAATCGATGACTTGTTTGACCAAGTAGGAGAAGCAAAGATCTTCTCCAAGATCGACTTACGATCCAGATATTATCAGGTAAGAATCAGTGATGAGGATATCAACAAGACCGCATTTCGAACCCGTTACGGCCACTATGAGTTCGTAGTGATGCCCTTTGGGTTGACAAACGCACCAGCCAACTTTATGTGCATGATGAACAGTATATTTAGTAACTATCTCGATAAGTTTGTCCTAGTCTTTATTGACAACATTCTAATCTACTCGAAGAACAAGGTAGAGCATGAGGAACACCTTCGTATTGTGTTACGTATACTACAGGAACACCAACTCTATGCCAAGTTTAGTAAGTGCAATTTCTACAAACCCCAGATTCAATACTTAGGACACATCATCTTTGAGAAGGGAATAGCCATTGACCCCAAAAAGATCAAGGATATCGAAGAATGGCCCACACCCACATGTGTTTTTGATATAAAATCATTCTTAGTTCTAGCCGATTATTACCGGAAGTTCATTGAGAACTTCTCACGTATCACATGTCCCACGACCACCTTACAAAGGAAGGCAAACAAGTTTATTTGGACGGCTAAGTACGAAGAAATCTCTCAGAAGCTGAAGAAACTATTGATTAGTGCTCTGATTCTACGTATCGCGGATCTCAATGGGGATTTCATCATTTGCATGGATGCAATCAAGGAAGGACTCGGGGGAGTCCTTATGCAATATTTTTTTTTCATATGTTATGAATCAAGGAAACTAAAAGAACACTAGCAGAACTACCCTAATCATGACCTCAAGCTAGCTGCCATCATCCATGCTCTATAAATGTGGCATCATTACCTCATGGGAAATAAATTCTTATTAATGACCGATAATATGAGCTTAAAGTACCTTTTCGATCAACCTGACCTAAATGGCAGGCAGGCCAGGTGGTTGGCCTTCCTTAGTGATTATCATTTTGAACTAAAACATATAAAGGGCAAAGAAAACAAAATTGTGGATGCCCTAAGCCGTCGAGCACATATGTTATACAAAGTCACGGTAAGCCAAACCGATTCAGACTTACACGACAGAATTCGAACGGCATGTAAGAGCGACCGTTATTATACAGAAATCCTCGCAAAGATTCAGGAAGACCGACTCTTTCAACAACAGAAAGAGTATAAGATAGATGAGTCAGGACTACTGTGGTATAAAGAATGACTTTACATCCCCGAGAGTGGGGATATTAGATCCAACATCCTCACCGAATTTCACCAGAAACCCTATTCAGGGCACCCCAGATATCAAAAGATGATATCGGCAGTAAAGAAACATTACTTTTGGCCTGAGTTAAAGGCTGATATAGCCATGTTCATCGCAAAATGCCAAGAATTTCAATTGGTCAAAGCAGAACATCAACACCCATCCGAATTTCTTCAAACTTTACCCATTCCGGAATGGAAATGGGAGGTAATAAGTATGGACTTCATTACAGGCTTACCCAAGAGTAAGAAACTGAACGACTCCATCTTTGTGGTGGTAGACAAGTTGTCGAGAGCAACTCCCTTTATACTGGTAAAATCCACTTACAAAGCCGTTCACATAGAGGAAATATTCTTAAAAGAGATCTTTCGATTGCATATGATACCCAAAGCAATAACTTCCGATCGAGACATGAAGTTCACTAGCAACTTCTGGAGAGCATTGTTCTCCGGTATGGAAACCCAGTTACAATTCAGTACCGCATACCACCCCCAAACCAACGGATAGACAGAATGAGTAAACCAAATTCTTGAGGATATGCTGAGAATGTATGTCATGAACAATCCCACTAAGCGGGAATACTATTTACACCTCGCAAAATTTGCGTACAACAACGATTATCAAACCTCAGCTAAAATGAGCCCTTTCGAGGTGCTCTACGGACGAAAGTGTCGGACCCCCGCGACTTGGGACAGTCCGATGGACAGACTTATGTTAGGACTAGATTTACTAAAAGACTTGGAAAAACTAGTTTCCAAGGTGCAACTAAACTTAAAAGAAGCTCAAGATTGCCAAAAGAGTTATGCAGCCAAGAAAAGAAAGGACAAAGACTACCAAGTCGGGGAACATGTGTTTCTAAAAATAAAAGCAAAATGAAGCTCGTTGAGCTTAGGATGTTGCGGTAAATTAGCCCCAAGATTTTGTGGACCTTTTGAAATACTAGCCAAGAAGGGCCCAGTAGCTTATGAGTTAGCCTTACTAGCTCATATAAAAGTTCATAATGTTTTTCGTGCTTCATTAATAAAGAAATATCTATACGATTCTAAACATGTTATTGATTGGTCATTATTACAGGTGGAACCCGAAGGGGAGTTCACGCCAGAACCACTCCACATTCTAGACAAGAGGGAGGTCCAACTTAGGAGGAGGAACATTACTCAACTGAAAGTGGAATGGAGGCACCTTGGACCCTATGAGGCTACTGGGGAGAATGAGGCCACCATGAAAGAGGCATACCCCGCCTTGTTTCATGACTTCATTCCTAGTCCCTGGAAACATCGAGACGGTGTTGTTCTAAGTGGGGAGGGATGTAATATCCTGAATTTTGGACTAACTATTTTATGATGTTATATTGGGCCACGGCCCCAACACCTATGATTTATTCTTTTGTAGACCGACATATTGGGCATGGACCCTAACTGAATTTCATTGTTTGATTATATACTGGGCAAGGAAGCCCCAATGTTCTGATTATGTTTGATGTTGGTACAAAACCCTAATATACTGATTTGACCATTTACATACTATGCAGTAACGCGAATGACATAATTGATTTATATAGTGTGTTGAGCGTGGACTCAGAAAACACACCGATTACCTATGTACTGGGAGTAAGCCCTGATGTACATTGAGTGTTGGTTATAAACCCTGGAGCACTCCAAGCTTGATAAAACAAATACCAGATCCGAGGAAACTGAAAGATTCTAGATGTGCCTCACAACCACATTCTAACACTAGTGTCGAGCAGGGACTCTGGAATTGCACTAGAGTAACACCCATGTGAGAGTGTTGAGTTAAATGGCTCTGAAGAGCACTTGGCGTCACAAAGTTTCAAAGTGTTGAGTCGAGAAGACTCTGAAGAGCACTTTTCATCACATTATTTAAATGATTAAATGATTCATATGTTACTATCATCACCTACTGCGGGAGATACCATGTTAAAACGAGAAAATCCGACATGCGGAAAGAGAGAGATTAGAAATGCCTAACCTAGATTACCAAGACAGTCCAGAGAAGTGGACCCTATCGTTAAAAAGGTTGAAAAAGAAGTATCTATTTATAAATTATTTATTTTATAAAGTGGTGCATTTAATTAATAAATCAATGATACTCGAATCATGTACTTAAATTATAAACTTTGTTATTTTACTTTTTGAAAAGGCTCAAAAGCACTCTAGTTAAAACAAGTTGACAAATCATGTTTCCAAAAAGGAACTAATAATTATTTAAAAGGATTCTCTTAATTAAGTTATTATATTTATTTAAAGAAACCAGTAATCCTCCAACTGTCCTTTTTCCAAGATCATCTTTCCTTACTTAAGGAGGGCAGATTTCCCAGGTTTGAGGACGATCTCTTTATTTATCATTTTCTTATGGTAACCAAAGGGAAGCTCATTGCTCCAAGAAACTGAAGCTACTTTACATAATAATTCCCAAATTTACACTAGCAGTGGACCTTGGCATTCTCTCTCTCTCTCTCTCTCTTTCATTGCATATCGGAGCCAATCTCGGGGGGATCCAGATAGAAACAAAATCAGTTCAGGGATCAAGGTTGGGAGGAACATGGTAGCCCCAACGTAATTCTGTCTAGGTCAGCTGAGTCTAAAGGGATTTACTCTAATCATTGTTTGAATGTGCAGGTGACTTTACAGGGAGATCCAACTACCAACATCAGGTATGAAACAAGAACTCCCTATTTTTGTTGATGTTAAACAATGGAGATGGTCATATATGTTGACTAGGGTGTTTTCCCAGTATCCCTTGGACTTGCTTATCTTTAACCCTAGAATTGTTAAATATAGAATTGTTGATAAAGATTAATTAGAGAGTTGTGGTTAAGTTAGAATTTTGTAGCTAATGAAGTTCTGTACAATGGAATGTCTAACAGGTCTAGCTCTGTTATCATGTGCTAGACATTCTTGATTTTTGATTTCAAGAATTTTTAAGAAAATGCAAGTTTATTTCCTCGAGAATAGTCATGTCTTTATTCGCTATAAATCTTTTTATAGTCTCTGTATAGTGAAGTGTCGAATGCTGCTCACGGTATTAAAATAGGATTTCTATTGTTCCTTTTTCTCTATTATATCCTAGGTTTAAGTTATCGTTCTTTCCAAAACTACTAACCATGCAGGTAACAAAACTAGACTTCGATTCCTATCAAACGCTACATACGTTATCTTCTTCCTATTTAGATTTAAATAAAATTTATACCATCGACAATAATAGTAAAACCTAGAAACTTATACAATGACGAGTTTGACCATAGAACTTTTCAAAATACGACTGGAAATTAGTATCAAACATCAAAACATGATGGTTTGCTCCCTGAGCATTTCATTTCATCATCGTATCACTCAAATCCACATGCAAAATCACTACAGCCAAAGTATTTATAAATAGCAAACTAAAAAGTGATTCACACGATAAACCAGGGTTCGAATCCCATCAAATATTCTATCTCCTAGTTGTGCCAAAATGAAAATCACACCCCAAACAAACAAGTATGGCAGATGCATAGAATCTAAACCCACAGAGTACGATTTTCACCCCATCATACATTTCATCATAGAACCTATAGCTATCACATGCTAGGCACAAAAGCAACACCCGTTAAATGCTGATGGAAGTACTAAGAATTACCATACGACACATTTCCAAATCTCTGTCAACACAATAAAACAAGACAGTATTGCTATCCCTACATTCCTGTATGCATTATGATTTTCAAAAGAAATAGTGTAAACATTTTGTGCCCAGATCAAACATCAAATACATCAGAGGTTCGAATCCCCCTCTAAAACAAGTAAGCAAACCTTCTCTTATCTTTTACACACTTCTACGTTACCAACGCATCCACAGTAAGCTACATAGGGTCTTAAAAGGATCAGATTTGATTCATTTACTGACTCTATACATGCCATAGATTCCACATAAACACATAAACCCAGAGCACAACGGGATAAAGCAACCATGAAAGTAAAAGCTTGTGGAAATTTACACAGTCCAAACGTAGGGCTAATTTCACAAATCCCAGTAGTAAAACGTGAATATCTTTCTGAGTTATGTTTACACAGCTAAACCTCTCAGTATACATTTGTAAGGTTCAAATAGCAGAGAGACAAAGTATCATAGTCTCTCACAAAGAAAGAATACACTACAACCATTTAGCATGTACATATGAACTCCCGGTCCAGCTAAATGGCGACCCACGAGGCTTCATTCCAAATGTCGAGCCAAGGGCTCTATGAAGCTTCCCCAAAACAACGATACAACAACACTTTCACACGACTACGAGAGGAAGGGTAGGTTGGCTAGGTCTGGACTTACCATTTAAATCACAGGGCTTGGCCATCTTTAACAAGCCACGCAGGAGGAAACACTTTTCTTCACCTGTCAAAACCAGTAATACCAATGGAATTAAAACCCTAAGATTTAGATTCTTAACCAGACATTCTTAAAAACGTAACAGGAGTGGAATGAAACTATCACCTGAGTTTACCAAAGCGTGGTATCACTTTCATCCTTTTGTAGCTCCTTGGTGCCAAGACCAGGAGCATAGCTTCGGTCTGGCACGAAACCTCCTCCAAGAAGAAACGAAAATGTCAAGCAGATCCCGGGGAAATAAAAACACAGAGTTTTCATAACTGTCCCAAAAACCCCAAAGGCCATGATTAATGCTCAAATGTCAGCTAGAACTCAGGGCAGTTAATGTCCACCTACTCCATGGTTATTGAACCTCGAGACTGCCCCAAACGCCATATTAAAGATCGTAGGATCATACTCAAACTTTTACATAGTCAATTGCACAATGTTTATTTAAATTACAATTACCATGGCCTTTTGGTGCCTTCAAACTTTAATGTTAGGTATTCTATTTCTTTTAGTGATAAACATTTTGCATAAACCACAGCTTGCTACCCTTGTAGAGATCTTGGACCAAGGAATGAAGTGTTGATAACTGCACCTGCATGGAGAAACATAGAAACGATATATTAGCACAATTGCTAAGTAAGACCAGTACCTCTCAAGGCCACCCTTACCTCTTGGCAGTCCTGTCGGGGTTACATTTCCCGCCCCCCTTGTTTAGTTATGTCCATCAAATGCCCCACCATGGGTTTCATGATTCATCAACCCGAGTTCATTCACGCCTGAGATAACATTTGAGACATTCATTTTATGCAAGCGAAACTATAAACCAGTGAGCAGGAAATACTCTTAAGACAATACTCCAGCATGAGGTAAAGATCATAGAATTACCACAACCATTGTGCAAATGCATACACAAAATCATTAAGACATACAACCAAATAATGTTAGGTTCTCAGAAGCACTCAAACCTAGCAAGGGTACCGTAAGACTTGACCATACATATTTTATATTATACTGAAGTTAACTTTGAAGATTCTTTGCCAGGTTAGGCAATTAGCAAGAAGGAAGAATTTTTTATTTTATTTTACTAATTATGCGACATTACGTCACGACAAAGCATATATCTGGTCTGGTATTTTTCAAATACATAAATGACCCAATAATTTGTCTGTACAGTGTCATATCCACCAACTCTAATGAGTCATCAGGTAATAGTTTTAGATTGGAATCCATGGTAGTGGCCATGGATTTGCATTCCAACATTCCGAATCGCTTAAAGATTCCCACAGCATACTTACCTTGGTTGAGAAAGATTCCATCTGATCCTTGACACACTTCCATACCTAGGAAGTAGTGCATTAAACCTAGATTTTTCATCTCAAACTCTGATGAGAGCTTCTTTTTGCACTCGATAATCTGTTTCTCATTTCCAGTCAGAAATAGATCATCCACATATAGCAATAATAAGACAGGTTCATCATCCATAACTTTGAGATAAAGGTTAGGATCAGTTTTACTCTTGGTAAATCCCAAGCTAGTCAAGAAACTGTCAATTCTGCCATACCAAGCTCTGGGAGCTTGCTTTAGTCCATACAAAGCCTTCTTTAGTTTGCACACATGGGTTCTTCCATCTTCTACCTCAAATCCTTGTTGTTGTTCTATGTACACTTTCCCCTCAATCACACCATTTAGGAAGGCTGTCTTCACATCCATCTGGTGTAATTCCCACTTCATCATGGATGCAAGTGCCATGATGGTTCTAATGGAAGTGTACCTTGCAACTGGTGCAAATGTTTCTTCATAGTCAATTCCCTCTTTCTGAGAGAATGCTCTGGCTACAAACCTTGCCTTATACTTTTCAGTGCTACCATCCACAGCATGCTTTATCTTGTATATCCATTTGGAGGATGCCACACTCTTGTCCTTTGGCTTGGGAACTATATCCCAAAAATCATTCTTCATTATTGACTAGTACTCCTCAGTCATTTCTTCTACCCACTCTTTCTTTTGGGATGCTTCTTCATAACTAGTGGGTTCTTGATCTACAAGATCACACACTAGGGCCACATAGTTGGAAAATGTCTTTGGTTTCTTGCTCACACTAGTGGAGCCTTCAGGTGCTCCATATTTTTTAGCTCCTAGTATAATGTCTCTTGCCCATGCTGGCTTTCTCTTTCTTGAAATTTCTATGACAGGTGGTTCTTGTGGTTCCAACATGTCATGGTCCTCAGGAGTTGTGTCTTCAGGGGTGGGTGCAACTTCTGTGATTCTGGAAGGTGCCTCTTCATCATATACTTCTTCATGTTGGCACTTCCTATATCTCTTGAGAGCTGCTTCTTCATCAAATGTCACATCCCTACTTATCTCCATATGATGGAATCCTAGGATGTATATTTTAAATGCTTTGGATGCTTGCCAATATCCAAAAAATATTCCTTTCTTCCCAGAAGGATCTAGCTTGGTCCTCTCTTCTTTTTGAATGTGAATGTATACTCGGCATCCAAATATCTTGAGGTGACTTAACTCAGGTTTCTTTCCTCTGAACACTTCTTCTCGAGTCTTGAAATCAAGAGCACTATGAGATAGTTTATTCTACACATAGACTGCTATCCTGGCTGCTTCAGCCCATAGATACATAGGTAAGTCTTGATCATGTATCATTGTCTTTACTGCTTCCATAATAGTTCTATTCTTTCTCTCCGCAACACCATTCTGTTGGGGATTGCAAGGAGTGGTTAGTTCTCTCTTGATTCCAGTTTCTTACAAAAGACTTCAAAATCTTTTGAATTATATTCTCTGCCATTATCTATTCTGAGTATCTTAATATAATTTTCTGAATGCTTTTCTATCAAGGCTTTGAATTCCTTGAACTTTCCAAAAACTTCATCTTTTCCCTTCAGAAAATATATCCAAGTATTTCTTGATTAGTCATCAATGAAAGTAAGGTAGTGTTCATATCCACGTAAGGATGTGAATGGCATTGGTCCACATACATCTGAATGAATCAATTCCAATGTACTCTTAGTCTTTGTATCACTCTTTGAAATGGGTTCTTGACATTCTTTCCTTTTGGACACCCTTTGCAAGTGCCATCATGATAAATATTTAAGTCTGGTAATCCTATGACTACCTTGCTTACATGAGGTAGTGATTTGTAGTTAATGTGAGCAAGCCTTCTATGCCATAGCTCACTTGGGATAGTCACTTCATGAACAAGGGCAACTTCTAGATGGCCCTTGAGTTTGTATAGACCTCCTTCCTCTTCACCAATAACAATTGCATCCTCAATTGATTTTCCTTTGGGCCACATTAGTACTTTCCCATCTATGAATGCAACCCTATAGCCTTTCTTATCTAAATCAAAGATAGAGAGTAAGTTCTTCTTCAACCTTGGTACATATAATATTTCCTTCATCTTCAATGGGGTTCCAGAATCAAGCTTGTAGCTTGCTTCACCAATTCCCTTGATGGGATATTGATAGTCATCTCCTAGAGATACCTTTTGTGGAGAGTTCTTTTCTTCAAGTCTTGAGAGAGTCTTCTTTTGTCCTATCATGTGCTTTGAAGCACCACTATCAATGAGCCATGTATCTTCTCCAAGTGTCACAGACCCAGAGAGTGTAGAGAATAGAACATATTCTTCTACTTCTTCTTTTTCTATTTTAGTTCTCTTCTTTTAAGGCCTTTCCTATTCCTCTTCTTCACTCTCATCTTCTACCAAATGTGCTTGGTGTCTTTTATGAAAATTCTTCTTCTTCTTTGAAGGACAATTTCTAGCCATGTGTCCTAGTTTGTGACAACTATAACATTGAATTGAGGAGAGGTATCTTTCTGAGCCTACTCCTCCTTTCCTTTTAAATATATGAGGAGGTTGAGACTTCTTGTTTCCATTCTTCTTGGAGTTGAAGTGACTCCTGCTTCTTATTTTGGTATGAGTGGCGAAAGCTTGGTCATCTTCCTTGAGAAGGGCTTCTCTATTGGCTACTCTAGATTCTTCTTGAATGCAATCCTCCCATACGACATCAAACTTCATACTTTCTTTTGTGGCACACTCATTACAAGTTCATCTTCATCAAGGGTATCTCCAATGGCATCTAGTTGTTCCTTGATTTGAGAAACCCTTGAAAAGTAGTCTTGAATAGATTCTCCTTTGCTCATCTTGGTACTCTTAAACTGAGATCTTAGGTTCATCTTCCTGTTGATGTTCCTTCCTTCATACATTCTTCCTAGGGCATCATACTTTTCCTTTGGGGTCTTCTTGCATGCCACTTAAGGAATCAAGTTGTCCTTGCTAGAATCAACAATGATTCTCTTTGCCCTAATCAAATCTTTCCTATGGTTCTTTTTGGCTTCATCTTCCTCAGGTTCTGCAACTTCATCCTTGATATATTGGGCAAGATCATTCTCTTCAAGAATGAGACCAATTCTATACTTCCATGCCTGGAAATTCTCTATACCTTCTAGCTTGTCCTCAAGCTTAGTGCTTGGGGCCATCAAGGGGATTACCAAAAATTGAAAATTTCAAAAATGAAAAACTGACCTTACCAGGAGATTGGCTTGACTGAGGTGAGGTGATTGATGTACTTACTTTCTGGAAACTTCAATTTTTCAACCTCCAAACTTGACCAGCAAACTTCGGATGTGCTGTAGAAATCTGGTTCTGGTTTTCTGGTTTATCGTACTTTTTTTCAAACTAGGGTTTGACTTTCCCAAAGTTCTACCCAACCCAAAATTTTGATCTAGGGCTCAAAAGTTTGATTTTGAGGAGGGATATCTAGTCATGTAATCAGAATCCAAAAATACCAACTTTGCAAAAACCCTAATTCTTTACCGGAAGAGAGAGAGAGAGATATTTTCACCTTGTGAAAGATGTCGTATTCCGGCTAGCTCTGATACCATGTTAATTTTATACTAATTTGACTAGCAAGATCTCTAAAAGAAACACAATCACAAGATAGACAAAGATTTACCCTGGGAAACCCTCATGGGGTAGAAAACCCAGCAAAGCTTTCCTCAATAAGATGATCAACCAAATACAAGATGTAGTCGAAGACTAGAGCCCCTTCTTTACCTCCTATGCAGACCTCTCTCTCACTTGTGTGCTACTTTATGAGTGATGGATGAGTGAGATAAGTGAGGAGCATCCTCCTCTATTTATACTTGTTTTCCGATTAACCTTTTACCCTATGGGACCGACCTCTCCTAAGAGGGCCTAATAACCCCTAATAAATAAACTCAGGGCCGATCCCCACATGGAAGATCTAATAACCCTAGTTACCACAATCCATCGGAGGAATAAACATCTCCGGATATACAATAGGGTCACCTTGGAGGAATGTAACATCTACGAATAATAAAGTACAAATATAATAGTCTTAGAAGTTACAATATTTCAACAGTGTGGATGTATCCCAAGTTGGGGTGAACCACGATATATCTGTGTCTCTCTTGTAATGTGTGTGTGATTATATTTGCATTTCTGTTTCTTTTTATTGCTCTGCGATCCTTTTTTTCTAACAATGTGCAATATCTTTATCATTATGAGGTTGCAAGAATATCATTCTCTAGTTTTTGTGAATTGGCAATATATTTCCCAATTGTAGAAGCTTTCTTCGTAATACAGTAAATTGGTTGAATCACATATTTGATAGGCAATTGATTTATGCTATTTTTTATTTATTTATTGACCTTGTAGGTTCTCAAAAGAGAATGGAATATATTCGTTGGCCGTGAAAGACTTCAGCGACACCATTCAAGAAGGGTTTTCTCTCTTTGATACATGCTCTCATTTTGTCCAATAACATTGATTTTCATTACAAGAGAGAAGGGGTTTGTAAGGCTAGTTTCATCTGGAAGTTGTTAGTCAAGGGTACTAATAAATTTCATGGGCGTAAGTTTTAGACCCATGGTTATTTTATGTTTTTCTGAATTTTACTAATATGTATTTGTTCATAGAATTTCTTGTAGGGATTTACATTTAAATTTAAGAACTAAGTAAACGATTTCATTCTATTTCAACTTACTTCAAAGTTTAACTTAGCCTATATAAGGACAATAGGTAAGAAAACCCAACACGTTTTCATTTAGGTATACCCTATCCATAGAATTGGACTCTATCGTCTTTGACATATCATTTACTTACATAAATTCAACATTATGCACACTTTCAAATACTGTTGCAGGATTCACTTTTGAGATTCAAAGCTTGATCTCTGTTTTTAGGCCACAAGGGGTGTGTCAATAAATTTGAAGTCATCTTCTCCACACATAATGGAAAATGATATTTGTATCAATTTTTGGGAATTTGTTTTACATAGAATTGAGCTTTGTTGTCGTTGACATACTATTTACTTACATAAATTGTCTTTGAGCTTCATCCCAAATAGAACTTCAAAAGTTTTTCCCAAGATTATTTTTTTCCCTAGGCATATTCACATGAGCTATGAAGTCATCAAACAAGTACTTACAAGTTGAAAGTTGCCACAACCAGTTTTTATTCAAACCACATTTAGTTCTAATAATTGATATCCAAGTACTTAAACATTGCTTCAAACTATATGCTTAGTCCAACCATAATTAGTCCCTAATAATTTGCATTCATCCACAATTTTTCCATTTACATTTCTTAAGTAAAGGTTTCTATAATCATCGATTCATAATTTTGCAATTTACATTTCTTAACTAAAGGTTTCTAAGAACTACCAATAGAAATTTTGATCCATAGATGTAGAGTAATAAATGCATCTTATCATGACTAGGATGCAGTTACTACATAGATGTGGATAGCATTTGGTGTTGGTTGAACATGAGGTGTAGGGTATGATTTCTAAGTTGAAGTTTCGACAAATCATTAGACAATGCAACCCTTGGGTTTCTGAAACAAAAGTAATTCAGAGCTTACAGGGCTTGCATATAGAAATGAATTCTCAAAACATGGAAGGAGCATAGGCACTAGTCTCATCTTAGGAACAATAGGAGTGATAATTCAATGTCCATTTTTATCAAGACCATCACTGATATAAACCATCTAATGAAGCAATTTGGAACTCAGAATTTTAATGTTTCTCAAAATTAAGAGAACACTATACATGAATAACCACCAATGCATGAGAAGCCATTGCAAAAGAGTGTTAATCCAAGTATCTCCTTCTACAATTCATTCATGATTTTATGATACCTGATGTTCAAGGTTTCATTCCACTCATTAATACTAGTGTTCACCTCTTAACATAGCCATTATATGTTTTAGAAAGACCAATAACAATAATATGATTTATTTCAAATAAGTTTCGAAGTTGCTAAAGCAAGCCTCAAAATCACCTTGAGTACTTAAGTTCACATACTGCTTGGATAAGATTTTGATTGAGGTTGTACATTGTATAAGTGGATTTTTCCTTTTAAACCAACTATAGACATAATCCATCATTACAATTGTTTAGGGATTCATTTTGTTAGGACATTGTTAGTTTGAAGTGTAGAGATTTCTTATGATGTTGAAAAAAGAGTCCTGTGTGAAAAATTGACTTCAACTTGTAGTCAAAGGGGCTTCATCTTGTAGTCAATAATACCTTGCAAAAAAGCAATCTCAACATAAAAAATGGTGAACACACTTGGGGATAGCATAGCATTATTATGCCATGAAATGATATACTGTTGCAGCTGGTTGCTGTATCTTGTTTGGGACGATTGAACACTGATGCTTCGTTCCTTCACCGATTAACATAAATTAATTTTATCCATTATTTAAGACGGTACGTTCATAAAGTTAGTCTTTGAAAGAACACATCGTATGTCAATCCTCCTAGCATCCAATGATTTGCATGAAACGGACTAGTGATCAGGTTAACGACATGATTCATCTCTAACCATGGACTAGTCAACTAATGGAAGGAAATCCGTGGTACATATTTCCATGCTCGTTTTTAATATCTGATGCATCAATTTTTTTATTTAAATCAAACCACAAGCAAAGCACATGAACGGGTTATGAAAAAGTGTATACTCTCTAATATATCTCCACAAGTTTGAAATATTTTTTTCCCTAGATGATTTTTTTTTAAATTTATTCAGCTAATGTTTTGTGAATCGCAATATTCTCCATTGGAAAATGCAGAAATTGACTGGTCATATCTTGATTTTAGTCGGAATGAATAAATAAAAATTCACGTATTCTAGGAAAACATCAACCTAACGTAGTAATCAGCACAACAACAACCATAATGACACAAAGAAATTAAATCTTCCTATTGGTAAAAAAAATAAAATAAATTACGGTGACCTTGATTTTGATTGGTTCTGGTGGGCATTGGTAATTTGATGTCTTACATGAAAAAGGGTTGAAGGTCAAATCGACGAGTAGTCTGACAGAGAGGGAGCTGCGAAGTATGGAAACATTGGTATCTTGTGAGTGTTAAAAATGCTGCAAGAGATGTAACCTCATCCTTTCCCAGGATAGGAAGTCAGCAGGCAACGATTGCATTCATTACTCTCCTAACAAGGAAATCCATTATCAAAACACATCTCTTACAGCTACAACACACCACGACTTCAGCAAGTGACAGCATGAGATAAGTGAGGAGCATCCTCCTCTATTTATACTTGTTTTTCGACTGACTTTTTACCCTATGGGGCCGACCTCTTCGAAGACGGTCTAATAACCCCTAATAAATCAACTCAGGGCCGACCCCCACATGGAAGATCTAATAACCCTAGTTAGCACAATCCATCGGAGGAATAAACATCTCCGGATATACAATAGGGTCACCTTGGAGGAATGTAACATCTCCGGAATAATAAAGTACAAATATAATATTCTTAGAAGTTACAATATTTCAACACTCCCCCTTAACGAGAAGGATATTATAACAACATCTATAGGAACAAGGAGTCATCGACTACATCATACATGATACATTTATATATCATTGGAAGCTTTCTCAACATCATCAGTAACTCAACCAGTTACTGGAACATCTACAAGATCTTCAATACTGGAACATCAATGTCTTCAATACTAAGTCTTCATCTTCTGTAGCACTTGAACAGCTACAACAATATCATCATCTGGATCCTCACGATCAACAAAATCATCGTCACATGATCATCATCATCGTCATCTAGATCATCACGATCAGCAGCATCGTCATCTAGAACATCACGATCAACAGCATCATCCAGATCATCTCGATCAACACCATCATTTGGATCATCACGATCAACAGCATCTGGATCATCTCAATCTACAGCATCTGGATCATCACGATCAACAGCATCTGGATCATCTCGATCTACAGCATCTGGATCATCACGATCAATGGCATCTAGATCATCTCGATCTACAGTATGTGGATCATCATATAGATCTCTCTATCAACAGGATCTCTAGATCAACAACATCATAGCAACATACCCTGCAATACACATAATCCAATTACGGGATGATCAATCCCTCTGACTTTAAGACATCTCTCATGTCTATGGATGATGAAATCCAGATCTAATTCCTAGGATGATCAATCCTTATCAATTTAAGACAAGTCTCATGTCTATGGATGATGCAATCCAGATCTACTTATAGGATGATCAATCCTGATCCTTTTAAGAGAAATCCATGTCTATGGATGATGCAGTCCTTGATCCATTTAAGACAAATCCATGTCTAGGGATGATATAGTCCTTGATCCATTTAAGACAAATCCATGTCTAGGGACGATGCAGTCCGTGATCCATTTAAGACAAATCCATGTCTAGGGACGATGTAGTCATGACCACATTGCCAGCCCTTTTTCATACTAGATGTGACCTAGATCAGATCTAGGATTTACCACGTACATTTTGAACTAAAATATCAAGGACGATGCAGTCCTATCATCAATTTTCGGAGACAGATGTCTACGGATCACTTCAGGGGACCGAAGTCCAGGGATGATGCAATCCATCTCATCCACTAGGGACTTCTTTCTCGAAGACAAATGTATACAGATCAATTCAGGGGACCGAAGTTTAGGGATGATGCAATTCCTCTCGTCCACTTGGGACTTCTTTCTCGGAGACAGATGTCTATGGATCAATTCAAGGTACCAAAGTCCAAGGATGATGCAATCCCTCTCATCCACTAGGGATTTCTTTCTCGAAGACAGATGTCTACGGATCCTTTTAGAACATGTGTTCAAGGATGATGCAATCCCTTCGTCAACTTAGACCCAGTCTAAGGACCATTCATCGACCTCACTGTCGATATCACCAATCCATGTATCCACATCATCAACCTCATCATCGATGCAGGCAATCTCATCATCAGTGACCACATCACTCCCCCTTCCGAGGAGGGTCCTTCTAAACTACACCAAACTTGTCTCGAAAATACTCAAACTTTACTCGAGACAGAGGTTTGGTCAATATGTCAGCAACTTGTTTGTCAGTGCTTACATACTCGGGATTGATAGCTCCTTTCTGCACCATATCCCGTATGTAGAAATATCGGATCTCTATGTGTTTTGACTTATCATGGAATACTGGATTCTCTATCATCTTAATACAACTATGGTTGTCACACATGATCACAGTGGGGTCCATCTCTATGTCAAACAATCCTGATAACAGCTTCTGAAGCCATACTGCTTCACAGCTAGTAGAGCAAGCAACAATATATTCTGCTTCAGCTGTGCTGAGAGCCACACTAGACTGCTTCCTGCTAAACCACGAGATCATAGCAGATCCCAGACCATAACATCCTCCCGATGTACTCTTCCTATCTGATATACTTCCTACCCAATCAGCATCTGTATAAACATGCAGTCTGAAGTCATGATCTCCAATATACCATAGACCAAAATCTATTGTACCTTTTAGATACCTCATCACATGATTTGCAGCTATCAAGTGAAATTGTCTAGGTTTCACTAAATATTGACTCAAGGTATTCACGGCAAAGCATATATCTGGTTTGGTATTTGTCAAATACATCAATGACCCAATAATCTGTCTGTACAGAGTCATATCCACCAACTATGATGAGTCATCAGCTAATAGTTTTAGATTGGAATCCATGGGAGTGCCCATGGCTTTGCATTCCAACATATCGAATCTCTTCAAGATTCCCATAGCATACTTACCTTGGTTGAGAAAGATTCCATCTAGTCCTTGCCACACTTCTAGACCTAGGTAGTAGTGCATTAAACCAAGATCTTTCATCTCAAACTCTGACCAGAGCTTCTTCTTGCACTTGATAATCTGTTTCTCATTTCTAGTTAGAAATAGATCATCCACATATAGCAATAATATGACAGGTTCATCATCCATAACTTTGAGATAAAGGTTAGGATCAGCTTTACTCTTGGTAAAGCCCAAGCTAGTCAAGAAACTGTCAATTCTGCGATACTAAGCTCTGGGAGCTTGCTTTAGTCCATACAAGGCCTTCTTTAGTTTGCACGCATGGGTTCTTCCATCTTCTACCTCAAATCCTTGTGGTTGTTCTATGTACACTTCCTCCTCAATCACACCATTCAGGAAGGCTGTCTTCACATCCATCTGGTGTAATTCCCACTTCATCATGGATGCAAGTGCCATGATGGTTCTAATGGAAGTGTACCTTGCAACTGGTGCAAATGTTTCTTCATAGTCAATTCCCTCTTTCTAAGAGAATCCTATGGCTACAAAACTTGCCTTATACTTTCCAATGTTGCCATCCACGGCATGCTTTATCTTGTATATCCATTTGGAGGATACCACACTCTTGTCCTTTGGCTTGGGAACTATATCCCGAACATCATTCCTCATTATTGACTTGTACTCCTCAGTCATTGCTTCTACCCACTCTTTCTTATGGGATGCTTCTTCATAACTAGTGGGTTCTTGATCTATAAGATCACACATCAGAGCCACATAGTTGGAAAATGTCTTTGGTTTCTTACTCACCCTAGTGGAGCCTTCATGTGCTCCATATTTTTCAGCTCCTAGTATAATGTCTCTTGCCCATGCTGGCTTTCTCTTTCTTGAAATTTCTATGACAGGGGGTTCTTGTGGTTCCAACCTGTCATGGTCCTCAGGAGTTGTCTCTTCAGGGGTGGGTGCAGCTTCTGTGATTCTGGAAGGTGCCTCTTCCTCATATACTTCTTCATGTTGGCACTTCCTGGATCTCTTGAGAGCTGCTTCTTCATCAAATGTCACATCCCTACTTATTTCCATATGATGGAATCCTGGGATGTATATTCTAAATGCTTTGGATGCTTCACAATATCCAACAAATATTCCTTTCTTCCCAGAAGGATCTAGCTTGGTCCTCTTTTGTTTTGGAATGTGAATGTATACTGGGCATCCAAATATCTTGAGGTGACTTACCTCAAGTTTCTTTCCTGTGAACACTTCTTCTAGAGTCTTGAAATCAAGAGCACTATGAGATAGTCTATTCTGCACATAGATGTTAGGAACCCATGTCAACCCTTCTCTTTACTATGTTAGTATATTGTTGTTGGATGCATATGCTTTGTAAGTCGTCCCATAGTATTTGTTGATCCTTAGTTTATATTATCCCATAGTATTGACCCATAGTATTGGACGCATATGCTTTGTAAGTCGTCCCATAGTATTATATGTCCCATGGTTTTGACTCATAGTATTGGGCATAGACTTAGTATATAAGTGTCTGTTGAGGTCATTGAAGGTACCGTGAAGTTAATTGTATTAAGCTTGCTCAAAGGAGGTTGCCCCCTCGAAGTGGCCCGTGATCAATATAAAAGTGATTCTAAGTTCTATTAGTTCTGATATCTCGTGTATTTGCATTAATTAATTATGGCAGGTTCTTCACATCTGGTATCAGAGCACTTTCTTGGGCTCGTTGGGTGGAATTTCTGCCAATTTTTTTCTTCGCATCTATTGCAAGTTCAGATCTAGGGATAACCCCTATCCGCTTAACTGTGGGAAGTACTTGGGCATAAGCCCTAACACTCATTGTGAAGAGTACCACAGGAACCCCAAAGTAGCTGGCCCATTGAGAGGACCTGCCAGCGAAAAGGCCAACGACCCCTACCTAATTGACTAGTTCCCACCCGTGAGGTAAACCAAGAGCTGTCGTTTGTGGAAAAGCGGTTGTCTGTTTTACCTGAGCCGTGGAGTGAAGGGTACTGCCCCAATACGCAAGTCGTCAGACAGCATTGTTGGCTGAGTGAATCCCCTGAACCGATAGGAAGCCGCACATACCTGGGGTCCATATCTATTTTTAGCTGAACTGTTGCCGATCACTTCCACTCCAGATCCAACCGTTTCAGATCTATTTTGAAAGTCGTTCCAGATACAGCCATTTTTTATCATTTTCGCGTTGTTGCAGATCCATCTGTTGCGGATCCCTTCCGCGCCGCTGTTGCCGATCCATTTCTGAAAATAAATAAATAAATAAAAATAAAAAATAAAATAAAAATAAAAAATAAAATAAATAAAATAATAATAATAATAATAATAAAAAATAAAATAAAAGAATAGTATAAAATTTTGTTTTTCGGCCATATCTCCCTTGTTTCAACTCTGTTTTCCCTGAAACTTCACTAACATCCCTGGAAACCCATTCTGCATATTTCATTCCTGAAGACCCTATCCCAAATTCCACTTCCCAAGACCAGAAATCTCACATTTGTCTATTTTTAGGGTTTTCCATAACTCCTTCAATTTTCACCCAAATGCCGTCAAATTTTGCCACTGTGTTCCTTTCCTAATTCTACTTCTTTGTCCCTCTCTACCAAATTTTCTCATTCTTTCACCTCGCTTCTAAAATCCCCATTTTTTGCTTCCCTGTCCATTAGAAAGTGTCCAAAACCTAGTCAAACCGCAATTACCCATCCGAGTTTTTCCCAAATCCAAATCTTCCTTTACTAAATAAGCTTATGTTTGTGTTTTTCTATCCATTCCCGAAAAAAAAAAAAAAAAATTCTCCTGTTTATGGTTGTCACCCGCACAGGAGCAAAAACCATGGAGGAAGCACTTGCAGCCATCCAAACCAAACTCCAAGATCTGGATGAAAAATTTCTCAGCCTCCATATTCAGCATTCAGCCATGAACAATAATCGACAGCAAGAATCTTCTGCAGCTAATGGATTCTCTTCTTCTAGCAATTTTCGTGGGCCGAAGCTTGATTTTCCTCACTTCAATAGTACTAATCTCATTGGATGGATATACCGAGGAGAACAATATTTCAGTCTGCATAATACTTTTGATGTCCAGAAAGTTCCACTTGCATCCTTTCATTTGGAACAAGAAGCCCTTCAATGGTACCATTGGTACATCAAAGCTCATCCCGAGCCAAACTAGATAGATTTTTGCCAACTCCTTTTGCCACGATTTGGTCCTAGTGCTTTTGATGACTTCACAGGAGCACTCACTAAACTTCACCAAATTGGCACAGTGAGAGAGTATCAGACAAAATTTGAGAAACTGGCCAATCACACAGAAGGATTGTCTGATGAATTCTACAGGAGTTGTTTTATCAGTGGTCTCAAGGATGAAATCTGCTCAAAGGTCAAAATGTTCTGTCCCAACACAATGATGGAAGTCCTAGGGTTGGCTAAGTTGGCAGAGGACAAGATTGCAGCTCAACAATGCTCCAAACCCACCTTTGTTCCCTTCATAAATATGGTTTCCTAACAACCTCCCATCATGCCTGCCCCACAACCAACTCCTATCAAGCATTTGTCTGAAACAGAGATGCACGCACGCCGAGAAAAAGGGCTTTGTTATAATTATGATGAGAAATTCACTCGGGGACATAGATGTGTTCAACAAAAGCTCTATCTCTTGGATGTGGATTCTCTTCCTGCCTCAGAACTTAATGAAGAAGCTCCAGATACAGTAGATGATCAGGTCAACATTCAACACCCTCCTGTTGACACCCCATCTCAGGACGACCTACCCGAGCTCTCTCTCCATGCTGTAACCGGCATCACCACCCCACAAACAATGCGAGTCAGGGGATACTTCAAGAAGCTCCCTCTTACCATACTCATTGATTCTGGTAGCACTCATAACTTCATTGACCCTTGGATTGCCAAACAGGCTGATTGTTTTGTCCATCCTTGCTCCAACTTTGAAGTCATGGTTGCCAATGGGGGCACCTTACCTTGAAAGGGGAAGTGTCACAATGTACGTATCTTTATCGAAGATTATAACCTACGCTCTGACATGTTTTCCTTATCCTTAGGCGGATGTGATGTGGTTTTGGGTGTTCAATGGTTACGCACACTTGGCCCCATCTTATGGGATTTTTCAGAACTTTGGATGCAGTTTTCAGTAAATGGGGCACAACACAAATTAATGGGCTTACAAACAGGGTCTCTCTGCATCATCAGTTCACATCGCTTGAAAAAATCCTTAAGAAGAATTCACATGGTATCATCGCTCAGCTCCATTCCCTTCAGATGCACCCATCAATGGTCTCCACTACTTTCTTGGATAGATATGCAGGTGTCTTTGCTGAACCAATGAGCTTTCTGCCTTCAAGAGACCTTTCCGGTAAGAATTTAGTCGCATCTACCTCTCAACAGAAACTGATGGCTCTTTTGCATGCAGTACAGAAGTGGTAGCCATACCTATTAGGGAATTATTTCTGCATCAAGACTGATCTCGAGAGTCTAGAAAATTTTCTGGAACAATGGGTCTCCTCCCCAACACACTTGAAATGGGTTATCCAACTCATGGGTTATCCCTATGCAATCACTTACAAGAAGGGTAAGGACAATATGGTGGCAGATGCTTCTTTCTTGCACAATTGATGACCCAGTTTCTCTTACAGCTCTTTCTTTGCTTGTTCCAAATTGGTTGAAATATGTTCAACATGGCTATCTCTTCTATGAACTCCATGCTTCTTCATCAGCAGGACACTCTGGGTTCTTCAAAATGGATGACCGGGAACAATGTAACTTCTTTTGGCAGGGACTGAAAATGACAATTCAATAGACAGTGGCTGGCTGTGATACTTTCCAAGTCAACAAGGGTGAAACGACACTCCTTTTGGGATTTCTCAAACCCTTGCCCATCCCTACACAGCTTTGGCCAACTATTTCTATGGATCTACTAGTGGTGCTCTGGTGGTACAATACCACATATCAAAGGACACCATATGAAGCAGTCTATGGACAGACATCGCTAGTTCTTCTTCCATACACCCTTAGTAGCTCCCCAGTTCAGGAAATTGACTCGGTTCTTCGAAACCGCAATGAGATTCTTCTCATTCTGCAGGACAATCTTCACATGGCCAGAATTTGCCCGAAACAACAAGATGATCAACACCATTCTGAGCGCATTTTCCGCACAGCTGATGGGGTTCTTCTTCATCTATATCCTTCCAAGCAATCCTCCCTGACACTCCAAAGGAGACAGTGGCCCGAAATGCAACCCGAGGATGCTACCGAGGAACCACTTCTTCAAAATATACAACAATTTCTCCAACCAAAGCTTTGAGGACAAAGATTTTTCTAAGGGAGAGGGGATGTTAGGAACCTGTGTCAACCCTTCTCTTTACTATGTTAGTATATTTTTGTTGGATGCATATGCTTTATAAGTCATCCCGTAGTATTTGTTGATCCTTAGTTTATATTAGCCCATAGTATTGACCCATAGTATTGGACGCATATGCTTTGTAAGTCATCCTATAGTATTATATGTCGCATGGTTTTGACTCATAGTATTGGGCATAGACTTAGTATATAAGTGTGTGTTGAGGTCATTGAAGGCACCGTGAAGTTAATTGTATTAAGCTTGCTCAAAGGAGGTTTCCCCCTCGAAGTGGCCCGTGATCAATATAAAAGTGATTCTAAGTTCTATTATTTTTTATATCTCATGTATTTGCATTAATTAATTATTGCAGGTTCTTCACATCTGGTATCAAAGCACTTTCTTGGGCTCGTTGGGTGGAATTTCTGCCAAATTTGTTTTTTCGCATCTGTTGCAAGTTCGGATCTAGGGATAAGCCCTATCTGCTTAACTGTGGGAAGTACTTGGGCATAAGCCCTAAAACTCATTGTGAGGAGTACCACGGGAACCCCAAAGTAGCTAGCCCATTGAGAGGACCTACCAGTGGAAAGGGAAACGACCCCTACCTGATTGACTAGTTCCCACCCATGAGGTAAACCAAGAGCTGTCATTTGTGGAAAAGCGGTTATTAGTTTTACCTAAGCCGTGAAGTGAGGGGTACTGCCCCAATACGCAAGCCGTCAAAAAGCATTGGTGGTCGAGTGAATCCCCTGAACCGATAGGAAGCCGCACATACCTGGGGTCCATATCTATTTTCAGCTAAACTGTTGTCGATCACTTCCGCTCTAGATCGAGCCGTTTCAGATTTATTATGAAATTCGTTCCAGATCCAGCCGTTTTCGATCATGAATTTTTTAAAAATATTTTCCATAGTATTTTATCTTATGAGCCAACAACGAACCAACACTTTTGCCACATTATAACGTTACTATAACGTTATAGTTATAGGATCTCTCATATTATTCACTATCACTATCACTATTAATTTTTTACTCATTATAAAGTTATTACCGTTATATCAAGTTACAGGATCTCTCCCATACTGGGTTGTAGAGCACCTAGTTTCACTTTGTGAGACTAGAGTCGGAACAAAACAACCCGTAAAATATACTAGAAAAAGGTAAAAAACATAGAATATTTAGACTACTCCAATTCCAAGTACCCCAAAGTAAG
Organism: Larix kaempferi; assembly: GCA_027924585.1. Taxonomy (NCBI): domain Eukaryota; kingdom Viridiplantae; phylum Streptophyta; class Pinopsida; order Pinales; family Pinaceae; genus Larix; species Larix kaempferi. The sequence goes on along the minus strand of BSBM01000767.1, from coordinate 7,887,397 downwards.
GATGTTAAAGTAAGACCAATAATGTTGTGTATACTTAAATTAGTTTAAAACTTAACTATCTTAAGGTATATGAGTGACTTTACACCCTATTAAAAAAAATGAAAATTAACAACATCATTTCACTTATTTTATTAAACAAGGCCCCCAAAAAAGGGACGTCCTGATATTTATTGATAAAATGTGGTATAAAAATATAAAGAATGAAAATTAACCACAACATATGGAATTGATTTAGTTATTTCATCATACATAGCAAAAAATAAGCGACATTATTTATTGATGAAAAGTTAAATAAGCCATACACATGGAACAACTAAAAATTTAGGTATTACAAGGATTTAAAAGAAATATATGTCATAACAATTGTAGATTGTTCAATCTAGCAAGGATTCCAAAAGAAATCTCAATCATCATAATTGAGCATTTTTAATAATATCCAGTCTTTCATGGAGTAAATAATCAAATGTGTTTCTATTCTTTTATTATGGCATTTCAACTTAATTATAGGAGAGAGCATCCATAGAAATAATGACCGCGAGCCATTGGCACTGAATGACCAACTTTTGCAGATCACTCACATGTGTTGGCCATAAATATTAAACAAGGATGGTAGCACTTATAATTATTAGTTTTGTCATTTTTAAAAGAAATTTGAAAAACATTTTTATTCATAGCAATTCATATATTTATATAAATATTGGAGTAGAACCTCGTTACTATGAATAGTCCCATGGTTAATGAGTATCGACTTGGATTTATTTAATAAAGATGACCTTGTAAGTTAAGTAACTATCCACTAACTATTTAATATTAGAGTCTGAACAAAACAAACCCTAAAATATATCAGAAAAAAAAAATATAAATAAAAAAAAATAAAATAAAAAAATATAAATAAAATAAAAAATATAAATAAAATAAAATATAAAAAATATAAATATAAATATAAAAAAAAAAAAAAATATATATATATATATATATATATATATATATATATATATTACTCCAATCCCAAATACCCCAAATCCCAAGTACCTTAAAGTAAGGAGATTATGGTAGGACCACTAATGTTGTGTATACATAAATTAGTTTAAATCTTAACTATCTTAACCTTAGTGAGTGGTTTTACACCCTATTAAAAAGAATGAAAATGAACCACAACATGTCAATTATTTTATTAAACACCCCAAAAAAAGGAGCATCATGATATTTATTAATAAAATGTGATGTAAAAATATAAAGAATGAAAATTAAGCACAACATATGGAATTGATTTAGTTATTTCATCAAACCCAACCACAAAAAATAAGGACAACATCAGATTTATTGATAAAATGTGGTTAAAAATAGGTATCTTAAATGCACTTATCCATAAAGTTACCGTGGCTATAGGAAGTAGTTATTTTTTTTAATATTTAAATAATGCAGGTTGAAAATCTTGATGCATTGTTACTTAGGGTTTAAGTTGACTTCCTCTTTACAACTTTTTGTAATGGATATATAAAGGTATTTTCCCATAGAGAAATCCGTGAGTCTTATTCTGGTAGCTTTATTTTGCTTTGTTATTTCTGGGTTCATTTTAGAGTTTATTCATATCCATCTGCTCAAATCATGACAAATTCAGAGATGCCAACACGCGTAGAAGTATGCAATAATAAGAATAATCGTGTGAGATTGGAGAGCTGTGATGGCGAAATATTTGAGGTTGAGACAAAGGTGGCATTGACTTCAGCCATCGTAGAGAATATAATGAGTGACTTGGGCACCAACATTACCATTCCTTTGTATCTCATCTCCGCCAAGGTTCTGTGTTTGGTTATTAAATATTGCAGATACCATGTTGTTGATGCTCCAAGTACATCACCCAAGATTGTCAAAATGTGGGACAAGGAGTTCATCAAAGATCTTGTAGATAATGGCCCCACACTCTTCGAAGTTACCAAGGCTTCCAACTACCTGGGTATCAAAAATCTCTTCGACTTCATGTGTCAAACTATTGCTCATATGATGAAAGGGAAAACCATTGAAGAGATGCGCGAGCTTTTCACCATCTACAAATGAAAATTAGTTGCTAAATCACTCTGCAATGCAATGAGAGGTACCTGCAATTCGCTTCCTTTGAAAATTAGGTTTAGGTTCGCTGCATTCCGTGGCATTAGGTTTATAAGGTTCGCTACAATAATTTAGGTTTAGGTTTGCTACAATCAATTTGTTAGTATGAACATTAGATTTAGGTTCGCTGTAGTCATTTCATTCGTTTTGGCATTCACTTGCTGCATTCTTGCATTATGACCGCGGTCTTGCACTATAAGTGAAAGGCAGTATTTTATCATTCAAGTGTTTGAAATAAAATAATGCTCAGCTCTCTTTCAATCTGTTTTTATAATTAATTGCAATACATTTATTACTGTATTATTGCCTTACTGTAGGGATGATGTTAGTACTCATATGTACTGTTATTTCTTATTACCTTACTGTAGGGATGTTAACAGTCATATGTACTGTAATGTTGTTATTACTCAGTCTAACCACCTTCATTCTCTTACACAGTATTCTAGTATTATTTTTTTTTAAATATGTTAAAAAGTAAAAGTTTAAATTAACATTGAAAAGATTTTTCTTACACCGTAAAATGTTTAAAATTATTTCAAAGTTTTATAAATTATTATTATTTATATTAAAAAATGGGTAATAGAAAAGTTAATAGAAAGTTTTATAAACTGTTTTACTTCCCTTCAAAAAAATTGGCAATAACAGAGTTGATATTGTTGTTAATAATATATAATTTAGTTTTTTATTTAATAAATATGATAATGATGATCATTTTTATAATTGCTAAATACATTTAACCAAAAAATATAAAGAATTACTTAGTTTTTATATTATGTAAAGTGATATATTGCATAATTTCTCAATGTTTTAATCCGGATTTGCATTTTGAAACTAACATTTAATCTTAATGATGAAAATATTATTTTTGTGCTCTCGAGTGGAGGTTACAAATCCTCGATTCCACTGTAGTGAGGGTGTTATGTTAGTTTTTAATGGATTTTTAAACCTTTAGATAATAGTATAAATTATAAAACTATTTTAAATTTATAATTGTTTTTTATTTTAAAAAATTATAAATATATATACTATTTTTTTGATCTAGGGGTGGAGGTTACAAATCATGGATTCCCTAGAGTGAGGGTTTTATGTTAGTTTTTAATGGATTTTTAAATCTTTAGATAATAGTATAAATTATAAAACTATTTTAAATTTATAATTGTTTCTTAATTTAAAAAAATATAAATATATATTTTTCTAAAACAATTAGGAATATATATATATATATATATATATATATATATATATATATATATATATATATATATATTCCTACAAAAAAAGCGTAATTTTATTTCAGCAGAGGTGAACAAAATTACATTATGTATATGCAAATATGCATGCGGGTATCCATTTAAGGACAATCAGTACGATAAAGAGTAAGATCTTCAGTACATCAGTCAGGTGTGTTCATCATCACCAAATATAAGGCCACAACAGAAAAACAGAAAAAATTAAGTATGGTGGCTCCCCGAGCCTCCTGATTTACCAAAAAGAAACTTTTAAAGAGTAATAATAAGTCTTCAAACTATCGTCACAAAAAAAAGATAATCTGTTCCAAAAATTTTAGTATCATCGCTATTGTTCATGGAATGCCAATTCATCAACGAAAGGTCTATGATAGTACTCATATAGAGTCCCATCATGATATTCTTTTACTTTCCACATCCCCATTGCCAGGTCCCTGCCAATCTTAGAAGCCTTGTCCGCCTCCTTGTTATTCTCCCTGAAAACATGTCTGCAAGAAAAGTGTAAAAATGAAAGCTTTAGTTCTAGAATGTCCTGAAGTATGTTTGCAAGTCTAAGGTCTCTGCATTGTTGAGTGCCAAGTGTCCAATTTGTGGCGTTCATAGAATCTCCATACACATTTAACTATTGACAACGAGTCTCAATGGTGAAAATGAGAAGAAGCTTTAGGCTCATGAGTTCAGCAAAATTGTTCCCACCCTCCCCCAGACCCCAAAAAAGATGATAAGAGTGGGTTAAAGAAATATGTAGAACAGCCCCACCCCCACAACTATTCTCCTAAGCAGAGACATCGTAGAAACCCCATGGAATCGAGTGGTCGATGTCAAGATCAAGAACAGTTCTTTGGTTCGCGACTTTGATATGTTGAGGGTAGGCCGTTATGAAGCCACAGATTTGTACGGTTGAGACCACCGGTGTACAGGGTTTTTCATTGAAAATCATGCCATTGCGTGCCAGCCAAATCCCCCAGGCCACCATTAGAGGAAGGGCTCTGAAGGAGATGCCGATTGGATCCATACACCACTGTGACCAAGCCAGTAGCAACATATTCCCTTCCCAATTAAACTGAACATTTGAAATTCTGGAGCATTCTTCGCATACCTGCACCGTGTATGGACATTAGAGAAATAAGTGAAGACAGGTTTCCTCGTTTGCTTTACACAATATGCACCACCCCGGCCCAACCCTGTTCTTTCTCTGTAAAAAAATCCCAGGTAGGAATGGAATTTTCAAGGACATTCCACATGAATAAATGGTGTTTCATAGAGCAGTTTAGCTTCCAGATTGGATTCCACCACCAAACCAATTCACGTGGATTTATGAAATGACTCAAGTTGATGTATCCATTCTTTGGTGAGAACACCCCATTTGGAGCCCCTTCCCATACCAACGAATCCTCCCTATCATGAATGTGAATTTGAGAAAGTATGAGTGCTCTGTAATAAATTCTCAATTCATCTTGTTCCTCCACAGAAAGTTCCAAAGTGTCTGCATCTATCCACAATTGATTCCATGGGTGGACCATATCTTGAAAATCAAGTTCGGATAGGTAAGTTATACCTATTTCCCGGAGGGATGCAATCAGTCCATCTGATAAAATGTGTCTACCTTCGCTCCCAAACCAGGGATCTTCCCCAACTCGAAGAGCCTGTCCATTCCCAATATTCCAAGCTAGAAGGTCTCCGACCACAAAAAAAGATTTTGTTACAGCTTTCCAGATAACAGAACCACCACAGTGAGACTTAATTGGATTCCGACCCCAGTCCATAACTGATGTAGGGGCAATGTATTTCTGGATGACAACTCTTGTCCATAGGCTATCGGATTTTAGCAGTCTCCAAACCCCTTTAGCTGCCAGGGCTTTTGAGAAAAGATGAATGTTTTTCAGACCCCAACCCCCTAAGGCCTTAGGGATAGCAAGTCTCTGCCATCGAACCCATGGGGAAACAAAGTCTCCTTTACTGCTCCAAAGAAAATGAAAGCATAATTTCCGAGCTTTTTCCAACGTCCCTTTGGGGATCCAAGAGAGGGACATCCAATACACCGATATGGCCTCTAAAACTGATTTCACTAGGACTAGTCTTACTACTCTTGAAAGCCACTTGTGGCTCCATACCTTCAACCGCTTGTGAATTTTTTCAATAAGCCAGTTCCAATCCCGTTTTGTATATGCATTTGGTTTTAAGTGGAACCCAAGGTAGCAGAAACCATCATCAAGGCATAATAATGTATAAGGGAAAATCCTTCGTATAGCCATGATCTAAAAATTCCCTAAGCGAGTCAATAAAGTGGATTTCTTTTCATTTATTTCCATACCAGTAGCTTGAGAGAAGAGTTGGAAGATGCCATGGAGTGTTTCAATGTCCCCAATCGATCCAGAACAGAAAATGAGCATATCATCCACGAAAAGTAGATGTGATATAAATAAGTCCAGAGCCACTTGAATACCCTGGAGGGTGCCATCCCTACAAGCTTTTTTCAGTGCCTTACTTAACCCTTCTGCTACCAACAGGAAAAGTAAAGGTGATAATGGACAACCCTAACGCAGACCTATTTCCGATCGAAAGAAGGGAGAGGCTCCATTAATGAGAACCGCAAATGAGACCGTAGAAATACAGCTCATAATACACCTGATAAAGTCCACAGCAAAGCCCAGATGAGTAAGAAGTAAATGAATATACAACCAACTCACCTTGTCATATGCTTTTGACAAATCAATCTTGATAATAGCTCCTTTGATTTTCCTTGATTTCATACTATGAATGCCCTCTTGTGCTACTCCAATAGCCTCATGGATTTGTCTCCCTTCTAGAAACCCAAATTGTTTCGCAGAGATATGCTTGGATAGAATAATTTGAAGCCGCCTAGCAATAATTTTGGACACCACCTTATATACACAGTTTCACAAAGAGATGGGTCTGAAATCACTTAAAGAGGAGGAGTTGTCAGTTTTAGGTATTAGGGAAATAAGGGTAGAGTTCAAGGCAGCTGGAATCCGCCCAGAGATTCTTGTATCTTCAACCATCTGCAAGAGATCATTCCCAATAAGCTCAAAAAGTGCTAAAAGAAATTCAACGGTCCATCCATCCAGTCCCAGACTTTTGTCTTCTGAAAGCTTTGTAGAACTCCCTTGAGCTCTTCTTCTGTCGCAATTGCCATCAAGGAGTTATTATCTTCCTCTTCCACAAACCGGGGAAAAAGTTGTTCCATTCTGACTATTTCCACAAGGTTAGCCTGTGCAGGGGCTTTAAAAAGTGTCTGGAGGTGATTTACCCCCACCCCAGCCCTACTACCAAAAGAGGTCTGGGTATCCCCCATTGAGTCCTCTAGGATCCAAATGGTATTAGACACCTTTATTCCTTTTGCATATGCATGAAAGAACTTTGTGTTCTCATCGCCAGCTGTTAGCCATACCGCCCTGCTTTTCAAACGCCATGTTTCCTCTTTTTCCAGTAACAGCATGTTCCTCCTACCTTCCAGTGATACTAGATGTGATTTAATAATATATATATTAAATCTAATATTATTATTGTAATACATCATGATTTGAGAATTATTATTAAATACTTTTTTGAATATTTTAATTTATTTTATTTTCATATTTTTGACAAGAAGTAAAAAATAAAACAATGTAATGGATTGTTTTATTATTATTAATAAAAATGTTGAAGGGGGACATAAATAACATAATTGTTGCATGAGTGATTGGTGACCCACAAGAGGAGAAGCAATGATTGTAAGCACCAGGAGGCTAGCATTGGATTTGAATTGAATCTGATAATGCAAAAGATGGCACATTAGGGATTTTTCTCTTATGGTTCATGGATCATGCTCGGGAGTTTTTTTGTTTTTTTCTTTTCTTTATGTTCATATATATTTCAAAGTGTTTTCAATAGGATTTTCACTTTTGTATATTTGTATCTAAACCCTAGCAAAATTATTTTATGTTTATGCATCTATATAGAAAATATATTTACGATACATCTGAATCCAATTATGATTCTTTAGTAATCGGTTTATAGTATTGACCTATCCTACACCCACTTAGAATGCATTTTTGTGGTTCAGTAAAACCCTAATACCCTAATAGAATATTTTTCTGTATATATATTGCAGAGAGAATGTGTACACTAAGAGATTACAATGATCCTAAACCTAATGACATGCCCTCATATTCATGTTCAAACTAAGCTAATTGCTGCCTCAGAAGTACCCTTTGCTGTACAATGATTTATCAATTAATTTTCATTATAAATGGTGAAAATCTCGGGTATCTCTTCAGTGGTTTTCCTTTTCATCATATTAGCAATAGTTTGACACATGAAATCCAAAATATTTTTTATAACTAGATAGTTGGCAGCCTTTGTAAGTTCAAAAAGTGTCCCGGTTTTTTACAATATCGGGTGATACATTCCGGCCATCAAGAACATGGTATCTACAATATTTAATAACCAAACGCAGAACATTGGCGGAGACTGTAGGCAAAGGAATGGTAATTTTGGTGCCCAAGTCTCCCATCATCCTTTTTATGATGCCTGAAGTCGATGCCACCTCAGTCCCCACCTCAAATATTTCGCCATCGCATCTCTGCAATCGCACAATATTATTGTTATCATTGCATACTTCCATGGCAGTAGGCATCTCCGTCTCACTCATGATTTAAGCAGATGGTAGATGTATATATAAACACAGGGAACAGGAAAATATTTGATTGCTCTTAGATGTCCTCTTATAACCTTATCACGAATTCGTAGTAGCGAGATTCTATTCAAACCTTTATATAGCATCTATTACAGGGACACACCATCCATGGTATGAGGCCCTTGAAGATTGCAGTATGGCACCGAGATCCCACGTAATTCCTCCAATGCCCCTGCACAACAAAAGTTACAGAATTTTATTAAAAAACCAACATAGGAAAGAGGCAGGGTCAAATTCGCAAGGGTAGTTTCTATTCATAAATTCACAGCTAAAGAGAATATCCATGCAAACCAAATTTGGAAGGGGTTACTCCACCTAGAAGAAAAGAGCTCGAGGTAGATAAAAAAGGCAATTTCACAGTATAGAAGAGAATGTGGAAAATGTAGATAAGAAACACGCATGCACAAGATGGCAAGTGAACATGAACATTGGCGGGGCTATTGGACGCTGAAGGAGAAATCATGGAATCCTAAGGGAATAATACACTAGGAGGAGGAATAAAGACAGTCCCACGGCCATGGGAAGAGGATGAAAATGATATCATGAATAATCATAGAATCCACAATAGAAGGAATTGGAGAATGGAAAAAAAAATTTGCAGCCCAATGGGCATGAATCACCACCCAAAACCCACAGGCCAAAGAAGATACAATGATCGCAAGGCCATCTCTCGGCAGGTCATGAAAGGGAGCCTCAGCAACAAATAAAATGCAAAGAATAATGCCAAAATAACCTGGAAAGAACCAACAAACTATACAACCAACGTAAAATGCAAAGAATAATGGCAAAATAACCTGGAAATAACCAACAAACTACAGTATTAGAGCATCTATTATGTAAATAAGTATGTCCCTTATTATAAAAGGTGAATCTATCATCTAATACAAACATGGCTTATTGAGAAAAGTAATTTTCTGCTCCCATTTCTGTTTGCCCCTAGGTTTAGGTATTTCACTATTGTCGAGTTTCTAGCGTTTGTTCTTGGTTTTTTGAGTGTTTTGCTTGGATATGGTTGTCTGATATTTTTTTTAAAGGTTTTAAGCCTCCTCCTTGAATGATAGAGCTCCTTGTGGCTCCTCTCTTCTTGCCCTCCGTATTTATGTGTTTCCTCTTGCATTTTCTCAACTCCGTGGCTTAGCATTAGCGCTCTCTGGAAGCTAGTGCGTCCTTCCTCATGGATGCACCGTGTCTCCATATTTTGGAATGCCTCCACATCGGGGAGTATCCTAATCCGTTGGCTACACAAACTACTTGACGACATCAAATTCCAAGAATATTTTTCGAGTGAATAAAGAGGGGCGCTACACCTTGGTATTGCGCCCTGTCTAGCTTTTTGAGCAGCTCCAGTATGTGCAGATTTTCCTAAGAAGAGGTTAGATCTCCTCCTATGGGAGATCAATTGGTGTCAGAGCTTCGAGAATCGAAGGAGAAGCAACATAAGAGAAAGATCTTCAGTATGGTTTGCAAACATAATTTTTTTTTTGAGTTTTTCATGATTTTCAGTAGATCTCACACCCTTCTCAGGGTTTCTTACAGTTGACGGTGGATTCACAGACCTTATTTCCCAAGGCGCTCATAGATATCCACCATAGAGAGGAGATTCACAGATCTTCATGCCCATAGATATCTCCCTCTAGTAAATCCTTTGTTTCTTAAGATCACAACCCCTAGTACATTGTGCCCTTTGTACTCAACACAGAGCATAAACAAGATTTGTCTAAAAAATGTGGCCTCCAATCCTTCATACTCCACACGATGCCTCCCAGAAGAGATCCATTATCCATTGATTCTGATTCAAATGCCTCGAATCTAGTCCAAGACCTCGCATCCGCTCTCAATGAGTTAATGAGGATGCAACAACAGACCAGCCCAGATCCATATCGGTTAGACACTCGATTCGAGCTCCCTAAGTTCCCTAGAAAAACCAATGGAGAGGTTGTGGATTCATGGATATGTAGCCTTTCCACCTATTCCAAGACTTTCATAGGCCTTACCGAAAAGAGAAAGCTACATATTGTAGCATTACAGTTGGAAGGACTTGCTCAAACTTTGTGGGACATGGAGCATGAAAATACCACCTTGGTGGTAGACATCGGAGCCTCAGCAGAGTCTTCTTCTTATCAACCGATCAACACTTGGGCTCAAATGTGTGAAACATTGAGAGACCATTTTTACCCACCCGGGTATCTTCAGTATTTATGGATCCTATGGCACCATCTCCGCCAACTACCTACACAAGGGGTACAAGCCTATATCGAAAACTTCTCCAAGCTTTGACTATTGCTCCACATTCCAGACCAAGAAGAGGTATTAATCCTCAAGTTTAATTCTGGTTTATTGGTTCAATTCTGTAGAGAAGTTGAGTTATTGGTTCAATTCAAAGAGCATTGGTAGTCGAAAGGAAGGTATCTTCTCGAGGTCGTACTCCTCAATCCCGTCCCAACTAGAATACCTCTGCTTCACAAACTCCCACAACCAATACTTCATCTCGCTTTCCCTCCACTCGTCCTACCAACCAAAATTCCAAAACACCGTGGTGTTCCTTCCACAAGACTAATTCCCACAACTCTTCAGATTGTCGCGTTTTAAAATATCTCAAGACCAACAAAACTCTCTTCCCAGAAGCTACTTCATCCCAACCTGTAGAGGACATTGATGAGGTTTCTCTTGAGAATCCTACTGAGGTAGATCCCTCATTTATCTTAATGACATCTGAAGATTCCAACTCGTCTACCCTACCCTTCTTTACTCATGACTACCAAATAAAAAATTCCTTGGCCTTGCTCATCCTGCACAACGATAGCCATAAAAATTTGGTTTCACAAGAGCTAGTGCAGTGCCTCCATCTACCCACTACTCCTCACCTAAAACCATATCTGACACTCACCCACATAGGATGAATGAGACATTATGATCTTAAAAAAACTTGTTGAATTATGATAGTTTCATGTAGCACCCCTTTCGAGAAGAATTTTTTTGTTGCGAATGTAATGTACAATTAAATGGTTGAAGCTAGTGATTGTTCTTAGTTGTCCACATTTTGTGCATAAGGTTCTGAGGCATTTATGGCAGCTCCTTCTTCAACAAAATCTTCATCTATAACTCGAGAACAGAGGTTGTCTCTGTAACATATGCAAATGACATTGGTATGAATATATGAAGACTTGTCAACTAAGAATTTACCAAAGGCACTGCAGTAGATCGAATTTTGGTGGTTGTGTCATCAATCAAAGCACATGTCAAAGAAGTGGTCACTCTTGGAAACCCAATGGTATCTGGTTTCCTCCCTCGAGAATGTGCGCAAGTTTTGTGTCATCTCACTAGTACAAAATGAGAAATTAATGACTAAAAAAATGACTAAAATTCAACTATAAATGACTGTTTTTTAATCGGTGACTAATAGTATCCGATTTCCACGATCTTATCTCTAGTCGTATTTCACTAGTCACAAATTGGTTGACTTATTAGTCATTGATTTAGTCATTGATAGTCATTGATTTAGTCATTGATACTCATTTATTTAGTCACTGATTTAGTCATTGATTTAGTCATTGATACTCACTAATTTAGTCATTGATTGTCACAATTAATTACCAAATATACGACTAAATAAACTACTAGATAGCCTTCTAGAGTTGTTCATAACCTCACTATGTAGCCAGTAATGTCAAGAAGATTATGATGGCGTGCCATTACACTACACATATATTATATTGGATTAAAGTGATTGTGGGTATTCATTGTTAAGTTCCTTTGAACTGTGCAGTGCCAGGCGATAACTGCCTTCCCAGTCACACAAGTCTTGTTCTTCCCTTCCATTTTCTTCCATCCCGCACTGCACAACACCACCTGAAACGCCTCCTTTTGCTTGTGCAATAATTACAAACCGACTCCATATATCGACTCACTTCATATCCCAATCTAATAAGGTCCTCATTTGGGACAATTTCTATAAAAAAACTCCATATTTCCTCATCTTCTTCCATCTTCACTTCATATCCCAATCTAGCTGTATAATTTCCTGAGCTTTTATTCTACAACCTCATTGTCAAGTTGTAATCTTACATAAGTTTGTTACTATTCGTTGGATTAGCAACAGTAGTGTGTTACTGTTCGGACTCCTTTTATTGGATCAGTTCGGACACGGTATTGTTCGAACTTAGAAATTTCAAACAAAACAGAAAGTGTCTTTATGCACCGAAGTGAGCTTCATCTGAATTGCATCTTCCAGACCTAGGCTGCTGTCGTCTGTTTGGCATACTCCATCATTACCGTGTGTTTAGACTTTGAATGGGAGTAAACACAACTTGTTCATCTTCTATTAATTGTCGATATAATTAAAAACATATCAGAAATCTAAAACATGGCTCACACTCTATAAACTATCACCATTCAAAGCTATCAATTTGGAGAACAATGATGGAAACGTATAAACGCAAACATAACTATGTCGAATAAAGTGATTTTTGGGTTGTAAAAATGGATAGCGCATATTTCTTCATAACTAAAACACTCAAAAACAAATATATTTTCAAATTTCAACCTTACTAAAAAACCTAAACGATCAGACCGATGTAGTAAAAAATGCTAAATCCTTTTCATCCACTGTTGAAGCTGTACCTCCAGCTCGAGCAGGCATCCCATGTGAGTTGTGTCTGGTGTGGCGCTTCCAACAGTTTCTCGTACTGGTGGAAGCACTACTACTGCTACTGGACTGGATGAGTTTGTCACGACGATGGAGCCGAGCCACCCAAAAATGAATAAAGCCGAAAACGTAAATTCTGAAACTACCACGCATGGTTCCTCGTGGCCTATTTCGCACGAATCAATGGAAAAAGATGATGAAAATATACAGCTAAAGTGCCCAGGAACCTGGTGGAGGAGAGACACTAGTCCAATGGCAGCCTACCATGTGGAGAAGAGACTTCCCCAATGGCAGCCTGCGATGTGGAGGAGAGACTGCCCCACGTGGCGGAGAGATACTGGCCCAACCGGAACATATCCAACATCAAACAAGCCAGTCACATCAAATTACTTTTAAAAAGTCAAAGCGAATATTCTTTGTATGGCACGCTGAAATCGGACAACGTTCACTGTACGACACAGTTCCATTAGGCCAGTCTCTTTCTGCCACCTAACACGATGCCATTGGGCCAGTCGCAATGACACTTCACACGCTGCCATTGCGCCAGCCTCTCACCTCCATGTGGCACGTTCTGGTTGGGCTAGCCTCTCACCTCCACGTGGCACGTTCTGGCCGGGCCAGCCTCTTATCTAGCCTAAGTTTCGGCTTTAGTGGAGGAGAGTGCTAAGTTTTATGAATATATCAAAGCCCCAATTAAAGGTGGAACAAAAGATAATGCGCCAGCACCGAGAGCTTGTCAAGTGACCAAAAGTTGTTTTAAGGGGCTCCACGTAGCCTCCACACTCCCAGCACCATGGACGAGAGCCTACCTCTCACTGTGTTACTTCACATGTTTTGAAAGCAAAACGATATATAAAAAGGTAGGGAGCATTCCTTTTTCTTGCATGTGGGATAGGTCTTCCAAAGGCCAAATAATAAGAAGTGTGGATTCATGTGAATCGAAGGTGCAGCAATAAAGAGGATAGATCGACGGTGTACAAATCACATCGCCTAGACTACGTGCACACGGGATAAAGAGATTGAGGCTTGCGATGGGGGAAACCACCATCCCACGTGTCTTTCCTCAAGATCATCGCATGAATGTAAGCGGTATTACAAACTACTTTAAGCTCGTACGATACCACATTTTGGAAATATTATAAAGGAGCAATGGTCCCATTCTCGGCAGTTTGTTTTTGCATATTGTCTGAGTGGCAAACTCCCAAACCCTAACGCAAATTGTTAAGAAACACCTTGTATCTGCTGCGGTGACAGTTTCTTCCAAGATTTATCTACCATATACTTTGGAGCTCGTGGATCCCAAGGCGTGGGTAACAGCACCTGCACATGAATCCGGGCGACCCTTAAATCCACGATTTCTACCCTCGTCCAGACTTGACCTCTTACATCAAAAAAATTGGTGACGCAGCCATTTTCCTGAAGCAGATGGCAGAAGAAATAAGTTTTGGGTCTTACTATTTGGGATCGTGGTCCGAATATTGACGCCGGCATATTATGTGTTGGGCCTGCACATTACAAGCTATATATTCCAGAGCTCTTATAGCTCGAGACTTGGGTGATAGCACCTGTATTTTTTCATTTCAAACGAAGGAGAAGAGGGTAGCTCGTCAATGGAAGATGGCAGGTTTCTTGCCATTCGATTCAGCCACTCTCTCATTTCTTTATAATCTTGGGACATGCCATTATCGACGCGGCCATAGTCAAAACCCTTGGGTTTCTCAAGATGGCCAGAGGTGGCATATCTAAATCTCTAACCGAAGGGTATTGTAACTAAATTCTAGCAAAGAATCGGAGACAGAGCCGAGGGTTCCTCAAGAGCGAAAACGCTGGGTTCGTCAAGACGATACCAACCAACCAAATGGGAGTGGAAAACCTTCGCAGGGGGATAAGCTGCGATGGCATCTTCTTTGCTGGCCCCAAGGCGTCATACCTCCAAGATACTGTAGCTACTGGCATTGTTTCACTGAAAAAGTATAGGAGAAAGATGTACAAATATTTCATCTGTGGGCTGAAGGCAAATGGGTTTGGCTCCATCTGGAATTTGATGTTTTTTCAACCGAAATCAGGAATTTGATGTTGTTTGCTAGTTTGAAAATGCCGAACTCAATGAATAGATTTAAGCACTATAATGGGATCTGTTTCTTACACGTAGATGCTGGGTTATCCAAGACATATTTTGGCCCAGGTATTTAAGAGGATGAATGCTGCTGTTAAGGGTTCGTTTATTTGTTACAAACGCATGCTTCAAAGATTTTTTAATCATTTTTTGCAGCTGTTATCACACCTCTTGAAATAATACTCATCAAAGATTGGAGAAGACCATTTTGAGGGTTAAAATGGAAGCAATTTCTTGGCACGACACCTCAAATAAACAATAGATGTCACGCCTGAGAAGAGGCTGAGAAAGACATTCGAAGAGGAGACATTGTTGCAGCGCAAGCCTGGTTTTCAAGCCTGGTTTTCCATTTGAGATGCAGAGTCGACCTTACTTCCCATTTCTATAAAGCAGGAAATTAGTGGTTATTGCGTGGATGATCTTGTCCCTAAATAGTGTGGGGGTTTGGCGAGGAGTTAATGCCATCTATAAGGCTATTGCAGCCACTACTATTTTCCAGACCCTTTGGAGTGTCTTTGGTGTAAAAGCTCAGCAGCTGCTATTTCATATCTTGTCACCGAAGGCTTGGAGAACAATATTAAGTGGTGGAGTACCTGGCATTGGAAAGATAAACAAAAATGAAGATTTCAAAGTGGGAGGGAGTGAGAGCTAAAGCCACCTGGAAAAGTATATCTGAAATATCTTCTATTTTTTATTTTAAATAAATTATGTCATGTAGTGAAATTGCTGCAGGATGTAAAAAGAAGTTATACATATCTCTTATTTTCTGTTTTGAAAAAATAGGTGGCAGAGTTGTATTGATGATCTATCACTAAATTTGTAACTATTTTCTGTTGGGATTAGGTCGACTATGAGTCTCAATACAGCTATATATTCATTGTAATAGAAGACCTAAGGGTGAGTGAATCATTTGGCTGAAGCCTAGGAGAGCTCAGCACTGTTTTTGAGATTTCATTGTTAATACATCAGCAGTGTTTGAGGCTGGGTTATTTTGCAGAGAATTCCTGTGTCATCTTTCTTGCATTCTGTCTTTCTTTTCCCCTATTAATTTGTTTATTTTTCTTTGTATTTCATTATGTTAAATTTCTCTCATGCTTGGATAAGGGTAGCATTGGAATGGGATTCATAGAAATAATGCCCTGTTCCTTTCATTCTAGGCATTTCACCACAAATTTCTGTTAAAGTTGGCATAGGATTCATCCTTGTTAGATGCCCTATGCTCATGGACTGTTCATTCTTCTTCTGTTTCACCTCTTAAATCTATTTGACTGTGCGTGGGTGGCTACCTTGCCTCTGTTTAGATATCTTATGCAGTTGCATTTCTATGTGTTTATGATTCATCTTTTGACTCCATTTGTTCCAGCAGAAATTTGATCTTCTGCACCTGTTGTTCAGTGAATATCTTAAATGTTGAATGCTGGTCTGTTTCTTCATTATTGACACTTTTGATGATTTCCAGCTTTCTGTGAGTTAAAGAGAGATCCCTCTCTGTTTGTATTAGGTCAGAGACGCAAACCAAAGACTGGTTAGTAGTTAGCCAGGATTACCCTCTCCACAACCTAGGGGGTCAATTTTGGTGTTAACAAATTGGCATCGTTGCCGAGGAAGAGATTGTTTCACAATCCCTGGAAGAATGACAAAGTTCAGATCTGAATGTTGATGGTGAAACGGAGGCAGACATCAAGAAGGTTGTATCATTCACCTGGCAAATCCACTCAGAATATTTCCAGTGCGAAGGTGACACCACTAGGAGGATCAGTGACTCCATATCAGAATTTGAGATGTTGAAATTCTCGTGGTGACTCCACATTCAAGAAACCCAGTAGCCCATTGTTTCACAGGCAAGTCTCCTCAATCTTCAAATCAGAATTTGCAGCTTCAATGTTTCAAGATGACTTCATTGTCAAGAAGGTATGCTCCTTTAAGCAGGTCTCATATTCTTGGTTTTCCAAATCAAATCCCTAAAGTAGATTGGCAAACCTACTTACCTAAATTCAAAAATGAAAAGGAGGAAAATGTTGCTTTGCATTTAATCAAGTTTCATATGCATGTACATAAAATAAAAGTTCAGTGGCATGAAGATTGTCTTATGAAAATGTTTATGGCCTCCTTGGAGGGGAAAGCTAGGTCCTGGTATGAACAGTTGTCGGCTGCTCGTATATATTCCTTGAGGAATTTTCATACAGTATTCTTTGAATATTTTGAGAAATCTTGTCCATTATTGTTGTGTATGCTTTGACGGTTTTATTCAGAATCTAGAACATGTTTATAAAGATGATGAATTCTTAGATGATGCGATCATAGAAGCTTTGCATGACAGCCCTTTTCAACATTATGAAATTCAAGAAAACTCTCAAAACACATTAGCACCTTCAGCTGAAAAATAAAGAGAGCAGTAATCCTGTTGATGATCTTTATATTTTTTCTCCCGAGGTGGATGAGAAGTGTTTTCAGTTTTGTCAATCATCTGGTGTTTCTGAAGAAGATCAGATCAGTTCCATTACATGTCATACCTTTTCAGAAACTATTGATCCAGGGAATCCTGTCTTATTTGATTCGCTTGAAGGACAACACATTGATGCTTGTCTTAAAACACAAGAAGCAGATCATGTCTCAGATGATGCTACTGGTTTTTCATTAGACAAGAAAAGTGAGCAGATCTTACACAGTGTTTCTAAAATTTCTCCTCTGTTTGAAGATGAGATAGATCAGCTCGTGAAAGGTCATGTTACGACCTCACTTGAATCAGATCTACAGTGTTCATACAGTCCAAGATGTGTAAGTGAAATTTCCTCTGTTTTTGAAAATGTAAATCTGAATTTAAAAGAAGACAATCGTAATGATCTTTTGAAGGAATCCATTTGTGATGAGGATTCTCCACAAGAGAATCGGCTATTAAACACCATTTTCTTTCATCAAGAAGATAGGACGGTCATATCTAATGATCTAGAAGAAGGTTTGTTGTTTGAAGATTATAATGCGAAGGAGTATGAACCTGAGACAGATAATGTGCCAAAGAAAGAACTAGGGCTGCTCATGCTTGAGGGAGGTATAGTCAGCACTCAAGTAGCAAAAGGTCACAATTCCCTATGCATTCTCAGGGATCGAAAGCCAAATATCCTTGCGGGTGAAATCGAAAGAGGTACTTGCAGTTTTGTTAAATCTCAGGACATGGTAATGTTTTTCAGATTATTAAAGATCCTTATGCTAATTTGCTTCTGTCTAAAAGGGAGATGAATTTTCTTGCTCTTATGGAACCTAAGCTCATTATCAGTGGATGTTTGGAGTGGTTTGTCTTATGTCTTCTCTGCTTGCTCAAAGAGAGTGTAAACAAGATTTGAGCAACTGGCCGGTTACTGGATTGGCTTCATTGGCACTTTTGTGTCATTTGATTCAGCAGTAGCATTTCAATGAAGTAGGGTAGGTAGCGGGAATAAGTTTGCTCGACAAACAGTTTTCAGTATGTACAGTGTTTTTTTTTCTGTTTGCAGCATGTTCAGAAAATTTCAATATGTTTTTAGTTTCGACAGTTAGCAGTTTTCAGATGAAGAGCGGGTTATAGGTTGCAGTTGTCAAGGTTGGGAGCCACCCAATGGATCAGGCACTTGGTCTATGGGTTCTTCGCTACCTCATACAGAGGATAGCATCCCCGGCTGGAGCGAGTTGTTAGCACCCCAAAATTTTTTGTAATTAATTGTCTTTCGGTGACATTAATTATCTTCTGCCAACATCGACGGTGCAAAATTAGAAGCATTTTCTCATGACAGGGGTTTCAAAGCTTGGTCGAGAAGGAAAAATTTGTCTTAGGTTGCAGACACCATGGTCACAAAAGAAAAATGGTTTGAGAAAGCTTCAAAAGTTTGGCAAGTGTTAGTCTTACAACCCTTCTCTTCTAACCTTGGACAAAAGCCAAACTTCATGAAGGTTTTCTTTCTATAAAAAGCTAAGTCAAAATGTGGAAAAGGTTTTTTATTTTTATAAATTAACCTAAGTCAAAAGGTTATGAAGAAAGGGCTTTTTATTGTTTATAAAGAGGGAGTTATGTTTCTTATGCTAAATGGAGTAAAAATGATTTTTAATTTCTCTTCCTATATAAAGGAGGGTTTGATGTTATAGCCAAGAAAGGCATTAATTTAGCCTAAGTTTCGGCTTTAGTGGAGGAGAGTGCTAAGTTTTATGAATATATCAAAGCTCCAATTAAAGGTAGAACAGAAGGTAATGCGCCCGGCACCGAGGGATTGTCAAATGACCAAGAGCCGGGTAAAGGGGCTCCACATAGCCTCCACATAGCCTACCTCTACTTGTGATACTTAATATATATTGAAAGCAAAACAATATATACAAAAGGTGTAAAGCATTCCTTTTTCTTGCATGTGGGATAGGTCTTCCAAAGGCCAAATAATAAGAAGTGTGGATTCATGTGAATCGAAGGTGCAGCAATAAAGAGGATAGATCGACGGTGTAAAAGTCACATCGCCTCGACTACGTGCACACGGGATAAAGAGATTGAGGCTTGCGATGGGGGAAACCACCATCCCACGTGTCTTTCCTCAAGATCATCGCATGAATGTAAGTGGTATTACAAACTACTTTAAGCTCGTACGATACCACATTTTGGAAATATTATAAAGGAGCAATGGTCCCATTCTCGGCAGTTTGTTTTTGCATATTGCCTGAGTGTCAAACTCCCAAACCCTAACGCAAATTGTTAAGAAACGCCTTGTATCTGCTGTGGTGACAGTTTCTTCCAAGATTTATCTACCATATACTTTGGAGCTCGTGGATCCCAAGGCGTGGGTAACAGCACCTGCACATGAATCCGGGCGACCCTTAAATCCACGATTTCTTCTACCCTCGTGCAGACTTGACCTCTTACATCCAAAAAATTGGTGACGCAGCCATTTTCCTGAAGCAGATGGCAGAAGAAATAAGTTTGGGGTCTTACTATTTGGGATCGTGGTCTGAATATTGATGCCGGCATATTATGTGTTGGGCCTGCACATTACAAGCTATATATTCCAGAGCTCTTATAGCTCGAGACTTGGGTGATAGCACCTGTATTTTTTCATGTCAAACGAAGGAGAAGAGGGTAGCTCGTCAATGGAAGATGGCAGGTTTCTTGACATTCGATCCAGCCACTCTCTCATTTCTTTATAATCTTGGGACATGCCATTATCGATGCTGCCATAGTCAAAACCCTTGGGTTTCTCAAGATGGCCAGAGGTGGCATATCTAAATCTCTAACCGAAGGGTATTGTAACTAAATTCTAGCAAGGAATTGGAGACAGAGCCGAGGGTTACTCAAGAGCGAAAACGCTGGGTTCGTAACGCTGGGTTAGTCAAGACGATACCAACCAAACAAATGGGAGTGGAAAACCTTCGCAGGTATCTATGTGTTTCATTTTTTCAACGGGGGATAAGCTGCCATGGCATCTTCTTTGCTGGCCCCAAGGCATCATACCTCCAAGATACTGTAGCTACTGGTATTGTTTCACCGACAAAGTATAGGAGAAAGATGTACAAATATTTCACCTGTGGGCTGAAGGCAAATGGGTTTGGCTCCATCCGGAATTTGATTTTGTTTGCTAGTTTGAAAATGCGGAACTCAATGAATAGATTTAAGCACTATAATGGGATCTGTTCTTACACGTAGATGGCGGGGTCTCCAAGACATATTTTGGCCCAGGTATTTAAGAGGATGAATGCTGCTGTTAAGGGTTCGTCTATTTGTTACAAACGCATGCTTCAAAGATTTTTTAATCATTTTTTGCAGTTGTTATCACACCTCTTGAAATAATACTCATCAAAGATTGGAGAAGACCATTTTGAGGGTTAAAATGGAAGCAATTTCTTGGCACGATACCTCAAATAAACAATAGATGTCATGCCTGAGAAAAGGCTGAGAAAGACATTCGAAGAGGAGATATTGTTGCAGCGCAAGCCTGGTTTTCCATTTGAGATGCAGAGTCGGCCTTACTTCCCATTTCTATAAAGCAGGAAATTAGTGGTTATTGCCTGGATGATCTTGTCCCTAAATAGTGTGGGGGTTTGGCGAGGAGTTAATGCCATGTATAAGGCTATTGCAGCCACTACTATTTTCCAGACCCTTTGGAATGTCTTTGGTGTAAAAGCTCAGCAGTTGCTATTTCATATCTTGTCACCGAAGGCTTGGAGAACAATATTAAGTGGTGGAGTACTTGGCATTGGAAAGATAAACAGAAATGAAGATTTCAAAGTGGAAGGCAGTTAGAGGGAAAGCCACCTGGAAAATCATATCTGAAATATCTTCTATCTTTTATTTTAAATAATTTCTCATGTAGTGAAATTGATGCCTGATGTAAAAAGAAGTTATACATATCTCTTACTTTCTGTTTTGAAAAAATAGGTGGCAGAGTTGTATTGATGATCTATCATTAAATTTGTAACTATTTTCTGTTAGGATTAGGTCAACTATGAGTCTCAAGACAGCTATATATTCATTGTAATAGAAAACCTAAGGGTGAGTGAATCTTTTGGCTGAAGCCTAGGAGAGCTCAGCTCTGGTTTTGAGATTTCATTGTTAATACATGAGCAGTGTTTGAGGCCAGGTTATTTTGCAGAGAATTCCTATGTCATCTTTCTTGGAGTCTGTCTTTCTTTTCCCTTGTTAATTTGTTTATCTTTCTTTGTATTTCATTATGTTCAATTTCTCTCATGCTTGGATAAGGGTAGTGTTGGAATGGGATTCATAGAAATAATGCCCTGTTCCTTTCATTCCAGGCATTTCACCACAAATTTCTGCTAAAGTTGGCATAGGATTCATCCTTGTTAGATGCCCTATGCTGATGGACTGTTCATTCTTCTTTTGTTTCACCCCTTAAAGCTCTTTGACTGTGCGTGGGTGGCTACCTTGCCTCTGTTTAGATATCTTATGCAGTTGCACTGTTATGTGTTTATGATTCATCTTTTGACTCCATTGCCCGATAGTTCTCCTCATGATTCCCTTACCTAAGTTTTAAACAATTTGTTCCAGCAGAAATTTGATCTTCTGGAAATTTGATCTTCTGCACCTGTTGTTCAGTGAATATCTTAAATGTTGAATGCTGGTCTGTTTCTTCATTATTGACACTTTTGATGATTTCCATCTTTATGTGAGTTAAAGAGAGAGCCCTCTCTGCTTGTGTTAGGTCAGAGACGCAAACCAAAGATTGGTTAGTATTTACTGAGGATTACCCTCTCCACAACCTAGGGGGTTAATTTTGGTGTTAACAGTATCAACATCCCAGGACCTCAAAAAGCAAAAATGACGATTAAAACAACACAGAACTAAGTTACAGCCAAATTCAACAGCCCAGAGGCCAGAATCGAGAAACAAAAATATATCTGAATACTGTAATATCTAAAGAATGTTTTACTATTTGTTATTGCATATAACTGTTTATGATGACGTAGCTAAACATTAATGGTTCTAATTGATGGGAATTGTTTCAGGTCTCTCAACTCCCTCCAAAATTTCAAATGCCTTCCCAGGGAACCTTTTATATGGTTGGAATTGTCACCATTTTGTCTTAATCATAAACTTCACCATCACTTTTGGGCCTGCAATGTAATGCGCGTGTGTATTACAAGGCGCTGACAGTGCTCCTTCCAAAGTAAAAAATCCACAGGTCTTCATCATAAAGGCCATTCTTAGCGGATTAAAGATATGATATCAGATAGAATATCACTCTTAACACATAAACGATTTGAAATCTAGCAGATTTGAAGAAGAAGAGTATGTCTGCAAGAATGGGAAAGCTAGAACTATGAGAGTTGAAAGATTTAGATGGAAAAGATGCTTTACTATTGAATGGAGGCCTTACTAGCGAAGCGGTACTTATTATTGAAGTAGCGATCCAAATATTCAAAGAAGACATTAATCTAATGGAGCATGGCCTTGTGAATTTTCCAGCATTTGGCAAGCTCTCTCAACATTCTCAACATTGACTAAGATTCACTCTGTTCCCTTAAAGCCGGTGAAACTAGTGAGGTAATGTACTTTTTAATGAAATCCCTGCATCTATCATAGAGTTGGTCAGAATAGGATCGTCCCTTTTGTGTGCACATATTGTAGACGATAGTGTAAAGAACCACGGGCTCATCCACAGTCACCTGACAGTTGGGATATCCCGCTTCCAACCGGCTTATAATCTCTAGTATAGCTTTCTAAATAAAAGCCCAACCTTCTTCCAGCTCAATGATATTGTTGCTTGTCTAAATGGTAATTTCTATAAATAGTTTAGATCAAGAATGTAATGGAAATTCAATAATTTTAAAGGTAATTTATAAATTCTGTAGTGTTCATGTATATGAATAAGATTTGGTGTGGTAGGAAAAGTGTTTCACAACATTGTTAGTAGTGTTCGTTTCTCCAAATTACTAACATTGTTATTATATGTAGATTTTAGAGAGGAAGAAGAACAAGTGTTGGGACCCTCTCAAGATCCAGAACCAAAATACTACTATTACCATTTATTGTCATGTTTTTGTTGGCATTAGCACTCCTCAAGAGGATATATAAAGAATAAAAGGTATTCTTTGAGATGCTATAAGGTCTTGCTCTTGCTTGAGAGCATGATCACAATGTTTAGTTGATTTTGGGGAGCTATTTCACACATCGAACTAATGAATGCAATCAATGTAACACACACAAATGTACACCCTCAATTGGGAAGATGAGTAGTAGACCTATATTGCCTGACATATTTATGGAACATTATTGGAGAAAGTTAATAAAACAATTATGATACCATATGACCGATTCTTCTAATTAGTAATGCCTAATAGGTCACATGTCTTAAGTTTTGTTTATGTCTATTTGTATGAGTGCATGCCATAAAAGTGCTAAGAAATTCTTGGAGTATGTAGATAGAATCCAAAGATACTCACACATAGTCAAACTAAACAATGCTCGAGGATGTAACTCAAATGATAGAGCAGTAGATTTGCACATGCAGGGTACCCTGCATCTCCATTTTCATTTCATTTTGAATGGGGTCAAATGGCATAGTAACACATTTTAGTTTATGTGCACCTTGATTGTAGAAAACAATGGTGACATTTTAAGTTTTTAAGGGTAGGTAAGCATTGGTTCTTATTACCAAAATTAATATAATTATGTAGTGCTTTGAAAACATTCATATAATATGATAGAAAGATGTCGATAGACATCTTTTCTTTTTTTTTCCTTGAAAAAAGAGAGTAATTTTATTTCATCTCGCGAGTACAAAATTACATTGGATCTTCTTCACTCATGAAGAGTGTATATGCTGCTAAGCAGTACCAAAAAAATAGGAAGTATGCTACGAGCTTTTCAGCTTTTTACATCAAATAACCATATACTAAGGCACCGTAGAAGAAACTACAGCCAAAAACCTAAATCCGGACAGCCATGAATGGCACACAAATAAGAAGTAAAACCTGTAGAATAAAGTCATTGATAAAAGAAGAATGAAACAAGGAAAAGAAAAATGGTTTCCAAAAACCTTGAGAAAGTACCAGAGCCACTGGAATCTGCATGGATAAAACCCTAGACCACCGTATGGAAGGCCCTCCTCATCAGCCAACAGATGCTGCACCCCGGCATGGACAACTTCCACCGTGAAAGGCAAGAATCTGCCAAGAAACGCCTTCCCACCTCGACGATTCAGGGGCAAGAAGGGGAGCAAGCCCTCCTCGACAGCCCACCGATGCTGCGTCCTAGCATGGACAACCGCCTTCACATGCAGCCACCTTTGCCAATAGTGCCAAAACACCCAACACTCGACGATGCAGGGGTAAGGAGACCCGAACGCACAATGTCCACAGCGGATCTGCCGTCAACAGAGAAGGGACTGGAACCTGATGTTCTACAGTCTTCTGATGCTGTCGCTGTCATCCAGCCATAGTCGCACAACCCCAGATCTGCTATCCTCTACAGAGACCACCGCCGTCGCTACTGGGAAGCAGAGGAAACCCACTACCCAATGGGTCACCGCGCCAAGGCACCATAAACAATCCAAAGTGGAAAGGAAAAAACCTTCAGTCAGCTAGAACAGGAAGCAAACTCGAAGTAGGAGGAGTGCGGCGGCCATGGAAGGATCCATGGCCGCCAAAAACTTCTTTAGATGTCGACTACCAAAATCCTAGATGCAGAACAAAAAGGTAATGTCGATAGACATCTTGTGATAGCATATACAAGTATTATCTAAAAAGATGAACAGAGAGATCAATCAATGACAATCACCTTAAATTTATTCAATTTATTTATTGGAGTCCTCATCTAACACCTATACCATGGGATTTTGGGAAGACATAGTCTCAACTAACTTACACATTCAAGTGGAGATGACATCATATTCAATTTATTTATTGGAATCCTCATCTAGCACTTATACCATGATATTTTGGCAAGACATAGTCTCAACTAACTTACACATTCAAGTGGAGAGGACAACATAGTTTCGATATGATAGAGAGATGTTGGTAGACATCTCAAGATATCATATATAAGCAATATTTAAAAAGATAGACAGAGAGATCAGTTAATGCCAACAACCTTCAATATTTATTGGAACCCTCATCTAGCATTATTACCATGAGATATTTGGAGGACAGTCTCATCTAAGTTGCACATTCAAGTGGCGAGGACAACATATTTAGAATAGTGTTAGACTAAATATCTTGAGGTTATTGTGCTTGATCCATAGTCACCGCATTGCAGAATCAAGTACAAGTCATGTGGTAATACAAGTTGGGTACAACATATTTGGAATAGTGTTAGACTAAATATCTTGATGTTACTATGCTTCATCCATAGTTACCACATTGTAGGATCAGGTACAAGTCACGTGGTAATACAAGTTGGGCTTGAAATTACATAAATATTAATGTACGATGTTTGGAAAATAATAATTACTTCTGTTACTTGAAAATTAAAATTAATATAGATTTATGTAGCAGGTTCCCCAAAGAAAGCTAATATTTGGATAAGTTGTTGGAATTTGACAGAGGTCAAGACCTCAACTCAATCAAGTTCAGCTGACATATGTAATTGCAGAGCACAAATCAAATGAGGAAGATCAGAAAGTACATGCTTTTCATCCATGCATGTTTCTTGATGTCAGTGTTCATATTTACTAGTATCAACTCTTGGGAACACTTTGGGTCAGGCTGAAAGATGTATTTCTATTTCTTGGTCCGATAGGGAGACTGTACTTGAATGCTCAAAATTGGAGTGTTTTTTTTGGCATCATTATCAAATACTCATAAATCTACTGCAAACGAGTCTACTACTGGTATTTCCATTTCAAAAAGTGTTATAGAGCTACTAGAGATTTTTTTATTTCTTCTAATTTACATGCTTATAACACACATGTTTTGGTCTTTATAGAACACATCTATACCAATATTCTTGTCATTCATTTCCAAACGCATTTGCTTGTTAAAATGGTAATCTCTATGGACCATACTTTGAGATCTCAAGGGAAATTAAGAACATGTGTGAAATGGAAATCTAGTAGTTTGAAAAGTGGTTTAATTTGTTTGCATGGTGTTCCTGTATCTGAAAACACTGTTATGAGTATCTATGGTGTACGGGGGATTTCGGTTTTTTTGTCGCGTTGTTTAGTGACTCCATTCCATGATTTAGGTTTATTACTTTTACTTTTTGAAATCAAGCCAAACAATTTTTTTATGAAACTTCTTATAAATTCCAAGGTTACATGCTTTGCTTAAAGCACATGATCTATGTCAAAGGTTGTGTTCATAATTTGATTTTTATTTTTACTTGTAGACATAATATGTGTCATTCAATTAATCTTTTTATAAATGCTTTAGAAAGATCCATTTCCATACATGTTAGTAATAATATGCATTTTTCAAGATTTTGGGAACAAAAATTCTAATGAGCATAATTGATGAGATATTTTGAAAGACCTAATGCCTATTAACACGAAGGAAAGGGAATCTAAGGAAAGGCCAAAAGTAAGGAATCATGACATCATGTGGAAATTTAATTTTCCCAAAGAGCCTAAGTGAAGAAAAAGATTCTAATGCTTTTCTATGAAAAGTCCCTAACACATGGGTTAGGGTAGGATTATTCCTTTTGTATGGGTTTCCAATTAAGAGAAACCCATTTGTGATATGAGTATAATAGCAATTGTGGACAAATTCCATTGAAGCAAAATACACATTAAGTAAAAACTTTATTGTGCTTGAGCTTCTCTTGCTGTGGGGATCATAGGACTAGAGTTAAAACCATAGAAATGAACTAGCATGGGATTTCAACAAGATCAATGCGAGTTAAAACCAACAGCCACATTATATATATACACAACGAAGTTTGTAGCAATGTGTTTTATTATGTACCATAAACACATACAAAAATAACTAATAGACAATTTTTTATAATTATACTGGTTGTGGCCAAATTCCTTTGAAACAATGTATTGAGGTATGCTTCAAGTAAAAAATTTATTGTTATTGAGCTTCTCTTGCTATGGTGATCATAGGACTAAAGTTAGAACCATAGAAATGAACTAGCATGGGATTTCAACAAGATCAAGGTGATAAAACCAATAACCACATACTATATATACACAACAAACTTTGTAGCAATGTGCTTTATTATGTACCATAAACACATCTAGACAATATTCTATCTCCCACAACTTTTCTTTTACCACGTAAATGAAAATAAAAATATATTAAACATTAATTTTAATAAAATTATCAAATATTTTCAATGTTTAAATGTATATTATTTTGCTAATGTGAAAGTGTCACTTCACCTCTAACACACATTCTTTATCTCCTATAAACTAATCACCCAAGTCCTCTATCAATAAATATAGCTACCATTTTTCTCACCAATAATTATAGTATAATGTGAGTTCTTGTTCATTTATTAACAATGACGTATATTGAGAATTGAACAATACCTAATATAATAAATACAAATTTAAACTTTAATATGATAATAAAATAGTAATAAATGAAATTATCCTAAATCCATTATATATTTATCAAGTATGGAGAGAGATCAAACATTTTGTCATACAAACCTCTTTTTGAGTGAAAAAACTTATTGAAGTGTAAACATTATTTAGAGTGCAAAAACTTTGAGGAAAATATTCCACCTTATGGATGTGCAAACATTATTTAGAGTGCAAAAACTTTGAGGAAAATATTCCACCTTGTGGATTTGATCTCTGTCAATGCTTGATAGATTTGGGATTAAGATGGATCACTTGCAATTGTAAGTAAATTTTAAATTGATTTTCCTAATATATGCCCATATTTTATTTCTTTTTACATGCATAATAGTCTTATTTTTAGATATTATGTGAGCCAAAATTTGAAGGTGGGTAACACTTTTGTGAGAATCAAGTCGCGGAAATTTGAAATCACCACTTTTCGATCGAACAAGAAAATTTGAAATCACGACTTTTCAATCGAACACATCTGCTTTTTCGGTCGAACAATTGTTCAGCCAAAATCCTTTTTTATATATATGTGGCAAAAGTTTTGTTGAAGAGTAATTATTCGATTGAAAACATTCTTTCGGCTGAAAACACCTTTTTTATATATATGTGCTAAAAGTTTTGTTGAAGAGTTTTGGCACCTTCGAAGAGCTTTCAATGCCCAAAACCCTTTTTTATATATATGTGCCAAAAGTTTTGTTGAAGAGTAATTTTTTGGTCAAAAACATTCTTTCGGCTGAAAACCTCTTTTTTATATATATGTGCTAAAAGTTTTGTTGAAGAGTTTTGGCACTTTTGAAGAGATTTTGGTGCGGTGCCACCTTGCATTCGCCACCTTGTCACTGCATCTGCCACCCTTTTGGCACTAAACAGAGCTTTCGACATAGTTCTAACTCGTACTAGACGAAAATAGATTGTCTCCCTGTGAGCGGAAGTAATAGAGCCACCCTGTGTTCACCACCCCGTCATTACATCCGCCACCCTTTTGGAACTGAATAGAGCTTTCGACAAAGTTCTAACTTGCTCTAGATGGACATACGTTGTCTCCTTGGGAGCATAAGCGACATAGCCACCCTACGTCTGCCACCTCGTCACTCCATCTGCCACCCTTTTGGCATTGAACATAGATTTTGACATAGTTATGATTGGCACTAGACAAACATATGCCATCTCCCTGGGAGCATAAGTGACACTTGCACAAAAATTATCATTTTTTTCAAACCCCATGTATGTTGAATTTTTTAATTCTTAGTTCAAACTTAATCTTACATGTATTTATTTGTGTTAGAGAGATTAATCGGTCTCTGTTGTTGTTGATTTAATTTTTTTTGTTGTCAGTGTGTTTTCTAGGTGTGTTCATCTGCCATTGCCAATCCCAACCCCGACTATGTCAATCGCTCACTCCATGAAACACACTATTTTTTGGGTGATTTTAAATGCGAATGTGTTTTCCATAAAATATGTATGTGGGAAATATGGTTTTCCATAAAATATATTGAAGCATGCCTAGGTATAGGCGCGTCGAAGTAATCAAGCAATCAAATCTTAATTTGACACCACCAAACCCAGTCGTCATCAATTATTCTTATACAAAGCGTATATTTAAAATTTAGCCTTAGATATTTAATAAACCCAGGCTTATTATGTAAGCAATTTTACCATCTTTCCTCGGTGTCTTAAACGTGATAGAGAGTAGAAGTTGAAGGCTTCCATCTCACTACACTTGCAATACAAAATTTCACAAATTATTGTCTGTCTAGAGTCTAGACTTTAAAATTCCAGTTTGGTAAACCTATAAATGGTATAGTTCCCACAAGAAACTATAAAAACTTCATGCCTTGATAATCCCTTGCTTTCAGAATTTGTGGTAGTAAAGTCCTGCGTTAAAAATGCTCTAGACCTTATGAGGAGGTGCCACTACTAAGAGCTTTTGTAACATCCCCTATTTTCATAAAAATTTAAAATTTTGAAAACATCATTAAATATGAAAATTATAATTGCGGAATAATAATTGTTGATTACGACAGCATTAATTAAAAGGTTGTTACTACTAAACATAATTTAATTTCTTTTTTAGCAGCAATGTGACAGTAACAGCTTTAACATATAATTAGCAAACATGATTATGATAACAAATGAGCTAACAGGTCGGAAATATGATGTGACATTTTTTTTTTACAATGATACTGACATTTTGACTTGTGATGAATAAGGGTGTCCTACGAGGTACCCTGGAGTTTACTTAGCTGCAACGCTAAAGCAATTTTACTGTTCTTTGTGCAGACAACAGGTAAGAAGTTTCATGACTGCGTAAATTCAGAGTACGTGTATAGTTCAATTTCAACGTTGTAGATAAATAGATTGTTAGAAATATGATGCAACTCACCATAAGTATGCAGGTATGAATTACATAGCTATAAATACTGTTTTCAAATGTTGTCTTACAACTCAATCAATGTTTAAAACATAGTTATCTATGAACGTCATCAAGCTAATAGGTTTGTCGCTGTAATCTTTGTCGTTGTTGTATCTGGCTTTGTTATCATCTTAAGATAATTAATTATCTTCATATTACTGATGTAATAGATGTAATGCAAAATCATTAAATGTGTGTAATGAGAAAATATGGTAAGAAACTCATAACATTCAGTTAGTTTTGATGCTAAATATTTATCATTGAATTCATTGAAATATCTACAATATAAACTATTTATTTTTATAATTGAAATGTTAGAATTTATAAGAACACAACCAATATTACAAAGGTAATGTTTAAATCTATTATGTATGGCCTATGCTAACTGTACTTTTACCATGTTTAACTAAATGTGATACTTATAAGCCTTTAAGGGCTTATATATAGAATTATTCATTGTATAAATTGCATATAATGAAACTATGTCAATTTTATGACTATGGTTGTACTAACAACTATTACATAAACCATATTTTTAATATTTAAAAACTACAAATCTTACCTTGGAACTATATAAACTTTAAAATATTAATCTGTATAACAACATGATTCTATAATACGACATAGACTTGGAGCTATATAAACATATATAATCGTTGGCCAATATAACACAATAATGCGTAATGTAAAATGTAACTTGGTAACCATATGAACTTTGGATTAGAAATAACATAACACATAATGTTATGTCGTTATGCATCATACGTTTGAATTTAGATCGTTGAAATATAAGAGTGATAAAATGCATTAAATTTGATTGACAGGTTGATGGTTAGCATGCGATACGAGCTGACGTTGGTGATCGTGATACAGGCCTGTATTAATGGCCATCCATAATATCATGGTGACGAGGACTTAACAAGCTTCCACATAAATGCAAACTAGTCCATACGGTGACTGTGAAGGTTGCCATGTAATATTTCTTGTTGATGGTCCTCCGAGCTGGCTGTCGATGCATCCAATGTAAGCACAATGTGGCAAGGCCATGCTATGGAAATGAATGAATCCATAATTGCAAGGGCCATGCGATACCCAATGTAAAAGCATTGGAAATGGTGATCGTTGATCAATTTTCATCCTGGTCATTGGATGTAACCCTAGAATTATGTCGATGTTTTGGGTTGACAAGGAGTTAATGTAGTTCATTGTTACGATGGTCTTGGCAGTAAGGCCGACAGGCTGCTGCTTTGTAGGGTTAGAAGACAATGTGGGAGGGTTTTGACACTGTGACCTGTAAGTTAGGTTTGAAATAGTGCAGTATTCGTCCTTCTATAATGGCATGAACATTTGTTGAGTCTTGGGTTTGCAACATTGTTGAGTTGATAGGCTAGCTATTTCTTTCTTTGAGTTTTTTAATGGGACGATATCTTTCTGCAACCAAATTTAAATAGTAGTCTGTTCTCGTGCGAGGCAAGGAGTTCGTCGTGTACAGGCGTATGTACAAAGCTCGGCCTTCAACTATAAAGGTAAGTGACTTCCCAACTCGGAGCTTCTAGTAATGTTTGGTTTACAGTTTTTATTAAGTATGATGTTTAATGCCTGAGTGTTGGTTTGGCAGGCACTGGTTTCGAAAGGGGAACATGGAACAAGGTTTGGAAAGGTTGGCCATGCTCCATTCTTGGTAAGCTCTGGGTCTTCTGAAAACTCTCGTAGGTGCTTCTTCGGTCTTGATTGATGTGGTTGTTTCCAACAGCGAGTAACCAGTCTTGCCATGTTTTGGCATCCTCTGTTGGTTGATCTTTTAAGAAGACTTTTATGTTGGAGTGAAAACTCTACAGCGAAAGACCTTCATCTAGTTACTCTGCGTTTATTTTTGATGCCTAGTTTCATCCATATGGAAATGTGAAACTCATGTTTAAGAGTTCAGAGATGATGGGGATAAAACCCTGTGGGGTTTTCATTTTCAGAAAAGTAATGTTGACTCTGAATGTTGCTTCCTTTGTGAAGCTTGAACCAGAGTTGGTTTCGTACCTAAAACTTGGGAAATGTTTAAACTTGGAATAAACCCTGTACGATTTTTGTTTGGTAACATGTTGTAATCTTTTTGTTTTCTGAGAACAATGGTTTTCTGTCCTAGAGTGGGAATTTGTATTGGTTTAAACTTCGAGCCACGACTTGAAGGTTTATGTTATGAGAGATGAGAAAAGGAGCCAAGGCTTGTCTACTGTAGATATAATGCTTTTCTTCTCGGTAATGAAAAACATGCCATTTCATTCTATGCTATTCGTCTGTGTTATGTATTTGAGTACTATAGGTAAATAATGTGACTTTCTTACTAGGCCAGGGTCTATATGCTTGTCGTAGATGATAATTCTATAATAAGTGATGCTGAAATGGTTTTCCTTTCATTTGTAATGGAAGCAAACAAGGCCATACCCTAGTTGGAGTCTTGTCTTTGAATATAAATAAATGTTTGAAAAGGAAAAGAACAGGGCCACGCCCAGGTTCTAGTTTCGTCTTCGAAAATGAAAGATATTAATTACATGTAACTTCAGAATAGCCCTTATTTGTAGCTAGGGTTTGTATTGTAATTTAAATGTGGATACAATATGTGTTTTATGATACCATGGATAATGATAATGAAAACCTAAAAAAAAATACGATCTAGGGTTTTACAGTTGATACGATTCTATGTTTTAGTACTATATGCAGTTCGTAATATAATAGAAATTACAACACTCACATAGAATAATACATGTGATTTGTAATGTAAAAAGATATTTGTAAACAATATAGGTTTTACATTTCCTTTCTTTACAGTTTTGATAATACTGATATGATTTTAGGAAATTATTCTATCAGTAAATTTGTTATGAAAACCATAGTGTGTGTGTGAAAATGTGTATTGACTGTAATTTGAAACTTACATTCCTAGTCAACACCTTTTATTTTTATTTTTGTAGCAATACTATTTATAATGCAAATATGATGTGATATATGGAAATTTGAATTTCATTTATTTCTTATGTACATAGTAGAGATAAGAAATTACAATACATTTGTACAGGAAATAAACAATGTTGTTTGTATTGAAACAATGAAATATTCTATAATATTTAGGTATTATACAAAACTTTCTACTATTATTAACTATAGGGAAAAAACTCATAAATATATAAATAACTATATTTATCTATCGAATCAATGGCAATTTGCCTATCTTTTCATCTATACTTAATTTGCGTCTCTACACTAGAGTACGATACAAACAACAACATGTGGAAAAATGTAGAGATTGGTTTTTCAATTCAGAATAACATAAGCTTCGACATTCAGACTTCAAATAAAATCAGAAATCAATTCTTCTTCAAAACAGAGATTTATAATTTTAGTTAAACAGAACTAATAACTGAAATAAAGTAGAAACTGTACAACTTGGATAAAATCTGTAGGGAACAAACATCCCAAGAAGACTGTTCCACCCAACCAATTCCCGAAGACAGTCAAGTACTTTCCTTAGGACCCCTGAGCGTATTCACTGAACCACCAGGAGGAAGAAACTTAGGAATTTTAGGATCTCTTCTTGCAGTAGCAAATAACTTGTTGAATCTTCAAGAGATAGTAGTCTAAGGGACCTGCTCCAACACCTCTGGTTCTCCTTAACAAATAGTTTGCAGACTTATGATTGCACTCACAACTAGCCTCCCTATTCGAATCTCTCAGTGATCACTTGATGCACATGAGGAAATATTTCTGCCAAAATATTGTGTAAGAGCTTCCTGCTCAATTCGAATTTTCCTTATGTAGGATGCCTAGGCCTTTTCAGTTGTTACTGGGTCATTAAATGAGCTTCCTGCCCACTCCCACCACCTGGAGGATAATGCCACATTTTTAGGGGTAGTTGTCCCATAACCAACAGCTAGTGGTGTGGTGCAATTGCTACCATCTATCCCATACCTTCCAACAGCTTCCATTCCTCCTAGTGGGTCAGTTAACACTCATTTAACAGTCCCCTTGGGTGTTTGTCTCCTAATTAATTTATTTAAATAATAATAATCAGTAATTACATTCATGCTTGATCAAAACTGATCATAATTACAAAACTTTGTAATTAAATTTAACATAAAGTATTTTGCTAATAAAATAATAATTTCATAATTTTGGGTAGGTGACAACTTGGCCTCTCTTTGACTTGGTTGGAGCAATCTTTGATTCTACGTACAAAAACATAGAAGTACATAAAAATCCAACATTGCTCAAATGAATGTAAATGCAAACATAGACACACAAGAATCAAAGCTAAAATAAATTATGTAACCCTCAGAAGTTGGCTACCATCTTAATATATTTATGTGCAAATTTAATGACAATCACATGACTAGAGCCTATAAAATTCATATTTGCACAAGTAGATATTCATGAGTTTGTAAATCTATTTCAAAGTTGCATCTCCAAAACACCGAAATGGCTTATCAATATGATACAACAGAGGGAATAGTCAAATATGCCACATATCAAAAAAAAGAATAATACATCAATATGATAAATCTACTAACACTCTTCTTTTTTCAAGCCAGGATTATTTTTCCCTACTCCTAAGGAAAATGTAACATTCATTGTATATTTCAGGGCAAAACAAAAAAAGCGCCTCTCCCTTCGTTTAAATTCCTTTTTTTGTTTTCCTTTGGAACTTCGCTATTCCTTTCCAACAATTGTCTTATTTTTCCTGTTGACAATTTGTTTGCTAATTGGTTAGATTTAGTTACTCCAAATAATTATGAATATCATGTTGATGCTTGTGAGGTTAATAATGTGTTTGACATAACATATATTTTTAATTTATTATTCAGTTTATTTGGTCATTTAATTGTCAGTTCAGTTTTTCTAATCCGTTGTGTAATGATCGGTCCAATTTTTGGTTATCTTAGAGAAAATTTATCCATTGTATACATGTCAGACCTCCTCGCATGAGATATTTTTTGTCCCATTAATTTTGGAGAAGACATGGAAATTTTTTTCTCACTTCCTCCATTAATTTGCCACTTGGGTTTCCTTGGAATTTCACCCTTCAAACTAATATGTATTTATTCTTTTTTTCCACTTCTTAGAAGTGTGAGCCTTTATTTGCACTATTGTATTCTATACAAATTATTTTGTGAATCAGGTACCAAATCCACCACTGCTAGAAGTAGTCGGGACCCTCTCAAAGCATGAATGGTTTAAACCAACCTAAATTCATCTAAACTTTGGTTCTACCATGTGTCGAGAGGGATCGAATCCCTTGAGGTGCAAACCTATTTTATTGTCAATATCTTGTTATAAAGGTTTGCACCTCAAGGGATTTGATCCCTCTCGGCGCATGGTAGATCTAGAGTTTAGATGGACTTAGGCTGGTTGCACTCCAACGTGGTCACATTAAATTTGTAGATGCTCATGATTATGTATATGAGGTATGTAAAAGGTAACTTAATAGTTCAATGAGAAACAGGTGAATAACAATGTTGAATGATGACACATGTGAATAGTAAGAAAGTAAGAGGATGTGTATAATCAATGAGAAATCGATTATCTACAACTACTACCAATAGCATATCTGCAAATGCTACTGATATATTATCCTCATTTCGAATTTACTCTTTTGGGAATATCTCAAAATTTCTTGCATCATATGAAGTATGTAAAAGGTAACTTCAATAGTTAAATGAGAAATCAAGTGAATGCCATTGTTGAATATGAAAAAAATGAATAATAAGGAAGTAAAAGGATGTGTATAATCAATGAGAAATACATTATCTACAAATGCTACTAATATATTACTCTTATTTTTGGATTTACTTTGTTGGGGCCATCTCAACATTTCTTGCATCGTTATCCAGTCTAACAATTACATGTTCAACTATGGCATAGATATATGAATCTATCATTCTTTGTTCTTGTTGTTGGTCAACTTCAATTTATTGTGATCATTTTTGGAAAAATGCTCTCTGTTTCTCATAATTTATTTCTCGCTCTTCCTGCTTTTGGTCATGTGTCATTTGTTGTGATTGAATTTATCATCATGCCCTTTGTTTTTCATTTTTTTCCTTCTTCGTTCTTCCTTTTTTTCATTAGTGATATATGCTAGCTTCTTTCTATGTCGGATAACATGTTCTCATATCTACCTTCTTACTTCCTCAAGATGCAAACCATTCATCTCTCTATTATGAGAAGACATGATAACATGAATTACTGTACCACATCAAGCACCATAGTTAATTTTATTGAATTAGATAAAATTGAAATAAATGCATTGTACTAAATCAAGAACCATAGTCAATTGAATTGAATTGGATAACATTGAAATCAATGCACTTTACTTAATCAAGAGCCATAGTCTATTGAATTGAATCCAACAACACTGAGATCAATGCATTATACTCAATCAAGAGCCATGATCAATTGAATTGGATCGAATAACGTTGAAATCAATGCATTGTACTCAATCAAGAGCCATAATCAATTGAATTGAATCGAACAACACTGCAATCAATGCACTGTACTTAATCAAGAACCATAGTCAATTGAATTGAATGGGAGAACACTGAAATCAATGCACTGTACTCAATCAAGAACCATAGTCAATTGAATTGAATTGGGTAACACTGAAATCAATGCATTGTACTCAATCAAGAGCCATAATCAATTGAATTGAATCGAATAACACTAGAATCGATGCACTGTACTCATTGAAGAGCAATAGTCAATTGAATTGAATCATATAACATTGAAATCAATGCACTATACTCAATCAAGAGCCATAATCAATTGAAATGAATTAGATAACATTGAAATCAATGCATTGTACTCAATCAAGAATCATAGTCAATTGAATTAAATCAATAATACTGAAATCAATGCACTATTCAAGAGCCATAATATTATTGTGGACCAATGTTATTAACTGTAATATTGCCGACTAATAAATTCATATTATTGAACCTATAACCTTAATATTACTAACCCTTTTAGTACCAACTAACTCACTCCTATTACAATCGATAACTAAATATATTATTAACTAATTCTTAACTCACTCCTATTAAAATCCATAGCTAAATACATGCTTAACTCACTACTATAAACATCCATAATTTTAGTTAATTTTGTTGTAGACAGATTGATGTTAGGACCAGATTTATTGAAAGAAATGGAGCTAACAGTGAAACAGGTTCAAGGTAACTTAAAGGTTTCCCAAGATCGACAGAAAAGCTATGCTAATTTGAAATGCACTGAAAAAGAATTTCAGGTAGGAGACCATGTTTTTATAAAGGTAAAACCCAAGAAAAGTTCTTTGAAGCTTGGGAGTTGTGCTAAACTAGCACCAAGTTATTGTGGACCATTCGAAATCCTATCAAGGATAGGAGCTATTGCATATCAATTGGCATTGCCATATAATTTCAAAATCCATAATTTTTTTCACATTTCTATTTTAAAGAAGTATGTGCACGATGCTACTCATGTGCTAAATTGGAATGACATACAGGTGGAACCTGAAGGATATTTTCAGGTGGAACTGGCTTGTATTCTCGACCGGAGGAAAGTTATGCTTCAAAATTGCACCATAGGGCAGGTAAAGGTGCAATGGAATCACCTTAGCCCTGATGAAGCTACTTGGGAACTGGAAAGTAATATGCGGGCAGCATATCCAGTTCTGTTCCATGAGGAACTTGATGATGAATAAGCAACATCGAGGATGATGTTGAGCTTAAGAGGGGGTGTTTGTAACATACCCTATTTGCTGGAAAACATTTTGTGTTAAGAAAAATTATGATAACTTTTATTGTAAAGTTTTATGTTGGACAAGTGTCCAAGGATGACTATAATTTGCACAATATATTATTATTTAATAAATAAAATAGGAGACAAACACCTAAGAGGATTGTTGAAAGAGTGGTTACTGATCCACTAGGTGGAATGGAATCTAGGGTAGAAGGAAATGGACAAGTGGCAACATCATGATGCAACTAACTAGCTGTTGGAATGGGACAACTCCCTTGAAATGTGGTCATAGTGCCCTGAAAGATGGGACTGGAGCTTGAGGCTCATTTATACCAAACTGACCACTAAAGACCTAGAAAGTCTATATAATAGCCATCAAATTTTGAACTGAGGTTCATCACTTTTCCTGACGAGGAAATTTACCTTGGGGTTTTGCTGTGTTTGCACCCAAGAGATTTGATGAGGGGATATGCTATGTTGTTGATCATGTTATGAGTCTACCAAACTCCTATTGAGTTCAGGAGGTTGATGCTGAGTGGAGAAGGCATGTTATTTCAGGAGGTTGATGCTGAGTGGAGAAGGCATTTTTGAGTGACTTGCTTCTACACAGATTCCACCCACTTATTGGATAAGTAATTAGGCTCGAGAGTTCACAAGAAGCCAGCAGTTGAGTTGCTTCTTCTGGAATAGGTTGGGAGGAACAAGCCTCCTTGGGTGTTTGTCAGCCCTATCGTCATCTATAGGTTCCATTGTCTTATCTATTTTTTTATATTTTAAAGTTTTGTTATCTATTAGCTTTTACTGTTCATTTTATAAGTTTAATTCAGTTTCCTAAATGATTTATTAATTCTGTATAAAATCAATCTGATTGAATAAAATAGTCTTTGTATTTTTCCCCATGCAAAAAGGAACAACATCGTACTCCAACTTACAGAGATAATTCAAATAGAGAATGATATGATAGGAAAATTGCCAAGATTGATGAGAATAATATCATTGTTTTATTTCTTTAAAAAATTCTACTTTGAGTGGTTAATTTGAGTTATTATATTCTAAAGTTTTCTTATTTCTGCATTCATTACAGTATTGATTTTACTTCATCCAAACAGTAAAATCTACTCTATTTAAAATAACAGTGTTTATAATAAATAAAGAAATCATTTCTGCTCTATATGTTATGATTTCCATATATTTCTTATCAAAGAATACTGTTTGTTTTATTCATTCAACTCATAAATGTTTACTAACATACCAGACAGTTTGCAATAAAAGTCTATGTTTAGTTCTGCAATTGTTATAGTTTACTGTACAAAACCCTAAACCCTAACGATTCAGATAACGAACATATTTCATCTTTATCCTTTTTCACACACATCACAACGCATTTATTTCACTATAATCCCTTTAAAAGTTATTATATTTTATTTATTTATTTATCTATTTCTACGAAACAATAGCAGAGAATTTCCATGTTTCCATTTATTATTTTATCATACAACAGAAGCTTGTTTTTATTAAAACCTAGGGTTTATACTTTCTTTTGGGATGGTGCAAGCTAATGCTGGCCACTCATGACGCATTAGTCGCAATGGACTTCTGGAAAAACAGAAATCTGAACGTCAAAAAGCAATATTCGAGCTACCTACACAACTTTTTGGAATATGGTGCAAGAAGATCAAACGTATAAAATTGGATTACCTTCCGGAATATATAAATATTATTTATGGAAATTAAGTTTAACTCCCAAAAAATTGGGTTCTCCTAAGGTTGGCATGTTATTGTTTTAAGAAAATATAATGAATATGTTTGCGTTAGCCCTTTGGTTCGGTATTCAAATGGTGGATTTTTGTTAAAAAAATTATATATAGTCGTAGATAACAGGCCGTTCTAGTGCAGCGTTATTTTTCCATATTTATTTATGTTAATT